>OY743226.1:83270884-83598067 GCA_963555765.1 Orthonevra nobilis
ATTTCCTTGGCGGTATTCCTGTCGAATAAATCGAATTTCCGCAAGCACTAAGATACTTTTGATCGTGACCAGAGAAATGAAAATGAAATTATACCGGGGATTGAACTGAATTATTCGAAACAATTAGATATCAAAGGCAGCGTTCGAGGCGAAAGGATACGTCTCCTTAAAGTGTTTTTTCACTTAAATTTTTTGCTTTTACTGGAAAAACTTTATACTTGAATACTAAAATTGAATATTCTTAAGGGAGTAAAGTAATTTGATAGTCAAAAGTTCACGCAAGGCTACAAGAGGCATAATAATCATCTTTCAAGATTCCTGATTACACTTGCTTTCACCTCGATATTTTGTACAGCAATAAGCCTAATTAAAACCTTGTGTCATCGGCAGAAATATCTAAAACTGTTTTTTTTTTTTTTTGGTTTTTAGAGAAGTACCAACTTAGGCGGCTTGATCTTATCTTGAAAATTATTTCTACATTCTGGACAGACAAGATCTAAAGGAAAGGGTTCAAGCAATAACTCACTGTTTCTAAACGAGGCCACAAGGATTCCAAAAATTAAAAGCGATGCTGCCCACAACCTAGAATTTTATTTAACCTCGATAAATGCACAGGGGCTGAATAATCGGCTCTTGTTTCATCTGAACCCCACTTATGTTTAAGGGAGTAATTTGACAAATACGAGAACGCCAATTTGCCGTTTTTTTAAATTGTTAATGGGAATCACAGCGGAAATCCAAAGAGCCAACATTCCCTTCTACCTTATCTAATGTAGGTTCTTAACGGATAACGAACTCTCTGCACATATAGCACAAGAAAGAAATGAAGAAAAAAACTCATGGCGAAGGGTAAAAAAAAATAGATTCGCTCAATGATTTGGCGATTTGGGTAGCTCCCAGAGCAAGTATTATCTCTCCAGACTACTGCTGATATGATAAATCGGAAACTAAAACAAACTGTCAATTAAAAGTTTCCACACTTCGGGGAAGAGATTTACGGAGTACTAGAAAAATCACTCAGAAACCACTAAGGGACTGGTTTACTTCTTTAGGAGCACCTTTTAGATGTTTTCAAAAAGATGTTTAAGACATGACGTTTGATATTTTAATGGAAGTAGGCCTCGTTTTCTAATCACTTTCTAATCAGAGTATATAGTCAGAGATTTTAGAATTCAACAACAAACTTGTCTGACAGAAAGACAAGTGTTAACACCTTCAAGAGAAGCCGCATGTTTGATTCACTGAATTTCATATGAGCTTCCCAATCAGTTCCTCGAATTTTGAACTTTTCGTTCAGCTTCTATAGTATAACTAAGAATATTGATTTTCTATTCGAATTTCATTCGTTGCGTAATGCACTATGGATAAGTCCTTGAGGAACAAGTTACAAGTCAAAAAGTATCTCTCTCTCTCTCGCACAACCCTCCAAATATCGAGTGCGTGGAATGTAATGGAAAATTTAATATTCATAACCCGCGCATGCAATGCGAAACGACGCACATTGTTTGATGTGGTATGACGGCGGAATGGCAAAGCCTCATCAAGAGTTCCAAAAAGGCTTAGACTCCTTAGCACGATGGATGGATGAAAAGCAGGGGAGGACGTGGCAGAATGAAAACTTTTTACAACAATACGTAAGATATTTGAAATTCCGGATTCAAACAAATTCCCTTTTGTACTTCAGCATTAAATTGGAAAAGTTTTCTTCATTTTCCTTATGACGTAAGTGCTTGCTTAACCATATACGATGCACACAGGAATTGCCAAAGTGTGCGTGCTACCAAGGATATTGTTATACACTCACTTTTCGACTACCAACTAACTTCTCTCTGTTACGGCTACCTTCGGCAGGTAGATGTTTGATTTCTGCCTTCAGTCTTCAATCCGGGGTATGGTTCTTCTTCTCCTTCTTTGCCATGAACAAATTGTACTGTCATTGTGATGAAGTTTTCGGTTTTTGTTTTTTTTCTTCCGCATTTTATTTTGTTTGAAGATGGAAATGAGCTCCAGCAGGACTTCCATCCAGTCAAGGCACATGTAACACAACAATTGTGAAAATGGAAATTGTTGAAATTCTTATTTATCAGCAAGTTATGTTTTCAAAATTAAAGACAACGTGCAAGTCAAATTAATTCCTTTACCGTATTGAACCCCCCTCGGATACCGATAATGTTTATTTCCAGTAGTCTAGGTCGCGGATTTATCCATGCACACTTTATTGCTGTTTGTAGTTGTATAGCTTTTTTGACGACTAAACCAAATACTGGGGGAGCCAATGACATATTCATTAAATGGATGACTGAATATGGGTTCTCTGTCTACCTGATGCCCATTTAATATAGCTGAAACTGCTTAACACATCCACTACTCAATGTGTCAAAGGTACTGACTCCAAGGTTAATTATTCTTCTTTACTTTCATATTTCTGGGTCAATATTAGGAGTAAAAGTTCATTTTCTGTGACATTTTGCTCTCGTACGCAGCACTTGGTTGGAGACTGCACCGTAATCTTTCACAAGGATCTGGCGACTCCGGTCATGGACAGGTTTCCTACATTAAATTTATTTTTTTGACTGTACAGCTGAGTTCGTTCTTCATAAGGCTAAGGATGAAACGGTATACACTTGGTATATCAGCTGTGTCTAAAAGGACCTTATTCGAAACATAATGCTTGTAATCTGAATGCGCGCATAAGCTCGGAGGCATGCTCTTTCGAGTATTCGATTTTTTTATACCATACTGGATTTGCATATTCAAAACATTGTCTAAGTGAACACCTTGATAGACAATCTTTGACTATCAAAGACTCTATCGATACGAAGTCCGGCTGAAGGTTTAATTACCAAGTTTCTCCAATTGTGTCTTAAATCCGAACAACCGTGAACTTTTGTTCCTAGGTTACACTGATGTATATTGATCGTCATGGAAAAAGGTCCTACGTTTTGCTGACCAAAAAAATATAAGACGCTTTCCTCTTCGAAACCTCTTATTTTCTGTTATTTTATTTTAACATGAATTTTATTTTCAAATTCTTCGCAAACCGCATTCAAAAATTATCGCAAAAGCCTACAGACGTCTTATTGGTTTAATTGGGCAAGTCCTTTTTTCGCTTTGGACTTGTACCAATTTCAATTTTTACCCGACAATTACAGCGTTTGTCTTGCTAGTCCAAAATTTTCTTCGAAGCAACTCATATTTCATATAAAATGCATCAATAGCATCCTCGTATTTGTGTTATATTTTTTTAAGTTGCCTAATTTTGTGCTGTCATTTTAACGAGACACCAGATAGGGTACAACATTCATTTTAAGAATTTAATTTCGCCTATGGGGTAAATCTTTTCTTGAGCCACCCATATAAAAATTTTTGATTTTTCCTGTTTTCCGCTTACTTTTTAAGACTCTCATTCATAAGCTTTACAACATACTTAAGCTGTGTTATACACACATTATTTCATCTTACGAGCGTTAACTCCATCTGTCATGAATATTCATCGCCGGCTGATGTTGCATAGCAAAACTATTGAATGCTTTTTCATCCGTTCAAAATTGGTACAGTGGAGTGCAAAAATTGCAGTCTGTGAAATAACAATTCACCGCATTAAATTTGCTGGAAGACATGGAAGACATTTCACGGTAATTTTGAAGATTTGCGTTGCTCAAAGTCGCGAAGAGTCTGACATAAATTCGCGGCATTTGTCAATCGTTTTAGTAAAACTTGAGGAACAAAGTAAAAGAAAGAAATTTCTGAAGGAAAAGTTAAGCAAACTTGACAAAATGTCGACATAAACTTCAAAAAATAAAGTGTTCTGAAGCAGATGAGCTCAGTATGTTCTTTAATAAGAATCTCGTGTTTTGTTCTTTTGGGTAAAAGCTTGAAGACAAATTTTTTTTTAGTCTTTTCGAACCACTTTAACTGACGTTTACCATCGGCGTTTATGTTAACACTAAAAATACATCCTGCTGCTCAATGGACAACCACATTTACGAGGCTGGTTTCCCATATTGGGTTGACGATTTTGTCGTTTTTGTTTGTCGTAGAAGATGTGGCGAATTTCGAGACTCTCTCCTCACATGACTCTCCAATAATAATAAGTGAACAAAGTAAAATTCTCGCAAAAAAGAAGCAGATCAAAATAATTACGATCTGCAAAAAAGAAAAGAACGGTCCCAAAAGATATTTTACCGGGACAAACAAATTGACCATACAAAAATAAGTACGTTAAGAAAACTTGAATTGTTGTATGGAGTTTAAAAATTTTGCGCACCAGTGTATTAGCGTCTTTAAAAGGGGAAACGTTTTAAATATGTTCAGGATAATTTATTTTTTTGATAGGCGTTACTTGTCACGCATGAAGTCAAAATATCTGATTTGGTCAATTAACAGAGCTTGTTCCTGCATTAATATAAATACATAAAAAAAAGAAACTGTTAGAATGGAGATATATATAAGTCTGGTCCACAGACGAGCGCATCTGCTCATTCGCTTCACAGCCACCATTCGGATTACATCAACTCTGTCATGAACGAAATAATCCAACTTTTGTTAAGGCTCCTATCGGTAGGAACGGGGCAAACGCAGCTTAATTTTCCACAAGGGGTATATGAGAGTACAACTTTTGAATATTGACATCGACTATAATTTTATTTTATAGATTTTGGAAAAAATGTCATCGCATTTTCCCAATTTCCACGAGAAGGGCGGTATGTTCATTAAATTTAAATAATTACTTTGAATTTTGATATTATACTGGACACAAATTTGGTGTAGGATTGCCTGGCATATATAACCAAATGAATGACTATTCCAGCGAAGAGTATTACGACACGCCATATCCACACCATTACGGTTTACGAGGAGGACATGCACATTTACATCCATACGAACAGGATGGTAAGCTCTTGAACTCAAAAGAAATTTTGCAGATCTTGATATATTTTTCTTGCAGGAAAGCATTTGGCGAATGCAGAGGATGAATTTAACAGCGAAGAGTACTATGACAGACCAAATGCAAATCCTACCCGGACACATTACCTGAATAGAGAACAGAATCATGCTCCCTCATTTGCACATCAGACTAGATCACAATATGCGAATAGAATACAGAATCCTTCCTTTCATCCTTCGCCAGCATATCCCCACGAAACCGACAGTAAGTTCATTAGACTTAGAAACGAAACCAGTGCGACCTGTGATATGATTACTTTTCTTTTAGATTACCATGAAAGAACGTATGCTTATCCGACAAGATCGCATTTTCCTAGTGCAAGACAGGATCATGTCCGGATGGGTTCGACAAATACTGCACCTCTGCACCCATTCGAAAATGAGGGTAGGTTCAAAAAATTAAAACAAATATTCAATGTTATGACTAAATGTACGACTTGATCTACGTAGAGCAGTATGGCAGTCCTCAGGCATATCAAAACCAACCGCGATTCTATGAGAACACTCCCACTGGAAATGAAACCCCCGCAAATAACCATGAGATGGAGAAATTTGATGCAACCAGAGGTTCAAACCCTTCGTTTGGGGGTGAGTGGACAGGTCCGATAAGATCTCAGGACCATGTTCAGCTGGGAGCCCTTACGTACCCCAACAAACAGGATGGTAAGCTCCCTTGTTCAATGTTAACATTGATTTAAGGAAAACTTTCGATATGTATAAATGACAACATGTACGGATTACCTGCATATCCGATCGAACCACGATTGAATGGGAATCCAGGGGGCTCAAATCGTCCGCTTAGAGGTGACGCGAATAGTCCGTAAACAACACAGGATTATCCTGAAATTCCAGTGTAGTCAAGCAGCCGAAATTATTCGTTTTTTATTTAAATGATTCCTTGCATGAAATGAAATATTTAGGAACTATTTTGGGAAATTTCGAAAATACAAATCATCATAAGAGTCCTGCCGCCGAATTTGCCATAGTTCATACAAACTTACAATAAGGAAACGACTAATCCTTTGGAAAGGCACCTTATGTGATCTTTTTCTTAAGTTAAAACGTTGAATAAATTCCTCATCATTCTTAAACTCCATCAGTTTAAAATATATGCGGAACCTTATAAAGTCTTTCCACAAAAGCGTTCTCATATGTGTAAGTAAAATATTGCACCCATGGAGCCACAGTTAAGTATTGCTTGACAAAGCACAATTTAATTTTTTAAAGAAGTACAATTTCAGCTAAATCCACTTCTCTCAGCGATTATCCACCTCTGAGAAGCAGGCATTTTAAGCGGAAAACAAGGTTTTATTTAAGGGTTATAAGCAAAAGTTGCGTGGAATGCAAACTGAAGCATACAATCTGGCAGTTGCAACTTCAAAAGTTTGAGCCGGTTGCCATGGCAAAGGATAATTTGATGTTCCTTGCCAGAAGGGGCAGTTTGGTTCTTGAGTTCTGTCCAAATCAGTCAAATTATTTTGCATCATAGAGCCCGGTGATTCTTGTGATCGTCTTTCCCTATCGAAACTGCCTGTGGAACGATTCTTAAGGGAGCCAACGGAACTCTTTTTCTAGGGCTCCAATGTCCGTCCGTTCGTACGTCTGGCCGTCTGCCCGTCTGTTGTAGGACTGTATTTTCGGAACAAAATTAGAGGAAACCATTTGCAATTTTCATAGAATAACAACAAGTAAAAAAAATTATATTAATTAAAAAAATAAACGAGTGATGTAATACCAAAAAGAAAAGATGAACAAAATTTTACACCAAGACGAAAACTACGAAAAATTAGATACAGACATTTAGTGAAGAAATATAGAAATATAATGTTGTTCGTTGCTTATTCAGATTTTAAGCTTAAAAGTGCTTTTCATTCTCAACGAAGTGTTGGAGACAAGGTTCTAAGTTCGGCCATGACGTATGACAACGAAGCTACACAAACATCCAAAATAAAACGAGTATGTTCGGTGAACTAACCATAACACCATAAACATACTACCGCATGAGTGTCAGGAACCAATTGTCAAAACTTGACACCACACAAAAGTCATCGAAAATTAAAACATCAAAGACCGTAAAAGTGGGTAAAAGCAAAACTCATCCTCAAAGTTTCTCCTCGCATCAAATAAAGTCAATAAAAAACGAACTTTCCAACTAAACGTCAAGTCACCATTCAAACTGTCATAACTCATACATGAAACTATTTGCATGCGCCAAAAAAGAACCCCCAAAAAGAAGGGAAACTTTCAACATAATGCGCGAATATCGTAGCGCCCTTTTGCGAGCAGGGCGCAAGAAAAGAGAACGCGGAACAATTTCATTGATCGCATTGAAGGCATGCAGACAAATTCCCCACCACTCCCATGGATATGATGAAATTTGACGAAATTAAATTTAACTTTATCAGTCTCCGATGTGAATATGATGGCACGAACTTTGAGGACGATGGATCAACTTTGAGTTAAAGAATTTGTATGCCAGATGGCGGCAAACCTACGATAACATCACAAGACGAAAGTTTCCAGTTCAATAATGCCGGAAAATGTCTTCACTAAAGTGTCCCCCCTTCGATAAAAAATACATAAACAATAACGAAAGTCATCAATCATTCGGCTAGAAGCAACCTGCAGAAGGCGGGATCAGCGCGGGTAATGGAAGAAACAAATCAGGACACCACTAGTAGAGCACAGATACTCGTTGAGCAAAAAAAAAAAAAAACGAAAGTAAAAACAATCAGCGTCTTGTCAACTCTCAGGTTGCACATTGGAAGGAAGTTGAGAAGAAGAAGAAGTTTTATCCTGTGATAGCTGTTTGATGATGACGGTTGGGTGTAGCTAACGAGGATCTGACGGGAATATCTTGGCGCGTCTATCTGCAAAACTAGGAGGAGAATGAGTTTGGATAATACCATATCTTAACAGGTGCATCCGTCGCTGCCTTCAAATGCAGCTGCAGTGCGGAGGAATAATGCGATTCGAAGACTGACAGAAGAGTGACGTCTGATACGGTTGTCTGATTTTTCAGCGTTTTACTCCTGATTGAATCCTAATGGATTGAGCTTACAAACGCAAAACAAAGTTGCATGGCGTGTATGTGCGGGTCGATGCGATTTCAACGTCTGCTGAACAGTTTAAAAGCAAAGCCAAAAAACGATAAGGATGTATGCAAGTTTGGATGGATGCATTCAGTAGGTTTCAATTGTTTGATAGCAAAGGAATAAAACAGACATTGGGGGAAGTATTATGTATTTTTGAAATTAAAGTTAACTGCATAGTTTAAGGTGAATCTAGCCATCATTGGCTCAAGTTTGCATCTTATGACGTTAATTGGAATCTTCATCGTAAAACTGGAACGTTTTTCTTACACCTTACACAACCGCAATAAGTTTACAATAAGAAAAAAATATATGTTTTGCCAGCAGCTTTGTGCACGAAGGCGGATACGTTTATATGTAAAAGACTTGAATTTAGTTGTCGGTTTGTTGGAGTTCACAAAACTACTAGCCACTCGCATTTAAGAGTCCTTACTTATTTCACTGGACTTTGGACAGCGCCGTAAATTTGATTTGAATGACAAATTATGAGGGCACCGAATTCGGAAACTGCATGAAATTTCAATGCTTCCAAGAGGATTGGTGCGAGAGACCTATCGAATAATTCAATGGGATGACAAACATAATAAGAAATGCAACATAATATTCGTAGAAGTTGCAGAAAAGAAAAGAAATTAGAGACCGTTCGTCACCTGCTTTATGAAATCCCCGCACGCTAAGGACATATTTGTTAAGAGCTATGATAGAATCGCACTTCAATTTTACGCCTAAAGTAGGCTATGGAAATGAGACAAAAGAAATAGCAAAGGAAATTTAACAAAGTTTTCTTCACTAAGCACAAATAAAGGGTGATTTTTTAGCTATTATCATTTTGGCAACACTGGTTTTAACAGCTGACGCACGTTCCGTGTTTTGTTTCACTGCCAGACATCTTCAGTTTGGTCTATAATTTTACCATGAATCGTCTTACAAACGAACAACGCTTGCAAATTATTGAATTTTATTTTTTTTTAGTTCATCGCGCGATTCTTCCATTTTATAGTCGGTTTAATCGACCCACTGAAGCGGCTATTCGGGCTATTGTGACTAAATTTCGCACCAAATTTACATTGTTGGACATTAAACCACCAACACGCTTGCGTAGAGTGCGAACTGAAGAAAATATCGCAGCTGTATCGGCCAGTGTTAATGATGACCATAAATTATCGATTCGTCGCCGATCGCAGCAATTGGGCCTCTGTTACTCAACAACGTGGAAAATTTTGCGGAAGGATTTAGGTGTGATGCCTTTCAAAATGAAGCTGGTGCAAGAATTGAAGTCGAACGACCTACCGCAACGTAAAATTTTTGGTGAATGGGCTCTTGGAAAGTTGGCCGAAGATCCACTTTTTTAACCGAAAAATTGTGTTCAGCGACGAAGCTCATTTTTGGCTCAATGGGTACGCAAATAAGCAGAATTGTCGATTTTGGAGTGAATATCAGCCAGAAGCATTGCAAGAGCTACCAATGCATCCAGAAAAAGTCAAAGTTTGGTGCGGTTTATTGGACCGTACTTCTTCAAAGATGATGCGAATCGTAACGTAACTGTGAAGGGTCAGCGCTACCGTGAGATGATATCCAACTTTTTTTTGACCAAAATGCAAGAGCTTGACTTGCATGACATGTGGTTTCAACAGGACTTATTGAGAGGCGAGAGTTCGGTGAACATTTTATTTCACGTTCGGGACCGGTCAATTGGCCGCCTGGATCGTGCGATTTAACGCCTTTAGGCTATTTTTTGTGGGGCTATGTTAAAGCTCATGTCTATATAGACAAGCCCGCTTCAATTGACGCATTGGAAGACAACATTGAAGCATTTATTCGTGAGATACCGGCCGAAATGTTGGAAAGAGTATGCCAAAATTGGACTAAGCGTATGGACCATTTGAGGCGCAGTCAAGGTCAACATTTGCATGAAATAATCTTCAAACATTAAATAATATCAAACACCATTACTTTGCCTGTTAAATATTGCGTAATATTTTCAGGACCGTCTACAATCAATGGATTCCGACTCCCGGGACATCGAAACGCTTCAAAATGTTGGATTCCGAAAATCGCACCGATTAGAAGAACTTCCAGATGAGAAGTTAATTAGATTCTATCTTAGCCAAAAAAAAAAAACACTTCTGGTGCTTATTGTGAGAGGCAATAGATTCATCCTTTTATCCCGCCTGCCTTGTATATTACAATTCAAAGGCATCTCGAACAACAACCTGATCTCCGACCTTATTACTTCTTTCCACCATAGACCTTCTTCAATTTAAGCATGCTTCAACCTCTCATTGTTCAGGACCGACCAACAAAATAGAAGTAATTAAAATTTATATTTATTTCAAGACCTAGAAACAGATATCCATCAACACTTTATCAACTGAAAAACAAAAAAAAAAATTTCTATCATGGCCATTCCTTCAACTCATATTTCCTTATTGAGGAAGGCTTGAGTTGCCATTAAAATTCACAACCAAAGTTATGTCTTAATACTCGTACACATTCATATTTTCACATAAAAGAGGAAAATTCAATCTGATTCCGAATCCATCATTAAATGTCCTAATTTGTTTCATAACGACTTGCCCCTCCGACCGCCAGATACGGCCGGCATACAGAGAAATTCACTGTTTAATTGATTACAGCTGTCTTCCGGTAATTACGCAATAAATATTGACAGAAATCTCGACAGAACTTGACTACTCCCTGCCACTGAATGATGATGAATCATTAATTATTCCCAACCGAACATATTTCGCTCCTTGGCATTATGCCTGAATGGCAACGTGAGTCCACTATTCAGCTCTGAGCTATTAGAGGGCCATGTACTCGTACATACGTATGAATGTATGGGTTTCAGCAAGGACTGGCATTCCTTACTCATTAAAGCTGCTCCGCACCGCGACGTCAAGTGGGAAATACAAAACCAATTAAAGTATCTGGCTCATTAAATGAGAAAGAGCCAGAATCAAATGCAATAGGACTATGGCCGTACCATAAGTCAATGAGGACGATACGGTCTGTCGAAAACGAAAAATTCCTTCGAATCACGAAAGCCGAATGACGAAGAAGAATTACCGAAAGAATGGCCATCGGCTTCGGTCGGCGAGATCGTGTCCCCGGAGGAATGCGAAATTGTAAATAATTGACCAGCAACTATAGCGTTGCCAACATTCGAACTGCGTGAACACCATTGAAACGGCCGGTGCCGTGGTGGCCATTGTCGAAAAGTCTGGCCATTTGCTTTAATAGTGCGGAGGCGCTTTCGCTCCTAAATGGATCATTTGTTATCTTTATTACTCGTTTAGAGTCCTCACGTATACGAGTATCTCCGCCGCCTACATATGGAACGGTGTCCGGCTGGTAGCATATGGTCCGGGTCCCCATATTGCGCACCATCGGTATAGTAATGTGTGCTGGTGGTGTTATTGGCGCATAGTGGAGCCTGTAACTAGTGAGGACGATTAATTTTTACTGCAGCTCATCAACATCATTTTGGGTCATTTCCCGAAACAGTGATTTGAATGGTCGGAGTAATTTCTGTTGTTATTTGTTTCCTGTCTTTTTTTTTTGTGCCTCTATTGTGTCCTGAGCTTGGGCGTAGGCAGCTACTCGACTACCATACTGTTAAACCCTTTTTATGAGCGAGGAAATTAATTTGATTTCAACTGGATGCAGGAAGGATACGGCCATGGCTGGATTGTGTGTTTGTTAATTTCGCACGTGTCCACTTGACAAAGAATCCCTTGCAGTCAAATAAATAAGAAACAAATTTTTTTGAGATTATTATTATTTGAGATAGAATTACAACCACCTGTTAAGCCGAACAAAAAGGATGCAGATACCTTTTAATCAAGTAAACCAACGTTAGAGGGCTATGTGGAACTGCAGGTTACAAGCAAGGAGAACCAACATCAATAAGAAACGATTTTGAAAACATCATGGTTCGTGGGGGTAAAACGAATTATGAATCAAATTATTAAAACGGAAAGGCCTTGCAGTCTGTTCTCTTGAGAGCTCTGGGGGAGTTAAATGTACTGATGAACTAATAGATGAACTGAGCTATTCCTATTCACAGGGATTAGTATATTTATTGAACTTAGCATTGACAATAGAACACGGAAAGTAAACATAGGTAATACACTGTAGCAGTTTGTCCTATTTTATGTTTTACAATCCAGTGTGACAACCAAACTTTGCATACTATTTCGCTTAAGGCCGAGCAGTGTATTTGGTATGGCAAAGGCTCTAAATATGCTACCAAGGCCTTGGCTTCATCTCTTTTTGACTACCTGATATTCATATACTTTTTTACTGAGGAAAATGATGACGATGTTCAACTTAAAGGATGGACAATTTCCTTAAGCTTGTTGTTGCCACCTTAATTTAATTTCTACTCAAAATCGATTTAATTGAGACCTAAATTTCTATGGAACAATATAAGCAGTGCAAGTCTACTTTTAATTGAAAGTGACCTCAGCACCTTCAAATTGCACAATGTCTTGAACTAAGAATGAGAGAGAATGCGTTGTCACCACTGTTTCTTGAAATAGTCACCACAAGGAACTACACAAGAAGGCCTCTTTATAATTCTATTCCAGCGTTCAAAAAGATTTAATTTATCGAATTGTTCAAAGAGTAGCAGAAAACCGCAAACCACTTATTGAATATTCTAGGAAATTGTGGTTGCAGTTTTGCAGTCACAACCTGCGGCAGGGTTGTTGGAAGCGAACAGAAGAATGCTTAGCAACTGTTCACTCGAGTCCAGTGCCATGTCAATCATTGCTCTACATAAACAGATACGGGGTGAACGTTAAGATGATCCCCGTCGTAAATGTGTATTTTTTCATCTTCGGAAAATCGTTCTTTGTGAGTGCGTTGAAAAAGTTCAAACAGCACTACGAGGATTGCATCCAACTCAATTCGAATACAAAAGCACAATTAATTAATGCCACCTTTTCTGCTTAGACACTCCGTTAACTACATTCAAGCCCAAAACAAATAGCGCGAGTGATTAATTATCCCTCAAAAACACAAAGCCTCCTACAAAAACATATTTCTTTGCGGCCCCATTTAAGATCACAAAACAATTTACTCAAATCAAATTTCCCTGACATGCGGCTCACCCCCCTCTCCCAACCCGCGATCTATCACTGTCATAACTTTACTCCCGAAGTAGACTTCTGCCAACTTAATAAAAAAATAGGGAAAAACAATCTAACGACTTTAATTTAAATAAAATAATAATAAACCACCGAACCCGACCTGCCCCTACACTACACCCAATGCATCTGTTTCAGGCGTGTCGTTGCCCTGCCCCCGCCACTTCCACCACCCATCACAGCCACCCTTGCAGGAGATAAAAATTCAATCATAGAGACAAATTACCTGTGGCAGTTCTTTTGTTCCTTCGCCTGTTGTGCCAGAATGAAATATGATATGCAAATAATGTACTTGTATCTGAAATAGAAATGTATTTATCTTCTTCAGCACTTATCCGGAAATTTTCGTGGGAAAAATACGGATATTTATCTTAGATTGGGACGCAGGGACTATTTGCTCTAAACATAACCTTCTTATCGCGTCCCTGCAGTAAAAGATTATGCCCGGAGCCCCATTCTCGCGCGCATAAATCAAATTCAAACACTTTCACAAGTTTTTTTTTTGTCTTTGTTATCCTGGAATCCATCAAAAATGGAAAAGGAAATGACTAAATTTTCCTGTGACAGAATCCAGTGTGTACTTGTGTCTTCAAAAGGAGAATATAGAGATATCATTGATCCTGTAAGCGGATAGAGTATTCCTATTTTGGGGGGAACGACTTTGTAAGTTTGGGTAAGCAGCAGCTAACAGCAACACCCAAAGTCAAAAAGCCACAACGAATGCGAATAAGATGAAGGAATTTCGTGGAATTTACGAAGGGGGATTCTTTTTTTTTGGTTTAAGCCAAATATTCCCAAATTGGCATCGCTTGATGGAGACGGTGGTTTGAAAGCATTTACATGCGGCACTTGAAATGCGCCCTTCATCCACATCCCAACAGTTAGTAGAACTGCCAGGATAAAATATGACAAAATGTTGGCCTGGATGGCTGTTACCCAACAAAGCATTACCATCAGAAACTCTAGAGACGTTTTCGAATAGAATCAATCACTCGGATGCCGAGAAAGGAATCCGACGACGAAATTATTTTCGTTGCCACGATTACGGTAAGGTATTTCGTTCGGCAGGATGATACTGGATCGTAAGGTATTTCCAAATAATACGAGTATAAATGACATCGCCGACGAGTACGAGATAATCATACGCAACGCGACAACGCGAATGAGTCGAAAATATTTGTTTTTCCTTGACAGGATGAGATGATAACGAGATGATGTGTCAAAAGCCACTCGAGCAATAATTGCTTTGTTAAGGGAAGTACCAACAAGAACTTGAATGAGAAGTGATTAAAGGATATCTCCTTTGGAGTTAGCATAAGATTTGAATTTTGCGGCAATTTTTGTTGTTCATTATGAAGCTGTTCTTTGGGCACTATACATGTAGGGTGCTTTGGGCTATCCGCCAAGAAACTTTTTCTCACAAACGCATGGAGCTGTCAAGTGGAAATTAATATCTAAGCTGTAAAGAAAAAATGCAAATTATATGGCAGTTTATATCGCATATTTCGATACTCGCAATGTTCTTTCTTAGCGTAATATCACAAACTGTAACAAGTCCTAAGCACACAACCAGTTACAAGCAAACTGTTGCGAGCCTTCTAGCGTCTTAATTTAATCAACATTCATACTGAAGAATATGCACTCTGAATGCGAAGTACGAGCGATCATTAAAGAATGAGCAGTCGCTCATAATGATGACTTTATTATTCGTATCACTTTTAAATTTCTAACGATAATCAAAGCCAATCAAGCAGATATGTCAAGCCTCGCAAGGACAGTTCCTTATTCATTCTGCCTGCATCTGAGACCATCCAATATCTAATTTTTTTAAGACAAGCCAACTTGCCGAAGGTTCGTAACGATCAGCAATTCGTGCGGCTTCTTATGTTCTCCGAGTGGAAACAAAATAAATACACATCACCCACCCATCTTTAATCTCATCTAACCTCACTTACAATTATAAATTTTCTATTTCTTTTACCATCAAATGAAAAGTACGTTTTGTGAGGCCTGCTCAATTTTTCAAAAGTAGGCACTCGTAACCATAAAAAGCATACATATTCGTACAAATATCAAAAACCAAAATCCGATTGCAATGACCATGTTCTGTCAAGGCTCGTGGGTTGTTCGTTCCATTGAACCAATCGAATTGCACATATCAAATTCACCTTCACACATCCTGGCAATTCAGCTGCAAAATCATCAAACCACATCACGTTCACCACATTATTAATTTTCAATTTTCACTAAAAGTTTTCCTCACTTTCCCGTCGCGTCGCCGCGCCGTCGGGTTTCTGTGAACCTAGCAATCCCTATCTCCGTATGAATGCGGACAATTTTCCCGCTCCGTGTAATTCTCAAATTTCAATTCGAAAATCGCGTTTTCGGTTAATTAAGCTTAAGCACTCGTACGAGCAGATATGTTTTCCAAAACTCATTCATTGTTATGAATTTTTTTCTTCTGTTGTAATGGTTAACCGCATTTTTGGGTCGGTAAGTTTTTTTTTTGGGAATTTTCGAGGAGGTGAGAAATTCTGATTAATGGGGAGGAATACTTCAGTGTGGTGAACAAAACCCAACTGATTTCCTCACGGGATGAACCAACAATACAAGCGTTTTTTTTTTTTGTAAAAGTTAGAAATAAAAATTAATTTATAAAATAGATGAGAAATTTTAATTAAATCGGGAGGTGAATTGAATCCACATAGATAAATGATTTTGAGCATTGCTCCTCTGGTTTGACTCTGACTGTTTGCTACACATATCTATGTAGTTGCCACAAGCATATTTTTACCTGATGCGAAGTCGATAATTGGAATTTTGATAAACCCTTCGGTGTCGAGCCTAACAAACACATACATATATGCACGTACTTCATAAAAAAAACAACACATTCCCGCTCCCTAAAGCTCAAAGCAATGGTTTAATATTAATGGATCCTGTCCCCGAGGACTGGAGTTTAAATAAATGAACTTTCCTAGTCATAGCACTTGTTGAAACTGCCGTAAATTTTAATCAACAATGAAAAAATGAAAAAAAAAAACAGCAGGAGCAGCAAAACTTTTCAACTCCTGTTTGGATTCTTTTTAATAAACTCTGCTTCGGTGTCATGGGCAGAGGAGTAAAAAAAAACACAGGAAAGTGAAATGATTAATGACACCGGAACGTGACCCTTATCAAAGCCACATTTAGTTATGGAAAAAGGTGTAAATGAATTTACTGCTTGGCGAAGTGAACTAGAATTAACAGAAAGGTTTAATTTTGTTAAAGTAGTTAGCCTCTTATAGAGGATGAAGACACGTGTGGCCAGTAACTTAAAAAAAAGTTACTTTACGTCCACTTGTGTTAAGGGGAAAAATTATTTTTTATTATTTTGCCTCCGTAAATCTTTAAAAAAATCTATGTAAACGAAAATGAAGAGAATCCGATTTGTGATATTGAATACGGTCCAAGTCAGATATTTGTGCGAAAAAATATATGAAATACTAGCTGTCATATTTAAGTTTTTGATTTTGAAAATTGTGTACTATTTAATTCTTTGAATTGTACAAAAAATGTCAGGTGCTCTTGTAAGGCTATAATTATTTTCATTTCATTTCGAATCCTAGCAGTTTTGCAAGTTTTTTCAGTTGCCCCAAGCAGAACATTATTCTGAGATTAAATTCTGTCAAGTCGAGTCTTTTGGTTTATCATTTTTGATGATTTGATTTGAAATCCAACCTGGAAACTAAACTTTCACATGTATTTCCGATTCATTTTGAAGTACTTGAACTACGAATTTGAAGCAATCAAATGACTTTAAGTTAAAAGACGGGCAATATTTTTAGACTATTCAAATTCTTTGGTTATTTTTGAATTCAATAATTACTGAGTTGATTGTTTTGAAGTCCTTAACATTTATCTTATATATTCAAAAATAGGCACATGCACTTTTGTGATTTTTTTAAATTTATGTTAATTTCAAAAAAGTTCCATTTATGGAATTTTTCGTAAGTCTATGTCACGTGAATTCACAAGTGTGCGACGATGTTTAAGAGACTAATCCTGCTGTCTTTCCTGCAACTGAATTTGGCAAACTCTGGAATAATTATATAGGCTTGTTTTGTTTTTGTTGTAATATATATAAATAAATTAAATCTTCAGCAAGATATAAATACACAAAAGTCACGACCAATGTTTGTGGGGTAATTCCATAATACATTTATTAACTGACCATTCTCAAACAATGTATATGTAGGTGGCCCTTACTGAACCGTATGATATTTGCTACAATCGCAGTGTGTAGTCCTTCACTGAAGACAGACACATAAAACGTTTATATTAAATCTTCCGGTTATATCTTCGATATTCATGGTCAAAGGACATATTGCGATAATGGAAATAGATAAAATTTTCCTTTCATAGCGATTTTATGCTAGAGCGAGTCCTGTCGGTATTCACTGTTTAATAACCAACAAAGAACAAAAAGAAAACAGAAGTATTCTTTTCCACTTGTACAATATTCTTCGTTGCTTACGTGCCTAGACAGGGATGTACGAGTATAACCAGACTTGCAGTAAAGGAAACGCTGCCAGAAGCAGCAACGTCTGTTGGCTGTAGTATCCTTAATCTCTGATGAGGAAAATATTGTTTATTCGGATGTCTTTCCATTTTTTTTTTTTTTGCTATTTCCTTTTGTGGGTTTTCTTTCTGTTTGCTCATGATTTTGTGCTGCGTCAGCTGCATAATTTTATTGCATGGAAGTAATAAAAACAATACCCTTCGAAGGGTGGTGTAAAGCCTTGTATAGTACATGCACTTTAGTTATCTTGAGGCGTAAACATACTTGTGCTTGTTGTGTGTCGATGGTATTTATTATTATTAAAAGTATTTTTTATGAGAAACTAGAAAAGATGATATAAGTTGTTACTATAAGGCATTCGTAAAGAGTTATCCAGACTGGTATTGTTCTTTGAAGAGATTCTTTGTCGTTAATCAAAAATACTTCAAAAGTGACCGATACATTTTTTGGAAATTGACATTTTTTAAGCATCCTGTTAAACAACTCAAAATTGCGACAGTATCGATTGTCTTCTTTTTTACATATGGCAAGGCGGAGTAGGATGTTCGAGGTCGGCAATAGTCTGTAAGTTAAATTCCCGCCGAATTTTGTACGAATAATATCACGCTCTACTGCTCCAAGTATCAATTTCAAAGACCTTATGTATAAGAATTGTAAGCTTATTTTTGCAAGGATAAAAATGAATAGCCATGATGACACTGCGGTCAATGAGACATTTTTCTAAGGCCTGAATGAATGCCTGTGTCCATTCCAATTACAATTTTTTTTTCATTTTTATTTTGGTTTCACTCAAGAGAGGTTCTTAATGGGCTAGATATTGAGAAGATGACCTTTCAACATGATAAATCGCAATCAAAGCCACTCCTCGAGTGAGTATATGTTTCACACATCTTTGCAATATGAAATGGAACTGGGGCAAGGGAATTCCACAAACGATATGTGTACTTCTGCTCAAATGCATTGAGCTACCCTTTTCCACTTTACGATTCCATGCGAAAGTGGCAATAATCATTAGAATCAGACGATGCCAAAAAGTTATTAAGGTTTTCTGGGTGGGTACAAAGCATTTTCTAATTGCCTGACATTGGCATATTGCCACTCTAAGCTCTTCCGTAAATTTGGATCCATCAAAAATGTTCACAAGCTAGTCATAGTGCCTGTAGTTTTATTGAAATGTAGTTATAATATATTGCAAGACACAGGTTGCTTAAATTTACAGAAGTATGTTTAAATAGTATTTACATCCAGCAGCTGCGGCTAAGGTTCTCTTGAATGAATGTTTGGTTCATTGGTAAATTATTTGTCGTTCTTTTATTATGGAATGAGAATAAAAAGCACATTTTACTATAGTGTCTTGTTAGAAACACTTATTTTGTAAACTTTCCCCCAGCGCACAGGTGCAAACAAACATCATGCACGTGCATTCAGCGTGTCGGGACACTTTTTCAAAGTAGTCACAAAGTACAATAATTGAACGAATTTTTAATATTATTAAAATAAAAAGCTAAAAAATATTTGTCTTGCTATTCTGCAAATAGCTCTTGTGGTCTGGTCGTTAGAGTGTTGCCATCAAACTGCGTTCTACACTCATTCTTTTTTCCAAGTAAACTCAAAGCCCTAACAGGAACGATTTTTATCAAAATGTCATATCAAATAGGAAAATAGAAGGGGTTACGAATATCAGGGTTCTGCTGTTATTATTACTTGAAAGGAACGGTCATCATTCAGGTCATATTGTTGAATTTTGCTCGCGTTTCTTTTTCACCGAAATTTTTATTCGCATTTTGAAATTCTTGCTGTCCTTTGCTTTGATTCCGAGTAAATTTTTATATGTTATTAATATCATTATACTCAAGGAAGCGTTCTTAGCCCGACTCTGTCATTAAATGTCAATTTGACAGAAGTTAAAGGGATATACCCCTTTTATTCAACTCTGTTCGAATACTGTGTCCGAACGAATTTAGGGTTTTTTCTTTGAACGATTCGATCGATGGAATCTTAGAACCTGTGATGGTTCTTTAACTTCCCACGGAATTCTTATAGATCTTTTGAAACTCTATTACTTTTCGGCAAATGCAAAGTTCATATTAGTAAGCTCCTAAGACTGAGGTTTACCCTGATAAGCTTTTTTTATCTAGATATATGTACTTATAACAGCCTTGACTTTTATTGTCGGATAATGCACTTGCGTATAATTATGAAATTTTTAGCTTTGCACAATGCGTCGATGAGAAACTCAATTAAAAAGTTTCTCTTCGAGGCATTTACCAAAATTAAATCCATTGAAGTTGGAATATTAGTTTTGTTTCAAGCCAGACAAACACACATACATGCTCATAAAATCCTTAGGACGCGGAGCAGAGGCAGCTTTATATATTTATGTTCTGGCCAACATGTATGTAGATAGTTTTGCTGGTACGTATGGGAAGTTTGTTGTTCAGATATTAAATCCAATTTTAATTGCACACAATGCAGCTATGTAACTTTAGAGATAATTTCCTTGATTCTAAGCTTCTACTTATGTGTGCAAATTCTGTAGTGGTTTGTGGTGCGCTGCTTCTGGGTAAAGGATTATGATTTCATGTGAATTTATTTTTAAGACAGTATGATATCCGACTGTAATTTTTTTTATAGATTATGAATTAATGATTAAATTTAAGGAACGAATAAACAAGCAGAACCGTTAATTTTTAGGTAATTAAGCTTTTCTAAATGACAGAAAAACTTTATAAAATGGCTTTTTGTTTTGCCGTAGTTCAATTAAATGATTTTCCATATTCGAAGAGCATCGCTTTGAACTTTTAATAACCATTTATTATCTTCATAAATTTTACTCTTCATGTTTCGAATTTTATTTTTCTATCTCTTCTTCTGGTGTCCAGAAATCGCTTTAGTTTGAGGGGTATTCTGCCACGGAGAGTGGGACATGATGGACGAGTCGAATATCCAGGTGCTGTCCGAACAGTCAATGCTATACGTCTGGGTTTTCGTGAGGATTAAGCGCCGATTCGAAATCAAGTTCGTGTTTAGATCTCAGGAACTAAGCCAGCCTTATTGTTCAGGTTATTCTGGTACCTGGCATCAAGTTGTGGTAAAGTAAAAGAGATGTATCGCAGCACTCGCTAAGCTCTTTAAGAATAAAAAAGCTTAGTATTTTTTAATTTAGAGCGCTAACATGAAATGCAAAAAATATTCGTGTACTACTATGGCTTGATCCACGAGAGAAATGCTATAGGCACAGGTATTCGATTTGGAGGATGGAGGACTCCTAAGGAGCGCGAGTTGGGAGAATAAGTAAGTAGAAGAAGATGGCTCACTCAAGTCTGTCATTGATGTTCTTCATCTGCAAGCAACATGACTAAAATCTTACCACTGTTGACGAACTATGCAGTCAATCAGAAACGATGCTTCTAACCTCTTCGAGAAACATAGGGTGGAGAAAAGTCTAAGTAGAAATCGAATCTTTAAGTGCTTAAAAAAAAATCGGAAGGACCACTAGTTTTTGCTTTATAATCTGAACTTTCTGTCGAAAGGAAGTCAATCTCTTACAGCATATTGAGAAGTAAAAATGTTTGCTTCTTGTTATATAACTAATCGTTCATCTCCAGAATATGGGTTTTGAGCTTAATTTATCTCGAATAGCAATGATTCGATGGAATTGAAAAGCCTTCCTCCTTAAGAGGCAATAGATAGCCGCAACTTTTAAATACGTGTCTCTTTAAAGTGAGACAAAAATAGCAATTCTGTCTGTATAGTTTAAATGATTGAATTTATAAGAATCGTGTAGGTATCCACGAAATCTCTAGAGATGAATTCGATAAAGTCGTTTTGATGCTTCTCACGAATGACACCTCGCTAAAGTTCTAAGTATATTCATTCTGCATGATATACTCTCTCTTGTGTCCAGTTATTCGTACTTTTTTATACCATTTCTCAGATGAGCACGACCAAAAAAGGTAAAATCGTGCCATCAAATCTAAACGAGCGCACATTAAATTTTCTTTCATCACTCGGTCGTTTTCCCAAACCTCAATTACACCAAACATCGGTGTTTGCCAGATTTTAACAATAACGTCAGTTTTGTGGATTTTTTCCCGTCCCAACCCCAGTATCCACTACCAAGTTGCATTGCCGTTGCTGTCCTTTGTCCATCCACTTGGCCAATAGATTTAAAACAAGAACATCATTTGAAGGAAAAAAAAAACCAAAAACGAATCTGCAATCAAAGGACATTTCTCTTATGATTCCACACTGGCACTCATCGTTATTCTCACCAAGGATCATGATAGGAAAACTAAGCGCAAAGGAGCATTGGTAACTACAACGACATGGCATGGCAGCGTCCAGCGTCCAAATATTTTCACCAAAAGACCACTTGCGCTCGTTCGTTCCCGTCAATAAAAACTAATCGATGCATGCATTTAGGCACACACTCCTTCACTCAATGATTGCAATTTGGTCACGGCTGTGGCTATGTGACTGAGCTTGAGCAGTGCCACAGAAATGTGGAGACTGAACGAGAGATATGCACATGACACTTTCGGCCATAAAAGGAACCATTATATTTGCTCCAATTCGATGCACAAACCCCGAAGGATAGCTGCAATAGCTGAAAGGCAATCACGAAGAAGATTTTATGACAAGTAGATGGATGGAATCTGGCCCCTCTTTTGGCCGACAAAGTTTGAACAAATATTGGTGTATTTGAAGTTATCGCTCGGCTAATGGGCACCATATTGCCAGTGGCTTGTTCATACTTTGAATCTGACTTTGGTTCTACTCGTAGAAGACCTTTAGGCGCTTTTCCAGAATTATTTGGATTTGGATGGTCATAACTTTGGCTGTTAAACTTTTCAATATGTTTTCGGGTTTGACGTTGTCCATTTAAAAGACTCAAAGTATCCAAAATATATTATTAGATCTCTTTTTTGTACTCCTTCCAGTACGTAATTTCAGATTCCTAAAAATGTCTCTTACTGTAGAGTTCATCTTCGGTCTTTACTGTGCAAGTAGTGATAAATGTTGAAGATCGAGAAGAAGCATTTCTATTCAGACATGTTAACCGATTTCCTAAAATTTAACCTGCGAGTGATTTTCAAAATGAAGTGGATAAATAAGGAAGACAACACCTGAAACAGAAGGGCTTGCCAACTCAAGACAGAACGAAGAAAACCTTTGCAACGCAGTATGGCAGGATTTCGCGAGCATTTTGCATGACTAATGGTGACGAAATCTTCAATAAATGAGTCATAGAGACATTTGGGTTAATGAAAAGATAGGTGGGAGGATTAACCTTGGAAGCATCTTGAAATTATCAAGTGATCTTTCAAACAAATGATACGAACTTATTTACGGAATAACTCAATGAGCCCAAAACTAACCAATTTAGGACAAGTACCGATGAAGAAAAACTAGATTTCCCATACATCACGCGCAGCGGCTAACGATTAAAGAAAAAAAAGGAATAAAAACCGTCCCACATGAAATTCACATTATGTGCCATGTCAAAAAAAACGGCAAAAAATAATCAAAGGAAAATGGAGGTTTGATGAGTATTATTTATACACACAAATTTTTCCCCGAAAAACTCTTGCTATAAATAGAAGCTTGAATAAAATTTGTTCAGCGAGTATTGAGAATATCGCTTTCAAACAGACAGGCGCTGCATCACATAAAACTACTTATTTATAAAAATGGATGAAAATGTTTTCGTACGGTTCGAAAAAAAAAACTTCTCAAACGGATACGAGTTGTAGAAAAGAAAGACCTCAATGCACCGGCCTGCATAGTACTCGATAGTTTCGCTTTTATTCGAACGAATAAATTAGTTAGTTCGTTAACGCGGTTGAAGATAGCTCACAAACGGTCGAGCTGACTGAAGACCCTTGTTCGTCGAGCAAAATAACTTTTTCATCTTCCGAGTCTTGCGTCTTTTCCCCAGTCATATTGAGTCATGACTCGGAAATATAATGATAATGACTCACAAGGCTTAAATATCTATAACCGAAAGCCAGTCTCAATCTGCGCACCAAATTACCAAAACAACAACCCAATTTTGTTTTTGCATTATTATTTCCGTAAACTTCATTCAGTTTTAACCTCTTAACCGACTTATTATCCTCTAATGATAATTTTGCCGAAACGGAAAACAATTCCGACGGCATAAATCCCCCTACAATAACACCCCTCGGCAATGTAATGCGCAGCGCCAAAAACAATTTTAATTAGTTTGCATTGTTACGCCTCCGGTTTCAAAGGGAGCCATTATTTTCATGGCCTCATTAGTGGACATCCTAATGGATTTTCAGTGGTGTTTTGGTATTTCAAATAGCGCTAGATGGAACTTCGCACCAAGTCGACAGAGAGTAATTAAAATTGCTCAGTTGACCAAATTTTGGGGAAAAATCCAGCCAGCACCCACAAGTCCATCCCAGTATATCTGCTCACAAATCACTTGAAAAGTTTGCTAGCGATAGCGTTTTGGTTGGCATGGCATAGTATGGTACAGGAGTGCACTTCTGAAAGGGACACAACGAAGGCAAAATGTGTTGCGCACCTCGTGTTCCCTCGACGCCGCCGCTGCCATATCCACTTTCAAAAGAATCCGATATAGTAAAATCGGTTTTCATATCATCCTTTGTCGATTCACTAAAAACAAAGCAGTACACACACAAATACTCCAGCACCTTAACACTATAAATTTCATTTTACGTCGATTTAATCTGTCAATGAGAGCTCGATGGATGCCGGGGGGTTGGCAACTGCGAACGGATAAACCGTATCCACCACTATTTCCCGGTTCTCCAGCCTTATCTCATAATCACAATAAATCATCAAATGCAATTCAATATCCTTCGGACTATTTTTTGTTGTAGTTTCTGTAGCTCCGGTTTTTTTTTTATTTTCACTGCCGCTAAAGGATGTGTAGAAAGTGGCGCTGTTCGATTCGTTTCGCTTTTCGATTCAATAAAATCTCTCTAAAATCCTTTATCTGATCCATTTGTTCGCTGGTGTCTGGCCGTAACCCATTTGTATAACTTTTATGTGAAAGTGGGTTTCCCTCGAGGGAATATGTCACACCAGTAAATAGAACAGCTTTCGAAAAAAATAAAAAGAAGGATGGAACAAGACGACATCGATTGATGTCCATAGTGGCTGTTTAGTGGCAGTAAATTACATTAGTAGAGTCGGAGCATTATGTTATTACCGGTTATGTTGAGGGCTAAATTAAATTATGGAATTAATTGTGATGGTCGGGCGGGGGGTGACGGAGGATTGAATGAATTGGGAGTTGCTGCTCCTTAACTGTACCACAACAAGATACTACCGCCAAGCCAGCCAGAATGTAATTACGAATGTTGTGCATTTATGGGCAATCAATTTTAATTGAACGATTCATTATAGCATTCACAAGGGTAAGACATAATAGGGGTTGTTGTAAGCTGGTGTAGGCAAAAGTAAGTCACCTCAAACTGAGGAGCGAATATCAAAACTTAAATTCGTCAAAATGTTGCATTTTTAGGGTTCCGTACACAAAGGGTGCCAGTGGGGCCCCTAAACTAAACCTCAGCTGTCCATCCGTATAGGTTGACAATTACAATTTTCACAGAATATGCACAACAATGGCATTTAACAAAACGAAAATTAAGAGGCTTCTCCAAACAAACAAACACGTTCATCAAGACCGCAACTCAATTTAAGGCCAAGAAATTTAAAAAAATTGTTTGCGATTCCGCCTGCCTACGATAAGAAGTACGAGATTAATAAATGTATTGTTACATTTTGTACGAAGGTACGGAGCGTTTTTTTTTATTTTAATTTTATCGTTTTAAAATTATGTCGTTGGGATGATGATGGATGATGGAGAAATAAAAATCTTTCACATACAAGGGCAGTCATAATCCCTTAAGAGCGAGCAAATGTAATATAACACAAAACATCTTCCAGTGTTGCTTCATAAAATGGTCTTAAATAGCTTCGTCAAAACCTTGGAAGTTCATTTTTAAATTTCAACAACAAAAATTGGAAAAACGCAGACCTTCAATGCCCACTATACTTTTACAAATTTTCGCATCCTCGGGCTCGTGACAATTTTATCCGAGTCATTACTGTCTGAGAATTAATACCCAACCGAGAGATTGTCCTGAGCCACCAGCAACATTATGAAAAAAAACATGACCTTCTCAGCCCGGCTCAGCTCATGCAATAAGCTTTTTCGTAATCCGGTTTTGCTCTTGCAACACCCTCGCCCATGAATAAACATTTCCGAGGCTTAACATTTAAATCCGTTCTTGAACGATCATTGCTGTTTCATTGGCCATTATTATCCCGGCCGTATGTCCACTCAGCCCAAATACTGACTGCTCCTTCTCTGATGCAATAAACCCTGCAACAAATCGACTTCAGTTTGAATATTTCAGCAGATTGGCCTTGATGGTGGTCATGTAGCAGCTGAAACTGAATATTTGTGTCCACTGTTCACAGTTGCATGATTCTTGTATTTTTCGGTTGCATAATTAACTGAACCACAACAGCTCGTCCTACTGCAAACAGTGCCTCCACTTTGCATTTGAAATTGGAAATGTTTCTGGGTTCAACATTGTAGTTTTCGCGTCTGTATTGACTATACGGTTAGAAGGCTTTAGGATAGATCCAATTGGTACTCTATACTGCGGCAGTGAATAAGAAATTCATTCGCACTGCCAATGTGCACGGGTTGGATGAGAATTCTGTTAGTTTTTGAGCTTTTGAAAATGTAATTTGCGCGTGGCCGACCATATTTTCAGCTGCTGTGCATCCATACACAGTTCGCTGATAATCAGGAATAGTAATGGCATTTAGCTTGAAGACTCGTATCGAAAACACAAATAGTCCCTACATCGGAATGTAATTTTATTGGAAATGATAAACATCTTTTGTTTATCTAATAACCGCTATGTCAGTGCATAATGAATCGAAAACTCTTGTGGCTTTTTACGGACAACAAAAAATAGTTCGAACGGAATATTCAGGGTTTTAACAAACAGAGAAGCAAACAGCGGTCGTCGGATAGCCTTGCATTTCCGTCTAACTTAAAACACGTAGAGCATAGAAACTTCGGATATGAAACCTGAAACGGCAGCCCAAGTTGGAACATCAACGATACTTATGCCATTGGATTGGTGGTCATCTATCAGGTGCGCAAATGGTGTCGTACCCGAGTCGGAACTCGAAAAGAAGACTGAATGTGGAGCGTCCGAGGACAAGGCGAGAACATAACCATCAACAAAAAGATTCAGGGCACCATTAACTATGTCTAACCTTCCATACTGAGTACGTTTAGTTTGTGTAGAAGAAGAGAAGAGAAGAAGAAAGCAGGAAAAATGAAACCTTTGCAGGTATTTCCATTAATGTCGAATTAAATACCACCAATATAAAATTTTAGGTCTCTATTCGGATTCCACACATGAATCAATCGAAGCCGAAATACATCATAGGTACACACTAATGCACAGTGCTTAAATTGTTATTCTTATCCTTTTGCACGCTTGTGAAAAATTCAATAATTAAATAATCTAATTCCTTGAAATATTAGAGAGAATTTCATTTTACAGCAAATACACCGACTTATGTCCTAAAACGTAGCACGTTCAAGCTACAGGTTGACTATGTGCTAAAAGGTCGTTATATGTCGGACCACAAATTAAAAAAAAAAGCTGAATGGTTAAAGTAAACCAGTGGATGACGAACAGAGCTCAATCTGGAAGATGCAAGTTATACCAGTTGATTGCACGAAAAAATGAACAGGCCACAGATGGACAATCGCGATCACTTGGTAGATCAGCTAACATCCTTCTTAGGATAAGACCACAATCTAAGATATAGCGATTGTGTTTTAGCGCCCGATTCACAATGCAGCGCGAGGGCGAGACGAGAGTGAGGCGATCGCTGTCGTCATAAAATCGTTTTCCAGTAAACAATGTAAGCCAAATTTATGACAACGAGCTCATGTTATCTATGTGTCTAAGGTGAACAAACTACCGAACACCATCTTTCGCTTTCTGGCTATTCGTATCAGGCTGCTGTCACGCCGTAACGCCACGAGAGTTTTTTAATTTGTCGAAAACAACGCCATGCGATAGGACGAGTCTCGCGTCATTGTGTATTGTTTCATACATTTGCATTGATTGAAATTTTTTTGACAACTCCCGCAAAACTCGCCTCACGCTAGACTCGCATCGCTCTCACGCTGCATTTTGAATCGGGCATAAGAAGATTTCATAAGCGGACATGCTCCCGAGAAGTGTCAATAATATGAGAAACGTGAATGAATCAAAAGTTCATCTAGTACCTAGTTACTTATGATGTTATGGACGTAATTATTTTTAAAATAAAAATTTAATGGAATTCTTAAAAATGTTACAAAAAATAAACATATTTATTTATTACAAAAAAAAGTACTCACGGTTTTTCGTTGATCTCTAATGCTGAATGATGCTCGATTGCTGGAACCACAGCCAAAATCGAAAAATACTTCAAATTATTTAAAGTAAATTTAAGTAATATTTTGCAAAAGCACTGTCTTTTCAATGACCGGATTGTAGAGTTAGCAATTAATTGTCGGTTTCATTATCTGAAAGAAAAATATAAAAAATGGATTAGCAAGCGAAGTTAAGGCTAAATAAACTGCGAGCTAAGTAAACTATTTATCATCATCCAATTATACAATCAAAAGTATCCGAGAGCATTTGTTAGAAAGGCATAAATTTTTTCTAAGGAAATAATAATTTGAACATGATAAGTATCCTAAGATTTAAGACTCTACGCTTTAATACAAGTTTTATTTTTTTATAATTTTTTTTTGTTTGTTCACATTTATGGGCTTCTGTATCAAATCCCAATCATGATGGGCTTAGAGATCAAAGCCTCTCTAGTTTAAGTTCCAAAGAATCTTTTACGCATGGTTCCACTTCGGCAAACATTGAATATAACGTAAACCTTAACCTTAATCTCAGCAGAAATTTTCAAGTCACTTTACCCGCACTTAATCGAAAAAAAAACAAAATAGAACGCCCCTACTATAAAGAAGGATAATATACCCCCGGGTTTGCAATAGGTACGCACACACATCTATTTATACAAAGTTAACCTTCTCGAATGAAGTTTAATTTTATTGGCTTTCTCCTCGGCTGCGTTTAATATCCAAATCCAAGTCGGCAGCAGTCGTTCTTCCTTCCTCAGGCATACATGAAAAAACAATTAATTTTTCCTCCTTGAGCCAAGCTCAACCACATCCTTTTCGGCCAATGAGTTCCTTCCGCTCGTTAATTTCCAATCTTTACACAATTCTTTGCCATGGTTTGCATTCACAACTCCTTCGAACCCCATCGTCTTTCCACACGAAATGCGTGTAATTATTTGCTCAACACTTTTTTTTGCCTTTTCGTGGTTCGTCCTTTCCTTTTCATCCTTTCTCATGGAGTTGGGTCGTTTAAAATAGAATTCTAAAATTCGTGTAGGCCAGTTGCATCGATACGAAGCATGGTTTGTTGTTGGAGATTTGCAGTGTCCGTTAATGAAATAAATTATTCATGACTTTGATAAAGCACCAACGCGGTGCGACACACAATCTTAGAAAGGCATGCACATCACCAAGTAAGTGTAAGACTACTGCACAAAGCTCAGAAGATGGAAGTCTTATCGTTACTGCAATAACTACGCTAAACCACACA
The DNA here is from genome assembly GCA_963555765.1 of Orthonevra nobilis. NCBI lineage: Eukaryota > Metazoa > Arthropoda > Insecta > Diptera > Syrphidae > Orthonevra > Orthonevra nobilis. The sequence goes on from OY743226.1 coordinate 83,300,349, forward strand.
GCAGCGCACCAGACCCCCACCATAAACACCCTGAAGAATGAGTGGCAAATAATTTTGATGGTCTTGTGAGGGTTGTACAGCGTGGAAGGAGGATGGTGGTGATGAATAAGTTTTTGGTTAATTATTCTTCTCTCGGCTCCACGGAAGCGCCGACTGTTTGCCAGTTGTTTATTCGTGCGTAATTTATTCTTTTTTTTTATTGTTTTGTATCACAGTAGGAGTGGCAAATGGTGGCCGCCTGGTCGCATTTAGATAACTAGAAGACAAATGAGTATTTGTTCAAGTTCTCTATATGGTTTGAAATAGCGGACAAAATGTGTTTGCGGCGTAGAATTGTTTTAACCTTTGTATGGGTTGGCGGGGAATACAAATTGTTTGTGCAACATTAAGAGGAAATAATGGCGGCTCATATCGAAGTGGTTGGGCTGTGCAAACTCAAGATATGAATTCTTTAAATAAATATGCAAGCGAATTACAAGTTGGAATGAAACAAGCGCCGTGCGGCACTTAAAAGTGGAAGCTCTTGTAAATATTTGAAGGCGCCCTTGATGGTGTTTTATCAAAGTTAAGAACCTAAACAATGTTGTGTCGTATGTCATTGTCAGAATTATGAGCGAACGTCTAAGTTGCCGAAGAGAGAGAAGGCGGCACGAGACCATTGCAGCCGGCTTATCATAATTTAGTTCGGCCAGATTGGTGTCATTTTTTAAGGCTTAACGAAATATAAGCAATTTCACAATGTGCCAGTAGGACTGCTTGTTCTTATTTGTCAATTTTTATGTATTACACTTTTCGTGAAACAAAATTGGTTAGTAGAATTTTATATCGAATAAATTGAATTCACTTAATTTTAAATTTTGTATTAATTGGTGGCGGGATAGCTCTTTTCGGAATTGGGACCCATTTTTATGTACGTCTTATATTTTTCGCAAATGGCGGTGGTTGGACCTAAAGTTTATTGCCGACTCCGAACATCACATAAGCTTTTTCCTGACAGTTGTAACTGAAAGTTTTGTTTTTGAAAGACTGTTTCATCACCTTGCTTTCAGTGTTATGCCTTCATTGCACAACCGCTGACAGATCACCTACACAAACCATAATTTTTAACCGCACAAAATTGGAATCACAGTATGACAAGTCGATAAAATTTTCGCTGCTCCAAGACCAAGACTTGTCAAAACTACTTTTACGTTTGACCACTTCAGTGATAGAGCCTTCAGTTTCATTTAAACGGAAATGGCAAATGAACCAGAAACGAAAACAGATATGAGTTCAAGACTTTCCCTGGGACACGAAACTGGAATTTAGAATAATTTTTAAAGGGAACGATGCCCTTTAACTCTTGATGAATTTAACTCTTTGTTGCAAATAGAAAAAAATATATAGAATATAAACAACGGACCAGGATCAGCGATTTTAAAATAAATCCACTGCGAGCGAAAAGTTATATTATTTTAAAAATTTCATTTCATTGGATTTGTAAATACAGAAAGAAATTTTATATCCCATAAATAAGCCGCTTTCGCAAAGTACGGAATTCAGCAATTGGCATATTTTTTACCGACTCAATATTCATTAGTTTTTTTTCCGTGTCATTTATGTTTTGGGACTCTGTGTCATTTAGTGGTGGTGGATGTACACCGAATTCCCCGAATACTAATGCCAGAACAATTTCGCCCCTAAGTTAATATTCCACAATCGAAAAATACAAGTTCGTTGAATATTTTCACAAATATTCCGATGCCGAGACCAAAATGCAAATTTCATTCGTATATCGGAGGAAAATTTGATTTGTTTCTACGAGTGCATAAAGGCGCATTGCTCATGGCATCCATCGTTAACAGGACGGGCGGATGGTTTCGATTCAGCCAATGGATTCCCCCATGGCTGTGAATTGTACGACCGCGGTGGCGGTGGCTGTGGTGTTCTTTTAAATAATTTCATTTGAGCAAATTTGAATTTAATAGAAATACGTTTGTATGTATGTTTGTAAGCTGTGGGGACAAAGTGTAATAAACTGCGTATACGGATGGAGAAGGGCACAACGACATGTTAAACTGAATAATAATGATATTCGATTGCTACAGCTTGTTTATTGGGTTCATTAGGTCCGATTATTATTCGTAATTAAGGAAAGCTTGTATTCTACTAAGCGAAATTGAAATTTTAGTAGCCTTGTCATGGCTTCCAGATAAAATTTGCTAAAATGTGATGTAAATTCCATATTCCATAATGTGTGTTTGTTTTTTTTTTTGTTGGATTAGCTAGGGGCTATAATAATTAATATCGGCAGAACATTCTTTTCATCTTTCGATTAAGGAGTTATGGTCACACTTGTTTTGCCCCACAGAAGCATCAGCATTTCGCTGAGGAAAGACTTTTGCGAATCCCCACGGAAACTAGAACTTACTTATGCCAACATTGAAGCTTTGTGTTGCGCAAAAGATTTATTTGTTATTTGCTGTTGTCCTCAAAGCCCTCGGAGTTTCCAATGGCCTATCCATCCAGACTATCCCAGCCACTGGCCCTTTTGCTCTTAAGTTTAAGAGTCTTAAGAGCTGATATATGGTCCTGATATTGGTTCTTAAATCTTGATAAGGCTTCCACCGTTGAACTTCTTTTTTTTGGACAGTTCGCTGCTTTAAATTTTATTGAAATTGTAGTTGTATGTACAGTCAACTCAGTCAAGGTGTATTTTGATTTGTTTTCCAAATCTTTAAAATCCATGTCTAACATTTGGAAAACAAATTAATCACAAATAAGTCGGAATTGAATTTGTTTTTCGTTTTTCCACCTTATTAAGTGGCATTTCAGCATCACTGTGTAATTGTCAATACTGAAAAATTAATTAAAACAGTCCCAACGTGAGTTTTGAACTCAATTGTTTTGTTTTTCGACGTGAAAAAAAAAAATATTTTAATTATATTAAAAAATAAATGTTTACAAACACTCCCCACGGTGGTTTCAATCCAACGGTTGTTTGTTGTCCGGCATTGACATAATGTCAATATATAAAACGAGGAAAAAAATTGCAAGCAATTAAAAAATATGTATAAAATAATTAATTTTTAACCGAAGTTAAATCATTAGTATTAAATCGAGTGTTTTAATGTGTCAATAATTGATTTAAGAGTAACACCATAAAATGTATAAATTTAATTGTGATATTATATACGCATACCTTAACGGTATTGCGAAAGCAATTGTTGCCGGATAAAGTTGCTTTTGTACAAAGTTACTTGTCCGCAATAAGCTTTTAATGCACCAGAAATCTGAAAAGCGTGTGGCTTAGGCAGATGTGATTTATGTAATTTAACCACCTCTTGATCTCGGGCAAGTAAAAATGCTTTATCAATTAAAAATTAATAGCACTGCGTAATTGTGAATTACAATTAAATTAAAAAAAATATGTCACAGCATATTTGAGCTTAACCGCTTAGTGAAAATGTCAAATTGTTTTTTGGGAACTTATCTCAATTAATTAAACACGAACATTCTTCAATTTTAGGCTATACAAAACGTTCCAACGTTCCAATTCGCAAATGAAATCATCAAAGACTATTTTAAGATATAATGTCTTTGCCTTTGATGGTACTCAAAACCAATTCCAGCATACAAGGTGCTCCTTACAGGGTATCCTCAGATGAATAGGATTCAATCCATTCCTACAGAGTGGAATTACTTAAGTACACATCAAGTGCAGTTTTTGTGAAAAGGTCAAACCCTGCTTTTCAACAAACCAACTCACGTTCGTTGTTGCACATTTCCTTCGACTAATCGACTCAGATAGAACATCACACGAACATGCAATCCGGTGCTTTTGAGAAAAACACACTGCGCGTTTTGTTTCAAGTCATTTAGACTTAAGGCGATATCCATGTATTGCCATACAACTGACTCACAGTTGGTTACCTTGGAATTGCTTTTAACTGTGGGATATCGAGCTAGAGTTTTACTGTATGGATATGTATTCGTTGTTTTTTACCCATAATGATGCAATTAAAAACGTTGCATTGGACACTTTTGGTACGATTACAAGTGGGATTATCACCATTTGAAAGGTCATCAGCTGCAGGCAGGGAAAAGTTTCGGATTCCATTCTATTGGTTTCATTTTTCGAAACGTGTTCTTTGTATTTGACAGTTTGCCTTGTCGCAATATGCGGCTTGTGGCCTTGTGCTTTGTAAAGTGTAATTAATTCTGGGGTTTAAATTGATATTGAATTGAATTTTTTACTTAATTGTCGATATTGTCCTTAGCTTTATGTATTGCCGCGTTATTTCTTCTATCTTGAGGGTAGAATGTTGCATTTATGAAATATTGTTTTTTTCTCGCATATTTTTGTAGTTGATATTAGCAACAGTCAAGTAAAATTGACAAGAGTCACATCAATATATCAATAATTATATTGATAGTTTGTCCATCTAAGTTAGCTTATTCTGACCTGACTTATACTACGAGAATGTGCGCCTTAATGGCTTTTTCCTAACAGAGGCGTTTATCTATTTCGATTCAAAAAGTCTGATGCAGAGAAGTCTGCCGCTGCCACTTATGTTTGTATATTCCACATTGCTTACGCTAATGAAAAGAGGATAAAATTGTGCCACAGTATGCATCAAATACCAAGGCTTAGTCCTGGTTCCCCAAAAAACATCCGCGTCATAGTTCGTCTTATAATCACTGAACAAAGCAGCATGCCATCAAAAATAAGGAATCACGAGATGTACTGATCACTCTAAAGTAAACAGGCCTAATAAGGGTTGTCACAGCAACTCAAATCATTTAAACATTATTCGGTTCTCTCGAAAAGAAATTAAATATAAATGCATTTAAAACTAACGTTAGCAAGAACCACTTTAATTAGCAAGTGAACCGAAAACCCTTTCTTATCACTAGATTAAATCTTTAAAATGTTATTAATAAATTATGTCCATCCCCTTATTCATTACATCTAGCCATCGCAACTAATTACCGTCCGAGTACACTTCTTCCATTATGAAAAAAAAAAGAAATAATAATAACCCACCACCTCAAGCCTCTGGAAAACAGCAATGATAATCCGTGAAATATGCAAATACCCTCCACTAATTAAAATCTCGCAATCCCCAGTGGACTCTCGGACCAAACAACCAAAGTCCGCGGCTTTGCGCTATTATATTCATAATTCCTCGTTATTCTCTCAATAGACCTTCGCGGGACCGGGCCGGACTGGGGCTGGTGCCTGGGAGGTGGTCCCGCTTCAAAGCAAATAAATTTAATTTAAAATATCTTCATTCAGCGAGAGCTCGTCCTTTCTCTGCTCCGGGGACAACTCATCTCGATGCTAAAAGCACAAGCAAAACAAAAAGAAAAAACACAAAAAAAAAAGGTTTCCGGGCGGGCGAAAGATAATGTGCCGACTTTTTAGTGCTCAACAATTAGCATTAGCATTACAAAGCTCACAGGATCCTTGGGTTCACCTTTTTCACGTTGGAAAATATGTTTAAGTGAGCCCTTTCGTGCAGAGTGTGAACATTATTGTGAGCACGCCATAGAACCTGGTACACTTTAACGTCTTTTAACATTTTTGAAGAGGGACAAGACATCAAAAAATTATACTACGGCGGCTTCAGGAGGTGTAAAGAATAAAACACAACACAAAAAAAACTAAAAAGAAATGAAAAGAACTTCCTTGGTTGCGCACTTGCTCCTTTCAGCTCCTTCACCAACATTTGCTTATGAAAGATTCATGCATAACTTGAAAGTTTGTTAATTTACACACTCGGTGCACTTAAGGCTAATGTGAACTTAACCGTAAACTGAAAGGTTGCCAATGAAAATATGCCACTTTTTTAAATGTTTTATTTTTTTTTATTTTTGGTTTCTTTCATAAGATAACAGATGTCTAGACCAAGGGAATGAATTAATAAAATACAGAAATGGGTAAATTTTTAATTTGGATTCCTAATTAGTTTACTGACGAGTCACTTGGAAAGGGTTTTTGCAAGAAACAAATGAACCTATTCAATTTCTTGGAAAAGCCTGATTGGAAGCAAAAAGTTGTAGAAAGAGCGTAGAACTTTACTTTGTGCATAAAACAGACGTGCCTTCTGGCAAGGTTTATAGTCGTAGTCGTATAATCACCGAGTTCATTGGATTTGATTTCATGTGAAAGAAGTAAAATCACTGTGGGTATCCAATGGATGGATATAAGAAAATAATTAATGCAGATTTTTTCATGAACGGAGCTGGCTGGATCTACAAATGCATGCTTTTTTTTTATTGTAATTGGTTCACTCCAAAGGGCCTATGACTACGTACCATTATAATAATGGCAAAGTGTAAAATTTAGTCGTGTTTGCTTTCGATTTCTAACTTCTCAATTGGGTGTTCTGGCTTTGTATAGGGATAAAGGACTTTTGAACTGTTTTGCATTTTTGGTACTTTGGAAGATTGTGTCATAGTTTTGCTAAGAGTTTTTTGAGCCAAGCAGAGTAAATAACATCGCCTTCTCAAACTTTTTTTGTACTCTGTTAAGAAAGTTTATAGAACTCAAGTATGAGGGGGCGTTAAGTAGGGCGGTCTAGCACTACGCGTTCCTTCCTCACCACGATACTGCATGCTGTTGATTTTACGCTATATGTCTCGAGAAATGAAGCAGCAGATATCCAGGCTTTGCCCCTTGTAAAATTAACTGTTCGGACAGTAAAAATCTAGGGAAGTCTGTATAGTTTATTGATTTCCAGAGTGAAACACAAAAATTTGGTTCCAATTTCAATCTGCTTTTCCAACCCATCGGTAAAAATTCGAATGCTGTTATTTTTAAAACTATATTTACCATCCTTGCTTATAATGCAATATCCTGTCGAATGCAAAATTTCTTAACAAATATTTCGCTAAATTAATAGGAGAAAATTCAAAGTTGATAGAAAAAGATTTTCTTCTTACATAATTTTGTTGCAAATATTAAACGCTGAAAACGTTGTTATACGCACGAGTTTGGGCGGTGTTATTTGTGATTCTCCTATGAACACGTGCATGCCAAATAGTGTCTGAAGACTAGTGTGTGACTCACATACACACTCACCGCTCTCAAACATGTTACCCCTCATAAGATTCCAGTCAAATGATTGGAAAATCGTGAACCTCTCAACTTCTATCGAAATGCAAATTTTAGTGCCAAAAAGTACAAAACCATTTTTTTTTAAGTGATAACAGACCCTTGCGACTTTAGAAAAATTTCATCTTCTGTTTGTGTCCTTCCCAGAAACCGCATTAAGTGATCATCCCATTCAGGGATATATCCAAACTAGCTATCACTGTTTGCTTTCAATGGAACTCTCGTGAATGAAAAATGAACATTTAACAAAACACTCCAAACAGATAAGCCAGCAATAATAAAAACTGACTCAACCTCGATCTGTAATCAGATTTTATCCGACCAAAAAATAATATAAACTGCACAATGAACAGGATACGTAGAGCTTCCCTCATTGTATTGAAATCAAGTCTCCTACTTAGCCAGTAAAGCGATTATAAAATTCTGTCATCAGCATGCAATCCAGAATAAAACACAGGATCCGGACACTCAGCGGTGAGCTTCAGTTCATTGTTCCCCAGGGTACTGTTTATTTGTGTGAAACTGGACAAGATTGCAGTAAGAAACAATGGACGTTATTATGATGATTGTTCACGTAATCACTCCCCAGCGCACTACTATCTGCCATTCATCTAATTTACGTTGTCGTTGCAGAGTAATTCAATTAAGCTCCCAGCGGGTTTTGTGCCATTAAAACCAAACACAGGGCAAAAGAAATTAGTAAAAATGCCAATAACCTCTGGGATGAGATTTTATCTCAAATTTTTGTAAGATACCTTTTGAATCGAATGTGAGATTGCATTCAAATTTGCTTGACATCAGAAGTCATATAGAATCCTCCTACGGTTCAAAAATCCCAAGGATTTCAATAACATCGTGGGAAGACGTTCACGACTACAACACATGTCACAGTCATACCTGCCTTGATATTCATCTCTTTAAACCGACTCAACAGAAAGAAAAAAGCTTTCTTACACGAAAAAATAAAAAATAAATTTAAAGGACTAAAGAAAATATTTTAATCTTTTTCCACTTTTGACGCCTTTTTTGTGAAACTTTATCAAAATAGATCTTGGCACCTGATGTACGAGTTTGTATGATGGAGTGTCCTTGCCATTGTTGTCTACAAAACTGAATCCATGCATAGCAGAAAACAATTGAATCGATAAAAGCATTTCCAAAAGTTTTAAATTTACAACAATAAAAAAACAAAAAAAGAAATTGATTTCCAAAGTGCCGTCAATCATTCTCCAAAATAGCTCTTCGAATTGAAACAAAGATAACGCAGTGCGTCTGCATGTGGTGTCTTAGAAGTTCCATTCAGAAAAGATTGATTGGGATAACTCGAATTTAAAACACCAATTCCCATAAGAAGGGAACGGGATGAATGCTTTCGTAGTATCCTTGATTCTGTACATCATAAGGAGATACCCATTTGTTGAAATATGAAACAAACGTTACATCTTGAATTGCCTTGGAGTGTCTGTTATTTTTATACTTTATACATATTCACATCTGCCCACATGATGATTTAACAACAGGCTTATATTAAGATGCGAAATATAAAAATAATACGATTCAAGATCCTAATAGCTGACTGAGAAAATATCGACCCACATAATAAAGTTAATCATTTTGACGCTTTTATAGATCCTGTTTTTACATGTAAGTGAGCAGCCTTCCATACATTATAAACGATATGGGGAAATTTTAAAAATAGTTGTTCCGTGTGGCGCAGTTGGTCAGATCTCAGAGTCAATTTTGAACTTTTATCTAGATTTTGAATCCGGACTTTGAGATTAATAAATTATACGCTCCGTACTGTTTCTAGTATAGGCTTGTCATAATGGAATACCAAGTTCGTCTCGTCAAAAGAAACTCTGCTGTGAAAGGATAAGACTAACATGACGACACCTTCGGGAACACAGATTATTGCACTAGCAATTAATGGCGAATGAAATACTGCGAATTGAGCGAATGCAAATAAGTCGATTTGAAATTCAATATTTCTCCTTCACCTGCTGGCTCAGTGCAAAGTGCAATTCCTCTTGAGAGCAAGCACATTATAAAAAAAAACGTCGGAAAAAGTCGGACTCGGGCAATGATGGTTCTGAACAAAGTTTAAGGAAATCGATTTTCGAAAAGATAAAACCTCGTCCACTTATCATCTGCAGTAAATTCGAGTAAGAAATCACACGGAAAATCACTGTTGAAAGCCGCTGTTTCTGAACAAGCCCATATGTTCGAAGTTGTGCTTAACAACGGGGAAACATGACCTCACAAAAGATGGATGAAAATGCTCTTGGTCGGTACGAGAGAAAAATCTTTACATTCATTTTTGTGCCATTCATTCAGTAAACGGGTCTAACCAGAAAATTCCGGGTATTACGTCTCAGACAGCAAGGAATGTACCGCTAATTGGCGTTTTCACTCCGGTTCAGAGAATTTTCGCATCTGCACCACAAGAGCTCTACGTTATAAGAAGTCCTAACCTTCGGTTGCGCACCCACTTGGGAACAGACCTAAACCAACTTAGAGTGCGTATTTCGAAGCCACCCGATCGTTGGAACCCGAAGCAGCAAGAAGCAAACAACAAAGTAAGGACCAATTATCGATTCAGAACTCTGCAAAATGATTTACTTTGCTAATAATCATAAAACAAAACGTTAAAAATGTTTTTTTTTTCAACCAAAATCAGCCACTGGACAGCCTGTAAATATTGTACAATAGAAAAAATAGAAGTGACAAAAATTTGGCTGCGTTGTGTTTTGGTAAATGTAATTGCATTAATTATGCTGTTGGTGTAGCTAGGTTTCAAGACTGCATACACATACACGAGTATAATGGACACGAGAGTGCTTTGACACTAAGAGATAGAGCAAGTGTTCCACAACCACTGTGACGACCATGTAATCCTGTTATGTTCCATCCTGCTGGAATTCCGGCTGCTCAAACTTGCCGATTGTTTAAACATGTGCACCACGGCCAGTATAGATGGAATAATTCTCCAGCGATGGGCACCCACTTGCTCGCCTCCAATAGTCAGAGTTATGTGCTGGTCGTGAACATGAGACGAGACGAGTACTTTTACTGGGGTTCCAAAGTGAGTGGCTTTGTCCGGGGGGAACACCATGTTGGTAAAGTTTGCAAATCATGTAAGCAATGGGTTGTGCGTACCAACGGACCAGCATTGCTGAGTGTACTCGACGCAGCAACTGCTTCTTTGGACGGAAACAAAACTTTGTTCCCTGTGGGGGTAACTCTCTAAGTTTGACATACAAAGCGCCATCACTGAGTGGAAGGAAAATGTTTTCAGGTTCGTCAAGCAGCATTCATTGAATTAGTGAAGGGAATCGTTCGAGGATGGCCAAAGTTGGGGCCCGCAGCTATGGTTGGTGTGGCTTTTAGCCTGTGGAACGGCAAGCATTACATTTTAAGTCGACCGCTTTTGGTGACTTCCGAATTTGGATCTAACGACTTTATGGATGGGCGGATGATATCGTGTAGATGGTAGAAAGTAGATTTGTGAAAGTAGAATTTCATTGGACATAACGAAAGAGGTCTTGTTGTCTGCCATGCTTGCAATCGATTGCTTAGTATGCACCGGTAAGAAAACCGAAGCATATGTCTATCTATGCGGAAATTAAAGTGACTAGAAATCCTTCAACTAGTATCCTCTGAGGGGATATTCATACTTAATTATTGAACCATCGATCCTTGACATGTATGGGCATAAGCTTTGGCTGGTTTCCATTCTTCACGGTAACAGAATGCTGCTTCCAGTTGCTTAGACCTAGCATCCAAGATTGCTTGACCCTGTTCTTAAGGTTCTGTTTTCCATCTGGCTGGTACCCATTTCGTTAAATTTGGATCATAGAGTTCGATGGTGTTCTCGTCCATCCAGTCACCTCACAAACAGGACTTTGTATCTACTGTGATTTTTGCTTATCCATCCACCACTATTGGTCATTTGAGTTGGGAGAAGTATCAATTGCCCAGATAAGTCTTTGTCGGATCTTCACCAAGATATTGTTTGTAAAGAAAATATTTATCCTTAAAGGATGAATTTATTTGCATGCTCAGTTTTGTGGCTGTCAGTTACGATGTTATGTCAATGATGAGGTTCGTCGAATTGATGTTTCCTAAAAACGTGCATTTTTGTAGAATCATTAATTTCAATGCAAGCCTACAGCAGTCTCTTCACATCCTGTAACTCCTTCGTGGTCGTTATCGTTTGGCAGCTAGTGGATGTGCTGCTTTAATACGAGCACATAAACAATTCCCCTACAAGGCGACTGGGTGCCTGTTTTGTAGTCTGCAGCAAGGCTTTAGGTTGTTTTTTTTTGTAGAAACAGCGTGCTAGATACGTGCTCCGGAATTACTTTTTCCTTCAACTTTTTTTTCCTTCTAGCTTTGGTTTATCGAGTTTAATCTTTTTTCGAGTGGAAGGTAGTCTGAAATTGTCTCAACAAAAGAGGTTTAGATGCTATGTTTAGTCTCTGCCTATTTCCAGTCTTCTGAGATGTCCAATGTCAGTGCCTTATTTTTTGGTTCGTTGGAAATTTCTAACACTGGTTCGTGCTGCTGGAAGTTCGTTTTCCCCGAGTTTACAAATGTTAGCATCCGTTTGATATTCTTTGTAGTTCGACTGTCTATGGAAAGCCATGAATTCAAATTTCATAGAAAGTATTTCTTTTTTGTACAAAATTAGCTTTCAATAACCATGTTAAGATGGTTCCAGAAGTTGAAGTGGCTCAATCAGATCGCCCAGACAAGGGACTAAGAATCCAACACTCTTCTATCAATCAATCAAAGTTCCTCGAGGACATTATTTTAATACTTGTATTTGTAATTTTAGATCATATCCTGGAAGGCTGCATTTCCTCATATCCTTCCATAAATATTTGGCCTTTTAATGGATTTACTCATTAATTGCTAAAGTTACGTAAATTATCACACATGCAAATATGCAAATCCCTCCAGAGTAGCCCGTAGTTACCTGTACACATCATTTAATTGATTTTCAGCAATTCTCGAGCAATGCTGAGCTTGTGTCCTTAAATAATTCACTACGTTTACAATTTGTTGTTTGCTTGACTTTGCAGAATTTATGTGTAGCTTACGTGGGGCTACTGGTAGTTTTGAAATGTCCTCAAATCTTCAACCAATGATATTTATGAACGAAAGTATGTTTGGCTATCGGGAAAAGCAAATCATGCATGGACAATGGATATCCAGCAGAAAATGAGATTTCCTTCGTTGAGAGATGATTATGGCGCCCAGAAAGGATATCATAGAGATTTCGGTTACAGCTGAAGCAAGACAATAAGTAATCTTTGCGAAATGACGCTATCTATATATGTATATAGATGAAAAAGAGATTTGGTTTTGTCGGTTTTTGGAATGTGAACCCTGCATCGATGAGGATGTTGCAATCATCATGAATTGTGAATATCCTCAAGTTGTCCATCTTATGTGATTTTGCATTGTCACAGTGTGTGGGTGAATGGAATGCAGACTTTAGGAATACGACAAGAAGTTTGTTTATCTTTTGAACGTACAAAAAACTGAATTGTTACGTCGTTATGATATGACATTTCATAATATGCATCAAGAGCTGTAGCTAGGGACTAGGATATCCAATTTCACGTATGCGTATTCAAAATCGATGATTTTGGCTATAAAATCAATCATGTTGGTGAGGAGATTGGAATCGGAGATAAGAATGATTTATCCTCGTGAAGTAGACAAACTTGTTATGCACCTTGCCAGCATCATATCGACTTTGGTATTGAGATATTGAGACATACAGCAAATCAGAATTGTGATGGTTAGTAACAAAGCCAAGGGCCTTGAGGACACTTGAGCTCGCTCAATCCGATCGCTATTGACACAAATTGATTTGTATTGTTTTAAGGAGGTACATCAAACGCTGTGATTTGATGACATTTGACACGAAGTTCCATGTTAACTGGATCTTATATGAGTGGAATTTCAATTGGTCAGGATGAGATCTGGGAAAGCACGAATATCTAGATTTAAATTACACCTTAGCGGAGCACCAGTCTAATTGGTTCCCATAATGAATGTGTATAGGATGGGGACTTAAATGAGCTTCACCTGGTCGAACAACCGAATGCACCGGCATGAACCACTGTTTGCTCGGTACGATGTTAAAAATGTTTTTCTTGTTTCGACTTGAACTCCCAATGGGGTTGAAATTTTTGGACGCGCGATTCTAATGGGTTATGGATACCCTTTCATGGGTTAGGGTGAATTGCAACTGGCTTTATTCGCAAGGTAGCTATAGAAGTAGCTGCCTCGGCTTCGAAGAAAGGCTATTGAATACAAAATATTTTTGTCTACGATTAACCGCACGATTTTTAATCATATTAGACACAGGATGGACTTGGAAGCTCTTTCCACTTGCCACTTGCCAGAAAACAATGGAACCCTAGCCATATTCACAGCCGGAAATGAAGGGCGTGAATCCGAAGATAGAATTAATAAGAAAAATAAAAATGTGGACTCGAGTAATTACAGACACGCAGTAATAACTCGCATCCTGACATCGAAATGGCTACTTAAAAACAAATTCTGGTCAAAAAAATACTTTCGCTATGGATGAAGAGTTTAGTCAGCTCACGGGTATTTGACTTCATTTCAATTTTCCAACAACACTCTGAGGCCTTAATAAGATTTGTTCGGTTGAAACAAGAATCCTTGCTTCAATAGAATATAAATGTTTGCCCTTCAACCAAGATAAATATACGGAAATATTTTCAAAACCTCTTTTATCCCTTATTCAGCAGTTGCTCACTATAAAGGCACCAGTGCAATGCATACATGATCAAACTACGCCATTCGTACACAAATATTTTCTTATTAAATCAACCAGGAATGTCAATGTTGATGATGAAAATCATACCAACCGACCCACCAAAGACGAGAAGACGCAGAGACGTAGTAGAACGCACGAGTGATTTTTTGTTGTGAAATAAAATATCGTGTCCTTATACAATATTTATTGAAACAGAGAGAAGTGTGTTTTACCCTTTTCTTATACACAAAATAAACAAACATGCCAAAATAAAAATGTACTGTTGACAATTTAGGAAAGTATTTTGCCAAGTCGCTTTTGGACTCTTTTCCTCGTACTGTGTGGAATTATGTATGGAAATCAAAAAAGGAATAAAATAAATCAGAGTTCGTCAGTTTATTTGTTGTCTAAATTTTGGTCGGTTTGCGTTTATTTGGAGTTCAAAATTTTTCTGATACTTAAAAATTTAAATTTTGCTATTGAATCGGAAAAGGATATCTTCGCAAAATAAACATTCGCAAGCATTGAGTTGAACAAATAACAAACCACATCATATTATTTCCAATAATAGATGCAGACCTCATTTTCGTTGAAAAATCCACCTTGTTCTTGCCACTTTTTGGACGGCAAAATGTAGGCGTCAATCAGAAGGATCCAGTGGTCCAAATTAAACTTGGAGGATCAGCAAAGTATGCCTTTCTTTCGTGGTCGGGTCGAATTATTATCTTGTTTTAATTTTATTCCGTGGTTTTTAGAGTTCACCTTCCTTAGAAGTTATAGTGCCACAAAGTTCTTTCTTGCTCTTCTCTTTCTTTCAACATTATTTTTTTATGAGTTGATTAAAATAGCTAAATAACTAAATTATTTCATAGCTGAAAAAGGTATTTTCACTGCAGTGATATTAGTAGGAACATTTTAGTCGGGAATCCTCTTATCTGGGCACAATGGACCCATTAAATGGGACGCCGCACATGACGCTACTGGTTTGCGATTCATAAAAAACAGTTTGGAACCAGTCGTTTGGATTTGACTGTTGAATTTCATGTCGAAATGAGCGAACAACAGACCAACCAGTGGTTGGTGGGGAGGTTGGAAAACATAATTTTTTGTACTATTATCACTTTCCTGGCTATTCGAAGCAAAATGAAACAGAGAAGGTGTGGATAGAAGTCGGTAATGTCATTAGTCATTCTGTAGAAAGTTTTAAAATTTTGAATCAGAAATTTCTAACTGCTTAACAGCGACAAACAAATGGTTCTGAAAATTGTTTTAAAGGTATGCGTACACCCAAAACATTCTAAGTATTCTTCTCCGCCTCCTGAGATAGTCATACAACATGATGGTTTCACCATCGCTCGAGTCTTCCGTGACGACACTGAACGAACTGAAAATTTTAATTGGTAATGAGTTTCCCCGTGTATAGAGTCAACTATCCGCTGAGTCCGTAGCCGGTCTATAACTCGATTCGCCAACCGGTTTAGTTTCTTTTTC
The DNA here is from genome assembly GCA_963555765.1 of Orthonevra nobilis. Classification (NCBI taxonomy): domain Eukaryota; kingdom Metazoa; phylum Arthropoda; class Insecta; order Diptera; family Syrphidae; genus Orthonevra; species Orthonevra nobilis. The sequence goes on from OY743226.1 coordinate 83,315,738, forward strand.
CATTTGCTCATTTGCATTATGCCTAAGCAAATTGAGACTCGTTCCCAGTAAGTGGTCCATAAACGAGGATGAAACAGTCTAACTTTATTTGCGAATGACTGAGGCAAATACCTCATCCAGGAATCTAGGGGGATGTAGTGATCGATTTAACATATTGAGCAATCAGGGAAGCGTCAATTATATTCCACGCAATTCAATTAGGTTCGCAGATGTAACTTCCTGACGTACATATTTACATGCATTTTGCGTTCTTTTATTGTTTTGCATCTTACAGGACTCTTTACAATAAAAACTATTATGTGGTGATGTCCGTACGCAGAACTGATGACACAATCAATTTTAAATCAATAGAAATAAAAAAAAACCTGACCTATACCATATTTTCATGTCCTAGTCCCAAATGATTGCAGCTTATCCCAAACACGATACCTATATCAATATAAGCTTAAGACCCTCGCCTCCTGGCATGACTGCACTCCTCATATTATTTTCAGAATATTTCAATTGGTAAATACCCTGGCACTTATTTTATATGATTAATGAAAAATAAATAAACACAAATTTCCCAAGGCACCAGAAAAACAAAAAGTCGAAGGTCCTTCGTAGGTAACCACGTTTTCCGCAACAAAAAAAAAAAAACAAAAACACATCTCTGCGGCCTTCCTCGTCCATAGAAAAAAGGATATACTCGTATACTTTAGGATGATTTATGCGCTGCCGTCTATAAAAACCAGAAATAGCAACAAATGAAAATGGCAGTATATGCCCCAAGAACCGAAGAAGGCCTTCTAAGTCCTTTTTGATTTATGTTACCGGCTCGTGTATGCATATAAATGATTATTTTTCTGTTTTTTGGATCCTGTAATAATGATGAATTCTCCGGCACATTTTGGATTTCTTGTTTGCGGATAATTGTTCAAGCGAAGATATAAACCAATAAAAATACACAAGGAAGCTTTACCAATTATAGGTAAACAAAGCCTATGGAGAAAAAGGATACGCTCGTGTGTATGTATGATATTGATTTGGAGATTTTAATCGGTTCGAATTGAGCACGAGAACTATTGAGAAGAACCCATTAAAAATGAAATAAAATTTGCTTCTACAAACAAACAATGCCTTTAGATAGCGAAGATTTGACAATCATCTGCTGAGTGATAAGGGTGAATGGAACCGAAACGATCAGTAGTCGTTCATTGGCCATTCATTCGTGAAATATCCAAATCCTTTTCAAATAATTTATTGTCAGTAGTTAAGCTGCCTAATGTCCCTTTCGTGAATTGTGCTTAGGAATAAAAAGTACTTTTGATTGATGGGCGAAAGCTTAATCCAAATGGAAACGAAAAAAAAAGCAAAACAATTGCCCAAAAAACCAAACTCGTGGCAGTTGTATGAAATGAAGATTAGTATGGTTTCTTGGAAATTATCTGAGGGCACTTAAGGAATTCCTTTGCAGTTTCCGCATTTGACGTAAAGGCATAAAAGTTTCCCTAGGAAAATAGTTATCACATAACTGCCACTGTATTTTCCTTAAGTATTATCTTTCTTGTTGTTATTGACCTTTGATAACCTCAAAGAAAGAGGTCAAATGGTCACAAGTCGCTTGATCTAAGTGGCTTGTTGTCCTAATCCATATTATAAATTATCATCTTTCGATAGCCCTCACCATAAACTGCGACGGCACATTATAAGAATAATCTTCAAAAAAGAAAAAAAAAAGAAAGCAAAAATGGTCCCATACGGGTTTTAGGGGTTTCATCACCTCAATGTTGCGAAAACTTTGCTTGGGTAACACTTTCACGTTCAGCATACTGTTTCCGTCTGAATGACCTCCGATAATTTGCACCGATGATTTCAGACATGAAAGTAAGAAAGGACGAGAGCCACTGTGATATTCAAAAAGCATTTTTGTGACTATATTCCTGCGGTCTTACTTTCCGGATTAAATCTTCTAGTTTCTGACCATGTTTTAAAAACTGACTCTATTAGGCTATTTTTACATTTTCTCTGTTTGTAAATTTCAAAAGGGCATGCAAAATAGTAATCGAAACATTTGGGTCTTCCAATTCATTTCTCAATGCGTCCACCTTCCAGCAGGATTTTCTATCAACAATATTGCAAATATTTATCCTTACAATAATTTTGGTTAAGCAAAGTCAATCTTTTTAAATTTGGAACATTGAAAAATGAAATATAGCAGTATATATTCGAAGCTACTCCGCCGTGGACATTGCTTTGAATAAAATGATTTATCGAGCACATCTTAATCATCCAGAGGCAGATCGAGAAAACTCAGAAATTATCAACCGCTGCGGAAAATATTTCTACTGAAGATAATGCGTCAGCTTTATCTCTGTAATACCACAAGTGTGAACAAACGCAAATTGCTGAAATAAAAAAATAAACTCTGCGAGTACAATTATAATATTATTCAAAGAACTTCATTAAAAAGCCATATCATTGATGTTCTCTCTAGTTTTAAGCACATAAACGCAGAAAAAAGGCACAATTTCCACTAACAGCAATACTGGCAAAACTTCGGCTGAAGCAAATCTTTAAGAATCAATAAACCATATCACAAAAATGTAAACATCAAAATATATGCGATGTTCTTAGAGTTCTTAAAACGCGAAAAAATCATCCTTCAGATACCTGTGATCACAGAAAGAGCTAGAGCATCATTTATTTGAAAATCTTTATCGGCTCTAAATCAAGCAAAGAAAAAAGTTATTTGGAGCGATTGTTCGTATGGTGGTTATGTAAATTTTACGGAGTGTTAAACGGCTCATTGAAAGTAAGATGCAAAACTCAATATCAAATGTCACTTAGTATATAGACAATCGATAAATTCAAACTTCGAAAGAATGTTTGCTGAGTCCGCAGATAAGCCAACGTTCCGACATGACAACGTCTGTTGGGTCCTCTAGCAAAATTAACAAAATTTTAATAATGCCAATTATATAAATAAGAGCTTAAGTAGAACTGACTGCATGCATTTTCTCTCTTTGATACGCTTAAGCAAACAAAAAAGTTCTGAAAATGCTTGAATATTGGCGTTTGCATTTTCGAAAGTTTTTACACATAAGTATTCGCAGCTTCGCAATCCACAATTCGTTTTTCAACATTTCGAGAGTAATTTCCCCTTACTTAGAAAAGAAATATTCAAAAATATCTGAAGGATACCCCACCAGACTTGAGTGCTCATAAAGTTGTTCAGAATACCACCATCAGCTGCAGGCAACACCACAGCCTCGCCACGGGTAAAGTGAAATATACTTTTTGAAAATTATGAACTTAAAACTGTAGCCCGTCCAAGTTTTACTGAGGTGCATGTAAAAAGATGTAGAAACAAATTTTCTGTAATTTCTTGAAAAATAAAAACCAACCACAAGAACATTCAAGTGCGAGATACATTTTGTATGGAAAAGGTTAGGTAAGTAAATGCCGGTAGTGTAGTGATGCAAATGTTGGAACGAAAATGCTTTTGATGGCTAACCACGGCTTTCTTGTTTCGGTTGGTATATGTGGCTTGACTGGTTGGTGTAAGTTACTTAGTCTTAGTGGCTACGGGGAAGTGCTTTCATATTTATGCACTTGTGCAATCGGTATACGTCTTTTGGGTTCGGGGCTTCTTTGGAGAATGGCCTTAATTTTAGTTGGGTGCTTGATGTTGTTTTTTTTTTGTGGAAAGTTTGAGCTTTATGTAAATTTTTTGAGTAAATGGAAATAATACCGAGGAATGGAGGTGCTTGTAATTTGAAAGGACCTAGACGAAGGAAGAGCCCTTTTTGCGGTAGTTGCGTTCAATAACATGAACTCAATTCTTAATAAGCCAAGCAGATAGCAGAATTTGTTGAATATAAATGCATAGATATTCAATATTTGGTTTTTTCAGTTGTGGCATTCTTATTACTTTGCATGCTTTTAACTTCTTTTATATTTTTTTACACAGCTAACGAAAATCAAAATCAATTAACCACCCTTATTTAAGAACGATGATATCGATTGGATTTGTTTGTTTTTGTGACCCCTTTTCGGAGATAAAACATAAATAAATTCCTGTCAAGCCAGAAACTTGATTTTATGCTTAGAAACTCAGGTGTTTTAAAATTTTTTCAGATGGGGTCAAGTGCCTTGAACTTTTGTTTTAAAAATCCAGCCGAAGTTTATTAGAAATGAAAATCTAAATTCCGAACGAAATTAGTTGCTGTCGGTGCATCCAGTATTTTGAATTTCTGAATAGGCTCGTTAAACGCAGAGCACAAGTTTTTGTATTCGGTTTTTTTTTCAATGAGCATCAAAAAATCCTTGTTATTAACTAAATTTTTAATTTATACGAATTAATATGGTATTATTTTAACGGGTAACACTCATGTTCAACAGGATGCGCATGGTTGGCTTAATTCGTTAATAACTAAAATCGGCTGTCAATGCAATCCAGTGGTCGTAGACCCTGTCGTCAACGAGGAACCGCCGACCGCGATCGATGGGCACGAGGCGCAACCCCCGGCCGCTGTGTTGCATCGCTAATAAAAGGGTATTTGGTAAAAGAAAATTTAGATCCAGTTCGGAAGCCGATGAAATCGGTGTTCATTATATGAACTTATGGAAGAGTTAAGAGAAAATAATATTCTTTTATTTTAATTTCATTTAACGCCTTTTTAACTTTGAAACCATAATTTACACAAATGTTCTCTGAACGAATTTTCATTACCATGACTTGTAAAACCGTCAAATTGAAGCTTAAATCAAATCAAATCACATAATTAAATATTTTACTTCAACACAACTCCATTTGAAAGTGATTTTCGTCACTTAATAAAACCATGTGTTCCTTAAAGCAGATGTCAACAGTCTCAGAGTCAATGTATTGTATGCTCGAGGAATTTTTTACACATTGTACAGTGCTCCTCATAAAATTGCGTTTGAGCTCAAAGAGGCTTTAATTAAGTTCTTCATCCCTATGGTATTTCTATGACGACATGAGTTTTTAACAGAAAGAAGGATACGACAAATACCTAGAGGCGTTGACACTTTGTTAATACACAAATGTGCGTAATGCGTCAAAAAGTTCCTAACGAATGTTTCTTTGTGTTGAGCTTGAATTTTTGTTAATTTTTTTTTCTGATCTCAGCTTTAATAAAAGTGAAAAGCGAAGGTTGACATTTTCGAAGAATTTGGGATAATATTGACTTATTTTTGTTCTGCACTTTCTACGGAAATGCTTCGGGTCTTTTGTGATTTTAGAGGCATCGTAGGGTGTTGATAATTGGGGAACGAATCAATTTTTATCAGTTACCGATGCGATGAACACAGATTGTCTTTAAATTTTCTGATAGGCAATTTAAGAATCTTTAGGGAAATATCTATCAAATGTGCCTAAAACTTAACACGACGAACTTAACTGCATTATAACATCAATGACGACAAACTATTTTGTTTGTGCAAGAGTTCGGTTCTAAGCACGCTGCTTCCATAGTGTACAACGTTCGGTCATCCCTGTAATGCGAACCTGTTGTCTTGGACTCTGGCTCAGCTTTGAGGAGTTCAAAAGCGGTTGTGTGTTTGAACTGTATCAATGTCCTTTTACATATTTTAGAATTCCTCGCAATCGGAAACAATTACCCACCAAAAAACCAAACAATGAGCATTCTAATTTGAATTAAGCTTATGTCATGGATGACTTAGAAAACTATCTTTACTAAAAGTGTTGCCAAAAGTTTAGTTGTAAATTTGTTTGCCTTCCTGTCCCACTACTAGTAAATGATTGATTTCTTATCAACTTAATAGAATTCATTAAATTTAAAGCTTCTGTTCAATAAAATGTGACAAGATTCAGGACTTGTAGCTGCAATTGTCCTGATTTGAATATCAAATTATGATTAAAAATGCTCCGGTGGCCAGCATTCATTTTCAGCTGAATAATTCATGTAACACTATCGATTTATTTCGAATTCTGTTTTATTAAGCAGATTGGTCTGCTGCGATAAATGGGCGCTTTTGCAGATTATCATTTGCCACGCATTCGTAAGAAGGGCGGGCACCCTCTCATTGCGGAATTCCAATACCCCAACATTATTTAATTTAACATGAAATTGAATATCGTACACGACGAAAGTTGTTGTCAATGATGATGGTTGAGTGGTGTAAGTGCGATTATAGAATTTCCACAAATCACTTGCTTATTGCCCAACTAATTAATTTTAAAAGTACCCCTTTTAGTGAATAAGCGTAGACGACGCGACAGTAATTTGCAGGTTCGAGCAAATGCTTATGTTTGGAAAATGTACGCTAATAATTGGGGTGTTGACTTTGGGTCGACGTACATATGATTAATTTTATTGTTAGCAGAATATTTTTTGTCTGCTGAAAGTAGGGTTAATTTATAAATAATTGTGAATTGCCTTGCAAGTCTGAGATCGGACTAGAGGAAGAATGACCATTAGCGCCGAATATATCGAAATAATTGTAGAATACAAATATCTTCATTAAAATTTAACAATGAAGCTAAATTTGGAAACGTTAAAAAAATCTGGAAAGTTCTAAAAATGCTCTGTAGCCAACTAAGTAAAAATACTTAACCATCAAATATGTCAACGTATATTGTTTAAGGCGCATCCACAATGTTCTTTTTCCCGCAAGTTTTTTGAGAAAAACAGTACAAGATGGTGAAAAGGATAATTCACACCCAACCAACGAATTCGAACTGCGAGTTGATGTTCATATAAATTCCCTGCCCATTGCAAATTGATTTCAAAACATTAAAAATTCAGATAGCTTATGCGTCAAAGGTATTTGGATTTCCTGGGTCTTAGCTTCCAAAGAAGGTGATTGGAATCGAACATTGTGAATGCTTTCTCCTTTTAGCTTAGTAGTGAACCGCTTAGGGATAATCACTTGGCAGATATCATGAAATGATCTATCATTTATAATTTATGGAACAGATCAATCCGAATAGCCTATCCGCTGCCGACTTTGCGTCAGTCTAAGGGGCAGTACTACGCGAAAGCATTCAACTTTTAAAAAAAGTGCATCCATCAATGTACACTGAAGAAGGGTGCATAGCACAGCGCAGCACAATCGTATCCGCTCACACTCTTTTCAGGGCTCACAAACACCCAAAAAAATGTATAGCCTTAAAGAAACTTCGCACTAGAATGGTCAGGAATGTGTAACAAAAAAATCTTTCCTGACACATTTAAGACGTTACGTCAACTATCAGTCACCTGACGCGTCCCAACAACAGCAACACCGTGGGATTAAATTTCGTTCCGGGATTTTCTTTCTAATTGAGCGACAAGTTGGTTGCCTTTCCATCCCGCACACTATGACATCTGACGCTCAACAACTGACACCTTGCGATTTATCTTCAAAATTCCATCACGTCGCCCGACAATGTACTATACATAAATTGAGCTCCAATTTACTCTTGTGATTAGGTGTGCCCTTGGAGCCTATGTAGTTATTGTCCTCATCAGCTGCCTTGAATGAACATATAATCTACGAGTATCTACTAGCACTTTGAGCTGTCACTAAGGATTTACCTTGAACATCTCTCTTTTTGAACCTCGACAGACAGTGATGGTTGTTGATTGATAAAAAAAAGGACGTTTTCATGGAAAAAAAAATAATCGAACAAAAAAAAAAACAACTAACTAAAGCAACCCAATGTCACGAGCTAAATGTAAAATCATCAATTCACACCCACCCACGCTGCAATAAAAGTGCCGCGTCATAGAAGATAGCGGCTTCAACGATTTGCCATTCCAATAAGCATCAATTTCTTCGATCCATGTATACTTCAATGCAAAAAAAGGACCATAAAAAGAATATCTAAGAGGAATTATTGTAAACCTTCGTCAACCTGTGACAGCAATCGATTTATGAAGGACTCGGGCTCCTCATTAAAACCTTTCGTTCGTGAAAAGTTGTTGGGGCTGGTGCTGGGTACGTATTACAATGACAGTTTTTATTTTAACTGTAGACCTTTCTAGTCTCCATATATTAAAAAGAGAGGATATGTTAGGGAAGAGTCGGTTATTCTCTTTTGTTAAGGGACAGCTTTCCAGAAAAACGCGAAAAAGAAGAGAGAATTCAATTTTCCTTCCCGCTCTTTATGGTTTTGTGGCTGCTCTCCCATTCCCAGTATTTGCGACGAAAATATTGGGAATTTTTCTTTCCCTCTCGGTGTAGGGAACCCAACCGACAGTGTTCAAATTGAAGGGGTTTTTGGAAAACGGAACCTGTCGCCCAGCAGTTCAATAGGAAGCATGTCGTTTAATGTGGTGACTCCATGGAATTGGAAGGTACACATGTGCAAGTAAGGCTCTGACCGTAGTCTTGGGCGTAGGATACTCATGAATATTTAAATGAATAATTAGGCATGTTTTCAAGTGTTTGTCGTTTCTTTGCTATTTTGGTTCACAACACTGTGTTGAAGGATACATTGATATCGAAGGGTTAGAGATATCAATCTTGAAAGAGATAAAGTTCGGTGGAAACACAAATTTGGGAAACAACTTCGGACTCAATCTATTTACAGTGTCAGATTGTTCTTATATTTTTATTGAAGTTCCGAAAATAAAAAAGTTGTCACAAGAAAATAAATCTATTTTAAGACACAGCAAGTTTCTTGGAGAGCAAAGGCTTATCAAAACTTTAGATGGATGGGCTAGTGGCAAGGACATTGGACTAAGGCCGGAAAACAACAGAATTTTTTTTTTCGCGAGTGTACTACAGTCATAATAAAGAACAGCACAAATGAGGAGATTAGACTGACGCAATAAGCGTAAAATATAGATCGAAAACCCAGAGGCTTGATAGGCATATTCAAAATTGTAATCGAACGTAACAAAGCTGACATCAATGCATCGATTTGTCAAAAAACAGAGGCCAAGAAAAGGCATCGATTTGGCAGTGAAGAATATGCTACGCTCTGGAATCTAGTCCAAGGAAAAAGCCTGCCTAAGCGTGAAGAACCGAGTTACCATAGAGCATTGTCCAAATGACCACCCGTTTCGTCTTAGAGGTTAATTCCGGTTGTAAGCATTGTTGTTTCAATCAATGGAAAGCTCAATCGAGGCATGAGTTCCGTCTTGAACTTTGACTTGGCCGAGCTTATGTTCTACCAAAATGATGCATGGGAGCCATCAAAGACTGATGCTATTCGTATAATCGAGAGATGACTTGGATACTCGAGAGCAACATTAGTTAAGTCATTTATGAAATTGTAGCCGAAACCACCGAAAAATCTTAAGGAAAAGAATTCTCCGAACTTGTATCTTTATAATGAAAAGGTCATTTTCCACATGCACACTCACATGCTTCCTTTCTTTATTATTTTCCACTAAGTTTTTCTTTGCCCATAACAAAATATAAGCCCCAATTGTGTCCCCCGGGAAGATTGCTCCATTGCAATCGATGTCAAATAAAGCTCCTCATTTTATGTTAAAGTTAGCCCCAATCGATATTCGATCCACTTTTTCTGTGCAATAAATAAAAAGATAGAACAATCAGCCTTCCAATCCATGTTCATATCGTATGAAATGCTCGTACCTCAATATATTTGCATACCCTCAATCCAATGACCAAAATGGAGCACAACACCATTTCATTTCATGTTCACCTTAATCAAGGCGAAAGTGTTTGGAAATTTTGATTTTGCGTCGGTATGAAGCACCTGCTCCACTTCGAATACTAATTCACCACCACAAATAATGCTTGGTTGTGTTATAGTTTTAATTTTTCAAGGTTTCATCAGCTTTTTTGTTTTTCTAACAAATTATGAATTATTCACATTTTCATTACGCATCATAAATAGTGCCCTTATACCTCATGCAATCGATACTATATACGCTTGGTCATGTTTTTGTAGGATCATGTATCGGTAGGCATTAATTAAAACTTTTTAAATATATTTTTATCTAGGATGGGCAGTCCTCTTGCTTTATATTAACGACTGTGGGAAAAGGACATATGAACGAGTATTCGCAAAGAAGCTTTCATTCGTATTTGGAGAGCTGCTGGTTCTGCGGCAAAGTGGAACTCTTTTGTTAAATTTGAAAAATTTGGTCTTTTAGATTTTGAATCTTTGAAAGTTTGGTTTATTTCTTTTTTGTTAGGAAGAAGTAACTTTTTTATCATTTAATTCCCCAATGTTCGTTGTTCAACTTTGTCGTATTAAGCGTAGTTATTTACTCAATATTTTCAAGATTAAAAGGATTAGGATTTTTAACTACAACAAGACTTGTGCGATTCTAAAATCCAGTAATGAAAAAATAGGAAAATATTAAAAACATAATATTGTTTTTGAAAATAAAATTAGAATTTACTTAACTTTTCGAGAATTTATTGGCCTAACCTTTTCATCTGTAAAATCAATTTCAGAATGACTCGCGAGCTTGGATGTACTTAAATATTAAGACAAACCGATTTCTTCGCTCCCGAAAGAAGCGTACAGAACTTAGAGGTGATCCTCAGAGATACAGTGTTTCAAGAACCTGCCCTACTGCTTGAATGTGACGAGGATATTCACATATAGTAAGAGAAAGGGCGTAATGAGCTTTTGCGAATATCGAATCCCAAGCGGTAAAAATGGTTCCAAAAGGAATATGATGGGAATGAAAAATAAAAACGCTGCTTAAAATCAAAGGAGTATTATTTTTTTTAGCTTTAAGTATGTCTCATCATGCCGCATTGAAAAAGTCCCTTTCATAGAAATAACTTAACTTTAATTCGTTAAGTTTTAAAGTTTCAATCATAGATGAAGTGGAGCTGTGTACTATCCACATGCTATCTTTATAGAAATTCGTTGTTTAAACTGACTTTCAGTGCGACTTTATTCTTCTTATTGGAAAATGAAAAACAAAAAAGTAGCAAACACGTTTGACACATATTTCGTAGGCATATGATTCTTATTCATCGTGATTTAACATTTCATCGTACTTCCACCAAGTTTACCATGTTATTTAAAACCGAGACTTTAAAAATCACAATCCAACTGTAAAATATTTTATAAGCCATTTCTCGTCATTCAAAATTTTAAATGTCGCATTTAAAAGAAACAAAAAGAATTCTTAAAACAATATTTACTTTATGCCCGGCCATATTGGTGAATAAAAAAACGAAAAAAAAAATTTAACACAAAATGTATCAATAAAATTTTACAACTCATTTGAATTGTTTTATTCTGTGGCGTGTTGTGTTCATATCCTCTGCAATTATTACACCAAAGTGTATTACATCAGTGATACTTCCACAAAGGGTTCGAATAAAAAAGAGTATATAAATTTAAAATGAAATGCAACGACATTAACTTTGGTCACTGTGATTTTGGTTCATATACAGATATATTTTTGAATTTATTGAAATCGGAATTAACTTGTTCAAATTTATTTAAATCACAAAATGGAAGGAAGTTCCCCGGATGCATGCAAATGTATAAGTTAGAGGACATAAGCCACAGTGGATAGGCTGTTTGTATTTCATTGATTTTCAGGGGCATAGTCTAATTGTTATGCGAACATTGAAAAGTCTAGAAGCCCGCGTATTGGCAAAATCTATCAAATGTCATAATCTGCAAACGTTTAAATAGCTACACACAATTTGCAACTAGATTTTGGAAAAACTAATTAATAGAAAAAAGGATGGTCTTAGTTCTTTAACAAGACGAGTATTTTGTGATAATGCCGGTTTCTTGAAAACTCCGTAAAAACTGGCGACAAGCATGTTTATTTGTAGGTAATAAAACAACTCGAAGTTAGTTTAAAGTCCAGTCCTTTTAATCGATGTCACAAGCGGTTTTTTTGTACTAGGACAAGATAGAACTTTGTCTGTGTCGTAAACTGCTTCGACCAACTTCAAAGAAATACCAAGCCAGAGGGTATTTATTATGTTCATGTTTCCGAGCTGTCAAAGCTCTTAAATATTATTGTACCGCGTAAGACTTTCAATTGAACCAAATAACAATGAAATAAAGTGTTTATACGTCTATACACTTTCACCTTCACCTTCAATGCCATAATTCTATTTAAAGCCTAACATTTTATATGTCTAATTCTGTAACAAGTTCAACAAAATAATTTCTTGAAAATCGTTCAAAAATAGGCACAATATCCTCAAAGCGCCGTGAATAATTTATTTCTAAAATTACAATAATAACTCAATACAGGAATTGTATTGTACGCAGGGTATACGTAAATGCTCCAGGGGTTCAACAAATTAATATCGAATTTAGAAAGTGAAAATAAATGTCGAATTCGACTTCAAAGGGGTTAACGATAACTAATTGGGGATATTCACATATTCGAAGTACTCATATAAAGTTAACGCGCTCGCAATTGAATTGAAATTGCACAAAACGGGCGACACAAATCATCGAATTCAATTTTATGTCCTTTCTGGAAATAAATGCACTTGGGATGCGATTCACTATGAAATCGAATTCGAATTCGATAAAATTGCTTTAGTATCCTTTTATCCCATAAACAGTGATTTGCTTGTCATTTACTGGCTACTAAACGTCCATACCCGGACCAGCATGAGCAAGAGAAGGAGTTGTATATTGTTTTTTTTTTCAACAAATTCTCATCCAATCGTTGTATGCAGCCGAGTTGGGTTGTTATGTGAAAGGGTAAGGGTAAGTGAAAGTACCCTTAAGTGTAATAAACTATTTTCCGACGTAATCTAAACAAATGGGCTCTCAGAAAAGGGATTGTGTTCTTTTGTGGTTCCCCACTTGAATTGTATATATTTTTTTGTTTCGTTTGTTTGTTTCCTTAAGTAGATTGATATTGGCAATTGTTTGTTTTATTACGAATAATATTGAATCAATAAACTAATGTAAGATACTTTTTTGCTGAACATATACAACTGTTATGAATTGTGTAGAGCTCTTGTTTTATATACGATTTGATTTTCAGACAATTTTCTGGCGGGAAGTGGTCAATGTTTTTTTATTTTCTTATTAAAGCGCAGGATATTCGAGAGTTTGACGCTCGACAATGACGACTACTGCAAGGACGTGATTCAATCTTAAATATATCTCTGTAAATATTTAATATAAAGAAAATAAGTACAAAAGCTTTTTGAAATGATTGAGTAAGAAATTTTTAAATTTTGAGTATTGTTATTAATTATGATTATATAATTTTTTTTTCTAATATTTATTGAGATGAGTGGGAGACAAAACGAAGCCCTGAGGCACATGTGTCGATAGCAAAATAACTGAAGATCGTTGATAAATTTCGCATGATCATTCTGCGATCATTTTGCACTTTTTGGGTTTCCTGAGATCATTGGTAGTGCGAAAACTTGAAATCTTTTGTATAGTTCAAGTCGCACGACAGATATACCTTGGGGGTAACTTTTTTCAAAACAAAAAGAACAGTTTTGTGATCATATTATGGTTGGTGACCGTATCCCAAATCTATTATCAGTCGTGTAGAGTGTATTTATCTGGATGAAAGGAGACAAATCCTCTAAAATGCGCCAATTTTAGAAATATAAGTTTTCTCAAGATTGTCTATAAGATGTTTTCTGCCGTTTTATGTGAACGCCGTTCGTCAATTACTTCACAGGTCCTTTTAAGAAAGGCTTTAGACCAGAAAAGTCCACCATAGACCACATAATCACATAACGACAGGTCTAGGTCTAGCTCCATTAAGCAGTACTGTTTCGAAAAAAAGAGTATCGCTCCTTCAGACCCTTAACATCCCGGTCCTGCAGCGTGGTACAGCAGCGTGGACGATTTCAAATGGGGAGGAGGCGCCTTAGGTTGTTTCTTAAGAAAAACTCTACGCAGTAGAACCCATACAGTTTGTCTTTGAATCTTCTACTCCTCTCACTATGGTCCCGTCTGCATCGGCGGTGAGAGGAGTAGAAGATTCAACGACAAACTGTACAGGTTGTACCGCGACATTGGATAAAAGGCCAATGGCTGAGATGGCTAAGTCGTGTAGAGCGAAAGGAAACCAATCGGAAAGTGTTCAAATTGACCACTGAAGGAGAGGCCGTAGAAGACGACCGCGACTCAGGTGGCGCACACAAGAAGAAGGAGACCTTAACCAACTTGATGTGCAAAGCAGAAGACAGCTACTTAGGGACCGAGCTGGCTGGAGAAGCTTCATGGTTGAGACCAAGGTCCACCTTTAGTTAGTAAGTAAGTTAGTAAAAGGGAATTTATACTGCGTACGAATAGTGAAAGCAAAGGTTTGAATAATAATTGGATTTGGTTACCACTTTCACCTTGCAGACTAACATCAATCATAAGTAATACGACGACAAAGAAATTTTTTAACATGTGTGTGTTTTTGCAAATGCAGTCTTTTTCCCAATAAACTACAAATAAACGTTAAAAAGACTCCTCCTTTGGGTATTTTTCCCATTTTCAGTTATTTCTGGATCACAAAATCCGTCAAAGCTGTGACTTTTAAGAAATAGTTTTTTTCGCCCCAGCAATTAAGGCTATCAAACCTATAACGTTTATCCATATTTACGTGAGCCATACTCATTGTTGCTTTAACCCATAACGTATTCTTTATTCCACCAACATTAACCCCTTTTTATCGAAGGATTTTAATATAGAAAAGTAGCCACTCGAATGTTATTATATTATTAATAAAACGTCAATAGCATTAAAGCGTGTCCCTGTCAAATTGCATTTCATCGATTTCATCGAACACGCTCTGTAAAGAGTACATACGAGAATATGTAGGTAAGCAAAAAAGCTTATTGATTGGCTTTGGGCCGTTTTAGTTTTGCCCAGCATTAATTACCGATTTTCATAATGCCGTTCAATCAATGAGGTCATTTAATGTGATGTGAATGCCTGGCAGGCATCGATAGATAAGGTTCCACATTGAATTGATGTGTCGATATCGATTGCCTAGCGCAATGTGTACCACTATCGTAATTGAAATTTACTGCCGGTACCTCTCCTGTCCAATATGAAAATTTATTGCAGTCATTTCAATTTATGTTCACTTTCGAACACACTCAAGTGTAGAAATATATGTTGAAAGAGACGATAAGCTAAGGTTGATTAGCAGTGCATCAATGAGGGCTGACAGGATAGAATATAGTTGTTATGGCTTTTTATGGTTGTCAGGTAGAATGATATATGCATGTATATTTTTTTTGTTCATACTGTCCCGATGGATTTTATTGATATTCTAAATGATTCTCTTCCCTGCATAGAAGTCGGATAAGGATCACTTTGCTATACACATGACAAGGACAAGGAGGTTAAGGTCTATTTTCCATGTTTACTTTTTCTTTGCAAGTTTTTCTTGATTTGTTTAGAAATTGCTTAAAATTTCGTTGTTTCGGTGTAAATCATACACCGAGCAAAGAGCGTTTTAAAAAATGGTTGTAAAGACTGAACGGATGCAATTCTACCGAAAGTCCGCATACCTCACTTATCTCAGTGTTGTTGAGAAACTTGGAAGAGGTTTTAGAGACTTCGAGATATGGTAGCTCAGGGATTTTTGTCTTAAACTTATTATGAACTTGATAAACACAGTCACGTTTGGCGCGTAGCCAATAATTCTCATCGGGTACAAACAAAAAAAAAACACTCCCCACTGCACCCTCGCAGAGTAATTGCATGATCTGCAATATTTCTTTAAGGTTGTTAGAGGTTGCAATAGTTCTTGGTGACTACAATCAGCGAATATTGAAGGGCTTTCCTTTGTCGGGATTTAATTAATTAGGCCATCATACACAGCTCATGCTCCTGTGCTAATTTTGCGAGAAATTTCCGCCTCCGAATAATATCGACTGGCTCCCGCGATCGCATGAACCAACCACAACCTTGATGCTTTAGACCTTGATTTGAAATAAAATAATTCCAGAAATATGTCAGACTGTTATTTAAAAAAAAAATAAAATATTTGCCAGCTTATCAAGAGGATATTAATACTCTTATAATGCGTGTAGCATAGAGCGAGCGGAAGAATAAGGAGAAGAATGAAAGATTCCTGGGAGAGTTTGTTCATTTCGAGACTATGAATTAAGCCATTCGGCCACTTCTTTCCAAGGCATTGTGGATAAAGATCTTAACTCGCATGCCTAAATAACTTAGCTGTAACTATTCTACTATAATTTCAGTTTGTTTTGTGCTTTTTTCAACTTCCATAGACATATCCTCATTAAGAAGTTTATTTCAATTTAAAGCAATATAATTGAATGAGTTTTTGTTTACTGATTGTAATCCCGCGTTTAAGAATACATGACTTAACATGGGTAATAAATATTTAAAAAAATCAACTTTAGCACGAACCTTGAATGCTTATAGCGTGCAAAAAAAAAACTGACTGAAATCTTCCGTAAGCATATTACTGACTGTCAATTTGCCACTTCGTTCGCCAGCTGTGCATACAAACGAAACAGGACGAAGGCCACCTGCATTAAAACAAAACAACGAGAAAAATTAATTATTCATTTCAGGTTAACGCGGTTCGCTGAACCAAAAACACAATACAAAGGACAAACGGATTACCACGTGTCTGTGGCAAAGCGTATATGTTTTATCATTTTTCCCTTAGCCACGAAATGACCTTTCTGCAGGGATAATGAATACTTAGTGAAATGAGCCATAAAGAATAAGAGAAACGTGAAAAGTCGATTTAACGTAGCAAAGACGTCTGTGATTTACGTTCAACAAGGACAAATATGGAGTAGCAATTGACTTTGTTTTGTAAGCGTCTATTGATTTTTTAATATTTAGAATGTACATAGGCTACGAGTCGTAGAAAGTACTATAACAGAGTTGTTTCAGAAGATGACATAATAAGTCTGTTTGTTTAAAGCAGTCTGAATTATAACAAACAGGGTAAGGACGAAAAGAAGCCCAAGGATCGTTCGACAAATCCACGAAATGCCAAACACGACGAAAGCTTTCAAATAATCCTTCTATTAGTTAAAAACTTACATGTTGAGAGTTTACCATAAAAAAGCGATCAAAAGCGAACGGAGGGTTCTGTGCCACCTCGATTTCCCGTACTACTTGCTTCCTGGTGTAAAATTATCCTTAGATTTTATATTTTTTTTTATTATTCGTTGCTATAACGGCCAAAGTAGTATCCAATCTGTTAAAGTTTCAAGCGTCTACCTATTACGGTTCAATGGCCCCCTTTGGGCATGGAGTGAAGTCCTCCCCAACGACGGGGGAACTGGATCATATAATGAAATAATGGTGATTAACTTAAAAATGAATGACAACTGTCAAACCAATTCTGTCAAGGTATGTGTGTTATGATTATGAGTGAAAAAAATTCCTGAATAATCATAAAAACACCTACACAATGTGCAAACTCATAAGCTATCAGAGATCGAAGAGGCCAAGAAGTTCCCAGTCTCGTATAAATTGTGAAAAATATGATCCTTATCAGCTAATTAATTATGATGACCGAGAGAGAAAGAAAGGGAAAATGAGGAAACGTTGAACCAAGACGCGCTATGTTGTCAATGTAGCAGCCATTGTGGCGTCATTGAGACTTTCAGGGCGAAGACACAAGAAATTTTTCACCAAATTATTTAGAATCACAATTAACAGCTGTGTTAAATTAAACTTCGTTTAGTCCGAAAGGCATATATCATGTTTGGCAAAAGCCTCATGTTACCAGATCGTCTTTCAATATAGAACCCAATCACCAGGCTCGCAGAAAATTCCAAGAAACAATCAAGCTATCCTGGATGCTAGACATAAATACCAACCAAAAATTCGAAATTTACTCTTCCAGTGATGGATTCCCTGAGATACTACTTCATGTTGATAAAAGTCGTCCAACTTTTACTCTAAAAATATCACAAACTATTCATTCGGATGCCCACTGGCATAATGACAACCCTAGGAGTCTGTGCAATCCGACTATCCTCCCGAGTACAGATACGTGGTGTTGATAAATGTCAGATGGAAGTTTTGTCCATCGGTGAAATAACCACCCTTCTGAACAAAAGCTCACTGCTTGGTTTTTCTTTAAAGTAGATTCAAAAAGGTATTTCAAGTAAATGCTTTTATTTTTACCATCGAGCACGACTGACGCGAATAAGCTTTGATATAAAAAGTTTCCTCGGGCGTCATGTAGAGAAGTAAAACTTCCTTTGTTCTTGCCAGTGCACGGATTGTTCATAAAGAATGTTTAAAAAGATACGACGACGTTTGTGCTTCAGATATTGTTGAAAACGTTATTTCTGCAAGCATATAAATATATCAGATATGATTTCAATCATTTCAATATAATTAACGTATTCTCGATTCCAAGACGTCATTCAAATAGATTTCCAGAAATAGTTCCAACTAAAGACCTGGAAAGTGAGTTTATTTTTGTGCAAGGAAGCGAAATTTATTCGCATATTCCGCATCCTTATTGGCTTCGTCTCATTTGTTTTCGATCTGATACTATTTGCCTATCCTCTTTGCACCCAACGTCGAGCTACACCACAAAACAACAGTCAGTCGAGAGTAGGTCAAACAACAGTCGACAATTCTGTGTTTAGATCCAGAGGTTAAACTGCATGCAAAAGCAAAGGCAAATAAACCAGTAGGAAAAGATAATGATATTCCAGTTGAAATTGTGCAATTCATTAGGAATGCGATTAGTTTTTGGGACTTGAATTGAAATTTCCATGTTAAGTGTATACAGTGCAGGTGGGAATCGAAGATTGACTTGTTTTTTCTCCGTGATTGGACACTCAAGAGGAAACATCTAAGGGTATTGATTTCAGAAGCAATGAGACGGCGAACAATTCAGACTCGACTATCGATTTGGGGTCGCTAAACGCACAGACATGGATAAGATTGCCAGGAACGTTCTGCCGTATTATTTCAAATCAATGAATACCAGGTTTTTGTTTCGTATATGAAACATGCGATAATATAGATAATATATGTATTTAGAGATTAACTCTAAAAAGGCTTGAAAACAACGTTTGCAGACATTGAAAATTGTCTTTAAAAAAAAAAATGGTCGTGTGCCTTACACAGCCTTGAAGAGGGTTGAAGTTCGTAAAGAAAGCTTTTGTGAGATGCTCGATAAGACAAACGAGCTATGTCCTAGTCAACATATTAAAAAATAACCCATTTTTGCGAGTAAAGAAACAAAGCAAATCTAAGTTCTTGAGTGACAGCACTTTTGATACCAATAGACTTAACGGTTAGACCAAATCTTAGAGACACAAACTAACGTTTACTACAGCTCACAAGAAAACTATCGAAAGACACCGCTTGTTCAAATATTAAATTGTAAAAAATTAAGGTGTTTCTGAGTGAATGTGCTGAATGAATAGAAAGAAAGCGTTCGATTTTCTTGCTGATTAATCTGATACTATACTAGGCCCTTAACGTAGATCGTATTTTATAGCATCGAGGTTGAGTCGTCTAAATAATGTTTGTGTAACTTATTTGACATTGACTCTGTTTCTAAGGCATAACATTGACAGTAGTCACATCCTATTGGGATATGTAGTAATCGAAACCTTAATACACCTGAAAAACATTGCTGAATCTTTATATTCTTCTCCTTTTGCTCTGTGCAAGCCAATTAAAAGCAGAAACCTGGTAAATATATATTTGTTTTATGCTTTTTTATTTGCACATCTAAAAAATTAAAATACGGATATGAGCATTTTGAGAAAACCTCGGAGTATTTTGCGATGGATCGTATTTTATGTATTAGCCCCCTTGTGGTAACGGGAGTACAGTTTTTTTCGGGTTAGAACAACCATTCCAGTATGATAAAAAAATATGTTCTTGATCGTGGATATCTATCCTGTTTAGGTTTTTTTTTTAAAACAAAACATTACCTGACGCTGCGATCAAAAGCATTGAGCTTAGACTGCTGCTTTCTCTTTGTCCTTTTGTATATAAAGGATCATCAAATTTGTATATTTCTTACAGACTCCCGATTCATTAAAAATGGTACCCATCAAAGATTTTGTCAGAATAAATGAAAACAGAACTGTAGTAATTTCACAATTACAAACGCAGCCATTGGCTTTTAAATATTTAAATGCTTTTTAAGATGAAGATCACTTCCGTTTACTTGTACGTAAATGAACATATAGTAAGTCGACAAAATGACTTAACCTTTTCTCTAAAGCTTGATGGCACGAAAAAGGAAAGGAAACAGCACAACCGGCACGCATGTCGAAATCAAACGTGCCACACATAAAAAAAGTGTCAAAACTTCGTTTTCCAACACTTATATTTACTCACGCGCATCTGTTTTGAGTATAGTTTTGCGCCCACCTACAACACAAATACATAGCACCTCCTTGCACTAATTAATCTTTCCTTTTTTTTTGTTGTCCTCTAATGCGACAAGTTTCAGATCGAAATACCAAAGTTTTCCAAAGCAATTTTGCCAACGCCTTGCAAGCAATCTGGTGGACTGTTCCATAAAGAAAAAACAGTAATAATTATTACCGGAACTGAACCAGAAATTAATTGTCACCCTATCCCTCAACACACTCGATATTAGTTGTACATAAAGGCACATACGGATAGACGCTCTGAGTAACCAATTACGAGCTGATAAGAGCAAATTACTTTGGGAGGGTTTAAGCCCCCCAAAAAAAAACATTAAAAATTTCACGCCTTCAGGTCGTTATTGACCACAGTCGACACATAAAAGATTTATCAGAGCACGACGATGGGCGGACACCGCTGCCGTCCGTCCGTTCATTGCGCCGATCACTGGCCACTGTGAAAGGCGATATCAAAATTTATATCAAATAAAAAATATCGTTAATTGTTGGTCGTTAAACGGGTATCTTGGGCTCTGCAGGTTGACTGCGTCCTTGGACATATTTTTATGACTTTGTTTTGTCAGATAGTTGCTTTGGCTTTTATTTGAAAAGGACTTGTTACATACTTTTCTCGAAAAAGATGCTTTGTTGTGAGTCGATGCTTTGGTGATAGATGGGGTTGAGTGTAGTCATAGGTTTATTGTACAAGGGGCTTAGCGTATAATTGCTAGTTTTTATTTGGACAAAAAGCTTTATTTAATGGGCAACAGCAAACAGCGAGCTCTGAACTGATAAACTTCACGTGGAGCATGAGGATTTTACAACTTCAACAACTGCCTAAAGCGAGCAGATTTGTGGGGGAGAAATGTGTCACAGACATTCGCAAAGTTAATCGTCATGACGTTGGCCACTGAAGAGGCCGGTAACATCGGAAAGGAATATTAAGATGAGATTTTTACAAAGTTGAATTCATCTGAGACCATTTAAGAACACCATAGTTGCCCGGTGACCGTTGAATTATATTATACCAGAGACACAATTAATGCTTAGCATGTGGAAAGTCCACCTGCTCATAAATTCTAAGGTCGCTGTTCAAACCATTCAACAGAACGAGATAATATTAACCTATGCTAAATTTTGCTATCCGTACCAAACTCAGGCGATTGTGAAATCTCTCCAGGAAGAAAACAACAAGAATTCGAAGGTGCAACAAAGATGAAACTCGCTTCTAGATGGAATGTGGAGGAGAAGGATCAACAAAAATCTGAACAGCAAAATGGATCTATTCAGACGGTTTCGGAAATATGAACTCAATTGGCTAGGAAACTGAAAGCGAATCTGCACCAGAGAGATATGGCGGTAAAGGAAGAACAAAACTTTGAATGCGCACATTCTGGATGGACCTGGCTAGAGAAATTTGTTGGTGGAAGCTCAGGTCCGCTTCGGAATGTGGCACTACAGTGGCAAGTAGGTAGATGAGCAAGTCAATTAGTATCAAAGCTATTTGAGAACTACCATTTTCTAATACGCTGATAGAGTGACAAAAATTAATCGCTACACCCCGGTGGGCAGGACACCTAGCTCCCGGGATAGGTGTAGGGATTAGTTGATGGATTTTAGGACCGGTTCTCGGTTGTCGCTCCGATGAAGATGATATTCTATTTCGAGTTTCCCCCTTTATTTATGACAGCATCAAGTTTAAATTTCGACTTGCTTTCTTATACTTGGAATTCAGTTCATTCAAGTTTGCATTCAATAATCGAAGAAAGTTTTCCCTAAAGTCCTCATGGAAAAAGCTGCACGTTCTACAAATAACATGCCACCACCGGAAAGAAATCAATTTGACGAGTTACCACGCAAAGTCACTACAACGAATATAATGCTGGCTAAAATTGTTTGTTTTAAGCGAATCGTACTCCCAATTAAAGAGTTCCCCTTGTGACATATGAACCCTCGGTAAAATATTTAACTCTCAACTTTTGACTCATTTTCATATAAAATATTCTCAAAGGCCATCGTTTGTAATTTCAAAAAAGAAATCGTGATGAAAATTCCGGTGAAACGTACTCGTAAACCCAGAATGGCAAACAACAGACGGTTTGGTGAAAGTGGTAGCAGCAGGAGAACAAGAAGCGGAAGATATTTCGCAGTCACGACAGATAAAATATTCAAGATAACTTCAGTAGCAGTTAAAATTTTGATTGGTGGTTATTATTTAACCGTCGTTAATGTGAACTGGCCTTATGCTTTTAAAACTTATACGACATAAAGTTATGAAAGAGAATGCACAGAGTGGTCGATGCGGTGCGGTGGTTGAAGGTTTCGTCCATAAGAAGTAAAGTAAGAACAATTCCACTTCAATGAAAGAGATATTTCCAGCAGGAAGTCTACCTTATTAGATTATAGATTTTGATCTTGGCGGGTATGTAAACAAGCAAAATTGTCGCATTTGGGGCACAGAAAACCCGCACGCAAACATTCAAAAGCCGATGCACCCAAAACGAGTCACTGTTTGGTGCGGATTTTGGCCCAGAGGCATAATTGGGCCATTTTTCTTCAAAAATGAGCAAGGAGTGGCCGTTACAGTCAATGGCGATCGTTATCGGGCCATGTTGAACGAATTTGTGTTCACAAAAATTGAAGAGGAGGATATTGGCAACATTTGGTTTCAACAGGACGTGCTACACAGCCGAAGCTGCACTCGATATCAGCCGCAGAGCTGATGTCGTTTGGCCACCTCGGAACTGCGATTTGACACCGTTGGACTGTTATTTGTGGAGTGCCCCCAAAGATAAGTATTACGCCGACTAGCCAGAGACAATTGACGCCCTAAAGGACAATATTCGTGAAGCCATTGGTGAAATACAGCTGCACACAATCGATAATGTGCTTAAAAATTGGACCGATCGTGTGGGCTACTGCATGGCCAGCCGAGGCAGCCATTTGAATAAAATTATTATCCTTTATTAACCGGAAGGATTGTACTTTCAAATAAAAAAAGAAATTTGAGAATTTGAGATTTTCAAAAAAAAAAGTTATTTGGCGGACCCTTTTTGTACCTGATTGAATATCATCAGATTTTGTTTTTGTTGATTTTGCCCGCACTCAATGAATTTTGACCACCTCTTTATCGCATTTTGTAGAGAACGAGCAGAAGGATAAGGAGAAGAGTTGAAAGATTGTGCAGTGGTTTGAAGCTTAAATGTATTTTGGTTACAATTGCTTCATGGTTAGAGTCAGATACGTGACGGAAAATTTGGCAACGACTTATTTGCATACATTTTTCACAGCAGAGTGAATGAATGATCATCTACACAAACACATTATTTTAATTAAATGAAGATGACCACTCTTACACTTACCACTCAGCACTTACAGCTAGATAAGAGTTCAGGACTTAACCAACGATTCGAACAGTTGAAAGGTAGGCGCTTAATGAACTGCGTCACCCAACCATGAGGAATTTTAACAAATGTACGATGAACGCGTTTCTCTAAATTCAAGCTAACGGATTTTTTTAACTTTAAAATCAATGTGTTTACATCGAAACAGAATACTCATGCTGAACATTTACTCAAAACTCTGATGAAATTAAATATTTCCATCGAAATATTGATTAGTTGTTTACAATTTGCACCTCGTGCGTTTATTTTGTTGATGCTTTCAGTATGAAGTCAATTAATTACAATTCATCGCATGAGTTTGCGATGCATTTTCAAAACTCATCAATTATTATTATATTTGACTTGCGTAAAATACGCATAAAAATATGTACATATATGCACTTCCCTTAATGAACATCGAAGGTGGCACTTAATTTTTGTTCTTTCTTTTTTTTTGATTAATTTAATACTATTGCCGGATAATTGTTGTTTTTTGAAATCATTAAAAGTTTTCAGCATGTGAAGTGAATTAACGTGGCTGCTAATGGCTATAATCCGTTTCTGTCTACCGTTAATACACAAAGTTAATGCACATGCATGCGTTAATATCGAAAACCAATTATTCGTTTTACAATGGCATCATAATGCGAATTCGATTAGCCGCCATGCTGCTGTGTTGTAGATCCTTTTTTTAATGATTAAAAAACTTAAAATTTTATTTATCAAAATGTAGGCTTCTTTCTTTGAAATTTTATTTGCAATCCCAGTAGCAGCTAAACCGATTATATAAACGAAACAATGATGATTGCGTATAAAGCTACATAAATAAAAATCCTTTGAGAGGTAATAAAAACGAATTAAGAAGGTTATAAAAACATGGATCATGCTTTCGATCCTTTGTGGATGCGTTGAACTATGAACTCAATTTGAGTGGTAAGTAATTGGAATACTTTCGACATCACACGTGTCAACTGAGAATCGTTCCTAGTTTAGATTGAACCTTAACCTGAGCCGTCCTCAGTTGGAGTGTTTGGGGAATTGATTTCTTGTTTCACTTAGTGAATGCTGGTGACACAAAACGTGCCCCTCTTAACTGAATACATTAACACTTTGATGTTGCGTTGACGAGCAAACTACATTTACTTAGACGTGTATCGTAAAGTGTTTTCTCAAAATGTCTTTGTACATTTGACCGTAAGTGGATATTGTATCCTTTTTGGCAGAAACAAATTTAGAACTATGACTATAAGGAGGTTTGTCAGCTTAAGCACGTCGTTTGAATGAATCAAATGAAAAAAAAAACTCTTCCGCACTTAGTTTCCTATTTACGTAAATACATATATCTTTCTTTGTATTTACATATATTCTGTGGTACAGTGAAAAGTGTGTTTGATTACAATAAAATCTAACCCGTCGTGTATCATTGCCGATGCGATGACCAGAGGTACTGCTTTTCTGCAGAACTACCTGTTTCTACGTATCTTCCTCGAAGATTATCTGCAGTGAACCAGAGGCAATTTATGGTAATTCTGTACTTCCTGCCTTGTCATTGATTCGTCATTTTCTTCTCTACTTCAAAAAAAGAGAGAACCTTAACTTCTTTTGCCACCAAACATATAACCAAATCATTAGTCTTAAATTTCCAACATTCAAGGTCGCTTTGTTGCTCCTCATCGTGTGTGTGTGTGTTGGCGCACAAATTTGGTTGCCTCCATCGAACCCATCTAATTGTCATCATCAGAAATGTCTGCTCTCGCAAAAATCAACTAATTCAAGCTCATTAGGGAAAAACGTATGTGTTAGCGCACGAGGAGCATATGTGGCATTTGTTGGCACACCAGGACCTCAGGAACCTATTAACATTTCTTTGAAACAATTTATATGTGCTCCTTCAATGTTGTCGTCTGCTGGCGCACCTCGTATATACTATATGTGTCCTTAATTATGGTCCCACTGTGCTGAATCCACTCATTTGGCCTTATTACCGTCGTTATCTGCTTGTCGTTTGGGAAGTCCCTTATAGAGTGTAGGTTTTTGTGTAAATAAATAAGAAAGATTTATGCTTAACGAATGTACAAAAAGTTAAGATACGCGAAGCCACAAACACGACTTGTCAGCGAGTGCATAAAGTTGAAGCACTACGAACAGTATCTGTGTTGTAAAAACGAGATCGATATGGAATTCTAAATGTTGTAACATTCGAGGAAGAAGGCGATTACATGAAATCGATTTTTTTTTTATATTTTGTTCAGTGATGTATCTGACTGTTGTAATTTCGCTTTATTGCTTTTAGAGGAAGATGGTTGGTCTCAACTTGATGGTGACGATTGACGGTCATTAGAAAGAACACACCAGAATACCACTTGCGAATCGTTAGGTAATGGCGTCTTTCTGTAATTAAAGATATATTGAAGTCTATTGAACGCAGTATTTTGCGGCAAAACCGATAATAAATAGATCGTTGCATTTAGCAGCCAGACTGAAACGTACGCAAACTGTAGGCCCAAGTTCGCTGCTCTGGAAATATGACTGTTATTTTTTCAAATTCGCAGACAAATGCAGAATGGACATCAAGCCGAAAAAAGCAAATTTTAAGTCTAAAGAGACTATGAAAGCCTTCGAATGATGAGGACAAGAATGGAAAGTTTAAGTAGTACTAACTCAGGTTAAGGTTTTGATTTTTTTTTTCACCTGCCTTCCGATTAGGGATGAAGAATTTTAATTTCGACTTGTTTGCATTCGCTCAATCCGCAAATATTTCAACAGTTATGAAAGGGACAGAAAAATATAAATGAAGTGCTAATTAATAACCTGCAAAGGAACCATAAAGTTATTGCATGACAAAAAGCTGCGGCACATCAAAAATGTTTTTCATTGTTCACGAGTCAAAACTCTGATGGGATAACCATAAGAGATGTTAAAATAATCTTAGAAATGGATGAGCTATCTTTGATTTCTTGTTCAACTAACATCTGGCTTGGTAATTTCTTTTGAAAGCCTCTTGCCTGATATTATAACAACTTACATATACGAGTATTGATTTGCTTTGCAGTCACAATCTCAACCAGTTTAATCCATCACTCGACCACAATAGTATATGTTCGTCCCATTGAGGACATCCTGATAAATATTTGAAATGTGAAGGAGAAATCTATTGTTCAAATTGTACTACATACAAATCTTATATAAATATTTCGACTTTGTCTAAAGTTGGTAAAGTTTGGATTCATAGCAGAGATTGAAGTTTTGATGTTTGATGCACGAGTAAGCAATCAAAAGAAGTAGAAGAAGAAGTGACTTAGGAGTATTTTTTGTTTACATTCAAGAAAATAACATGGAAAAAAATCAGAAAAAGAGCATGTTGGATATGATTATGGTTACGGGGATTGAAACTAAAGCAAGTTCGCCGAATATCCTACTTTATTATTAGAGTAACCGTCTTCTTAGTCATTGAGTACAATAATAAATATGTACATCAGTGCTTACAAAACTTGGCTTTGAGAGTACAAACATGAATTAAATTTAAACGAAATCACACTTCATAGGTAGCAGGACAAGAATGTTTAACAAATTAGCTGATGAACACCCAGGAAAACAGCGGGAAATGGTTTCGAAAATCCTTAAAAATCAAAGAAACAAGAGTCCCCTCAAAGCAATTAAAAGAAATTTTATAAAAAAATGAACTATTTAACTTGAAAATCTACAGCAAAAAATATAAGGAACATTTTATGAATAATGGTGGGGTAGTGACAGGGTATTCCATTCACTCCAACTATTGTTAACAATGGGCAATGTTATGTCCATCGAGTTTTAGCATCTAGTTTTATTCTCCTGTTGTTAAATAAGCTCTTTGATAGACCGTTGAAAGAAGAAAATATCATTCAAGCAATAAATCGAGTGTCTCGTTTAAGACGAAATATCTTTTATATTTACATAAATACATCAGCGTCCCGAACAACACGTTTTCCCTTCTTAAAAACTTATTTAAGTAAAAAATAAATCTGATCACACATCCCTATAAGGAGTTAAAAAAATTGTGTATATAACGGCTTATCACTGATTTGATTTGACTCCATCGTGATAACAAGTCGAAATAAATCACAGGCGCGAGGAATTTTGCTTAAGTGGAAAATAAATCGTTAATCGTTTTCTCGCTTCTGTATCCCATAGGCAATAAATTAATTTGTCCCCAATTAGGTTCAATTACCATACAAATCCTATAAATCATTTTAGCACTTAA
Source organism: Orthonevra nobilis (assembly GCA_963555765.1). Classification (NCBI taxonomy): domain Eukaryota; kingdom Metazoa; phylum Arthropoda; class Insecta; order Diptera; family Syrphidae; genus Orthonevra; species Orthonevra nobilis. The sequence goes on from OY743226.1 coordinate 83,343,608, forward strand.
ATGATATTAAAAGAACAAAGATACATTTATTCCATGGATCTATACAGGCAGGGAGAAGCTATCGGGAAAGGAAAGCTTGTGTTTTGACTCTGCCTACTTTGCCAGGACCTCTGACATTGTTCAAATAACGTAGATCCAGCAACAGAGTGGTAAGCTCGTTCTTAACATTTTTTTAAGCAGTTTATAATGCGGCTTGCTTTAAATTCCGCTTAGTTAGCGAATTAAATTAGGCTCAAAAGCAGGGTAACAGCCAATCAATCAACGGTCAGAAGGATATTAAGGAAAGCAGTATCTTTTCTATAAGGCTTAGAAAAAAGAACGCCATTCTAAAGCAATAAATATAGTTAAGGCTTAACTATACCGATGTTCCAACTTTTATTTTTACGATTTAAGAAAAGTGGAGCGTCCCAATTCAAACTCCACCCATGAAGCAATTTAAGCCAATATACAGATGAGTTTCGAACCACTACTTAATTTTTAAATTGTTCTCCCAATCATCATGTTTGCTTTCTGCAAAATGCATAATAAGGGTAGTCACAAATCCTTAACAAACAAGTACATTATAAAAAAAAATACAATTTGGACTTGAATCCAAGCAACCTTCACTCAAAACCATGATTTTTGCTTTCTTTCTCGAATTTGCCTTTTGGCAACCGCAACACGATAAAAACTTATTCCACAATTTCGAATCCATTCCACTTCTCGCAAAAATATATATTAAACACGTGCCATTTGCATTTCTGGGAAATGCAATGCACTTTTATGCACGCAATACCCTGATGCTCCGGCTTATCGTCTTTCACAACGAGAATAACCGCAAATGTCATCAAAATAACATCACGTAAGGTTTTGGAAATGATAACTTTAATGCAGTTTCCCGTCACGTAAAACCGGAACATTGCGTTCTGCAATCAAGCCATTAAACCGGTGATTCAACAAGGAAAAAAACTAATTATCGACTGATATTGCCGCAGTAATGTCATAGCATTTTTTTATTATTATAAAAATCCATCCAGTGGATATGTGAATGTTTGGGGAAATCGGAACTCAGACTTGAAGCTTAAAGTGAAAGTGTCGAGTGAAGCTCATGAGGATATCACATCCAAAGGGACATAACAAAAATCTTTCGTCGAGATAGTTATGAAAAATTCACATCCTGGATGGAAAAATGTGTTGACGGCACATTTCAATCGACGACTCGCATTAAGGCAAATTAAGAAGAGGTTAAATGCTAAACGGGGCCTTTTAGATCATCCCGTCAAATGGAATAATGCGGGAAACGTGGAGCTTAAAGCGGTTGACATTTTAAAGACAATTAGTAGCTTATGTTGTAGACGTTTTTGCGACCATGCCCGGGAGATGCGAAGAAAAATGAACACTGAAATTTGATTTTAATTTCGTTTCTTGATGATACATGTTTGGGTCTATTACCACAGTAAAACACGGGCTCAGATTCATCAGAAATAAAACACAAATCCCATGTATACTTTTAGAAATACCAATGCATTGACATTATTTTATAATAACCGAGCGCGGCTTACAGCCATTGCGCTGTGATAAGAGAAGGGCAGTAGAGAATACGTTTTCAAACTTAAGAACTGTAACACAAAATGTATGTGGCCATCCAACTGCATAAAGAAGCAACCAGCCAAATGAAATACTTATTATTACAATTTTTTTTTTAAAGGTCCCGAACACAAAAAGTTTCATCGGAACCGTTTTACTATGGCTCCGCTGTCCGCAATAAATACACTTAACAACAAAAAATAAAAATAATATAAAGTTAAAAACAAACACAGGTCCCCATACAAAATACGTGTTTTCGCAATTTCACGCCAAATGCAGGCTAGGAGAAATAAGATACAGAAAGTTATTGAAAGGTAGCACCCTTTTATGGAGAAAAGTCATACTTCCGTTTTTAGCTAATTTTTCTTCTCTATGTAAAGAAATCCAGCAAACAAAATTGTGTTGCAAACAACTTCACTTGCAACGAAGCCTCAGTGGAGTTTTTCATATGATGCCTGGAATAAAGTTATTGTACGATGATAAGGAGCCCTTCGTCTGCGTGTCCGACTCGCACTTGGCATCTTTTAAGTAATTTACTTGCTCTCAAGGGATTGCAATGCATTTTGTAAAAAGCTAACAGAAAGATCTGGAAATTTTTTAATTGTTTCAAACACAGATTGAGACAGAAAATTTTATGTCGACTTGTTTTTGTACTAATCCTAAATACAAATAAAAATAAATTAGTAAATTCATCACTTGACGTACAGCCCAAGGAAAATTATTTAGCCGAAACAGTAATATCGATAATAATAAACTATAATTTCTCCTAATTATAATAATTTTTTTTCAAAATTACAATAAAGGAAACGTCTTCGAGATAGGAAACAAACCCACACAGGACAATAAACTTTGAACTCTTCACTTGGAAATATTGTCTGAGCGTAGCGAATTGTAGATTATTTTTTTCTCTTTTTATTCAGTCATTTTCAGATAAAGTTTCCACCTACCTTTTTGTACACGTGTCGGGTCATTGTATTCACCCGCCTTACTGTTGATGTCAATGGATTTGTTTAACTGATTGAAGGAGTATTGTTGGTTTAACTGTCTTTAACAGAACTGCTTTCAGCTTGTCAAAATAATCCCGCGCTTGAGGAAGTTTTTTTTTTGTAGACCATTTGACGGTGAGCTGGCATCAGCCTGCGGCGTAATCAGTTAGGAGAGGCGTTATGAATTATTTGCTTCCTACTGATATAATGGCATTGATTATGGCATTGTTAAAGAAGAGGCGTTGGCCGAATGAAACGATAAGTCAACAGTTTGCTTCATTTATATGTCGGTCATTATGGTCTTGGCAGACATACCATGGTTGTTGCTGCTTTTTGTTATCGGAACGTTGAACTTTTTTCTTACGATGCCAAATATAACCGTGGTTTTTGTTTATCATATTTTAATATTTTTGGAGAAGTTTGCATGAGTTTGATTTTCCTGGAAAACATATTTCAACCAAAGAAAACTGTTCAGTTCAGTGAAAAATCATGTAAGACCGTGCTTACTGCCTACAGCTTCGTTTTTATGATTAAAAGGCCTCATACAAAAAAATACGTTGGTAATTCAATATTCAATAAGTTGAGAGTTGACGTGGGCATTCCTCGATTTCACCAATACATCGCCATTACCGAGAGGTTTGGTTTCTGTGAAAAATTTACAGTGGTTTATGTTTGACTCTTATTTGCAATATTAACGTATTTGTTCCTCTTTGATCTGGCTCATGGGAGAAGGAATTTCCTTTGTGCAATGGATTGTGTAATGGATTTGTTGTTATAGAAAAATGAAGGATAATGTGACTTAATTGTCTCGAATATTCCCTCCCAGATTATTCTATATCATACCAACAGGTTTCCATGAAACTTTCCTCATCTTCAAAAACAAAAAAAAGGGTGAACGCCTGTTGTACCTGTTTGTTGCTACACCCATCTGACTTTACAGCTTAAACCAACCTGCGTCCCCCAAGAAATAATACCATAAACCGGATGCCAGGAGTGGAAACCATAAAAAAACGTATACATCCTCGAGAGAGGCAGACTGTTCGGTCAGGATACGATATTTTTTACTAAGTAATCCAACAAATGGTCAGAAGTGACATTTTAGTGGTCGTATTGTGGTCATAAATTTCCAAAGTAAGCTTACGGCACTTAAACACTGAATAAGGTCGGCTGGCTAATTGAATTATGATAATGGTCAACAGAAATAAATGGAGAACAGGTTAAATAACACGAAAGTCACACCGACGATAGAGTGTTGTGCCTCCAACCGAGATTTTCATTTGTGTATCGAGGGTGAATGCATTGTATCGCTTATCTGCTAGGAGCGTCAATTTATTGAAAATGAAAAAGATTATGACCAGGAGACAGAGATCATGGCTACTGGAGTATTAAAGTCATACGAGTGGAGGATATGTTTTCGTTTGTTGAATAGATTGAGAAAAAAAATATATTGCTGCGGACTCAATACTTGTCTACGTCATAGCTAAACGATGCCCCTCATTTCATGCAAATCAGTCTGATCTTGAATTGCTTACATCCACGGCTGAGCTTAAAGGAAGTTCAACTGCGGCCAGTGCAAAGATTAAATGAGTGAATAATGGGGAGGAAGCTTTTCTTAAAGGTATCTACAAACTGTGTTGTGGTTTTGCCATCCTCTGACACCTTTTGCCATACCCTGACGATAAGTAAAATTAATTTGATAAGAATTTACCATTGCCTACTTAAATTACCCTGACAAATTGGAATAATTAACAATAACTTTAACATAATGAGATATATCATCGCGGACCATTTAAAGAACTTCTTCTCAGTTCAAGACTTTTCTTTAGAAAACAATAAAAAATATCTTACGTTCAGGATTCAGCCCTTTAAAGCCACCTAGAATGAAAGAAATATTATAAGGAAAAGACTTAGACTTTCATTTGATTATAACCACAAAGCTTGCCCAAAACTCTTCCCTGATATTGAAGTTAATCAAAGAGCCCAAAAAATTCAGAAAAAGAAAACTTTCTGACTTCAAATTGTCAGGGAAATAAAATACGGAAATGCCAAGGTGTTTAAAAAAAACCAACCCTCCGTCATCACACATTTCCAAAAATTTCAAAAAATATCAAACTTCAAAATCTTGCTATCTTATTGTACATCTAGAAAATTAAAGTCAGTTGGTGGCCTTAAAAACACACACTACACAATTTTTGAATTTTTATTTGGACCCTTAAGTTATTTCTCATAACTTTTTGAAAATGACATTGTTCAAGTGGGCACTTCCGCCATTGTTGATGATGTTGGGCTCTTTTTTACCACACCTTCAATCGTTTTTGTAAGAGACTCGGGCGAGAAATGCTCGCACTGCGGTTGAATGCTTTCTTCGAGAGCTTCTTGATTCTGTGGCCTGTTTTCATAGTAAGAAGTCTGAATCGACCAAATCGGGCGATTGTTGGACAGTGTCAATCACCAACACGAGATTTTAAGGGACACGGAAACGCATTTCTTAAAATATTGTACGGTCATGTTGAAAACCAATTCTTGAATTTCCGGCACTCTTAACTCGTTTATCCCAACACGAGATTTTAAGGGACACGGAAACGCATTTCTTAAAATATTATGCGGTCATGTACATGTACCAATTCTTGAATTCCCGGCACTCTTAACTCGTTTATCCCGATTCTGTATCGCTCACCAGTCGTTTTCATGGGGGTAATTTTGAGTGTTTTCTGGATGCGGAAGTTTTGTTTGGTTACGAATCCGTTAAAATGGGAAGACAGGAACCGAAAGCCGAGCAATGTGTCGTTCAGGTTCAGTCACTTCAAGTAGAGCGGCTTAACGCCTCAATGTTCGACCAAAGTATAGTCTTACAGAATTTAACATTGGCTTGATCCATTCGCTTGATTCCTTGTATACTATATCTGTATACAACACAAAGGTCCACACATTTTGAATTTTATATCAACCCCTTTGACGTTTAACTATAGTATTTCATTCTTCTTTGGAAATCATGAAAAGTTTTCATTTGCGAATACCCTTCCGTGGAACTTTTCATTTAATGGGATGCATTCATACCCTATCTACTACGGAGGCTTCTGAAGAAATATATTTTTGGAATTTATAGAGAAATTTCTGTCTTGAGTGTGGAAGTTCGTTTTGACTTGAGTCTTCTATTGAAATGGTATCCAAACATGAAATAGACCACTATTATACTTAACTCTGTCAATTTTAGCAATTGTAATTTATGCATGTGTTAAGGTACAGATACGAGTAGCTCACTCAACTCACCTATCTTTTTATCTCCTGGTGATGAGATTGGTTCTAGGGCAATCTCACTGATAAAAAATTATTCAAAAATACAAAATAAAGCTATATATTTTAAAACCGAGGGCTAATAATTAGATTGTGTCCTTGTCTTTCAATTCATTCCATTTTTACCTAACTTAAAAGCATATAATAGAAATTCATTTGGAAGGAAGGACAAGAAGCGTAGCTATTTTTTTAATGTACCCCACATTTCTTTTTTCACTCGTAAGGCTATCATGTGACTGTAAACTTAAATTCCATGCTTATGGTTGCATGGGAAAAAATGTTTATAATTGGTAAAGGGCTATTTCGTTCATTGAAAAATAGAAAAACTAGAGCGTCATTTGTCCTTTATGGTCCTGGTGATAGTGAAGTGCGCACAGAATGCAATAATACCGGAAGAGTATGAGTATTTCCGCTTGCTTGTGAGGTTTGGACATCGGACGACCAACAGTAGAAAGACGTGACTTGGTTGAATTAGTTCTAAACGAGTTGCTAGCCTGATGGTAATTTAATTATGGTTAACCAGAGTTTGCGAAAGCATCATTTATATCGAGCAGAATGCGGGATTCTATTTACTTTAATGGATGGTGAAAGTTTGTAGATTGGCACAAGTGCCAGGCAAATAATTTTAGGTCTGTGTGAAATAGAAACGGAAGGGAAATACTCGTAGATACGTGCATCATAACTATAATAAGGCACAAGGAGTAACTCAGTAAATATATGGATGTTGTAGTATATTAAGCAAAGTGGAGTTTCGAGTGCTTATGTACACTTCAGGTCACTTTAAGTGAATTTTTTTAAAAATGTGTTTGCCTTGTTTTCTTTTTCATTTATAGTTGGATTAGACTAGTGAGAACTTTAAGTTCCATTTTCAAGGAAATTAATGCCATAAACGTTGTCATGTTGCGACTTTCAAAAAAAAGTAAAAAAAGTCTTCATTCATAAAACTCGCACATTAAACTACTGTACAATTCGTGTGTTTAAGTCGTTTCCCTCATTACAAATTTGAGCGTAGAGGACCCATTCAACAGAATCCATCCAATACCATGATAGTACTGACGTTGGTGTACAGATTTTCCTTAATAAAGTGACAGAACAAATAAAATAAGTCTTGCGAAATGTACCTCAAGGTGAATGACAGACAAACGGTATCGCGGAAAATTTAGCGTTAACATGACTAAATCTTTTAGAGTGTAAGCAAATGCACCAGCGGGCAATATGCCCGGAATTGTTTGCCTGCGTTCGTCCTCGGTATACGACATTTCATTTCATTTCTTGGAAATTATTTTCTTAAACGGTTAAATTTCGTTATCGTTTATTTTTTGACACACAAAAACTTTTGTCTTGATAATATCATTAAATCTCCGCGCTGTTTTAAACAAATTTTTTTATCCGAAAAAACGTTAAGTTATGTTCGTCAAATGTTAAGTAATCCATTGAAAACACGGATAATTTTAAGGCGATCAAGTTTTCTGGTTTAAAAAATTAACTTTGAAACGGTATGATACTTTGACAAACGCTTAAGGCTACGAATTATTTTTGTAAACAAAACAAAATCGTCATGTTCATTGACGATAATTAAGCATGTAATGAGTTCGCCGATAAAAAAAAACGCGCTTCAAAGGAAGCTTCCTGTCAAATACCTTGGGGTCTAAATCTGTATCGTTTTTAAACAAACCAAAATTCTACTTTAGCCAGAGCCATAAAGTTCTTTATCATTCAATGGAAACATACGATGCCAGAAATCTTTGACGTTACATTGAAAACTATAGACGGGTTTCAATTGAGACGATCAACAGTTTGGATAGTAAACAGAGAGACATTGGGGCTTCGTCGTTGTTGTCTTTTCATTTAGAAAAATCTAAGTCAAAGTCACATTTTTGTTTTAAATATTTTTTTTCTTAATCGCATGCAGTTAAAAACAATGCGTTTTAAAATAAATGAAACAGGACCTACAAACTTTGCTTGATTTAACTTTTCTTATATGATATAAATATTTTTGTTGCAAAACGAAAGTGGTGAACTAAAAATAAAGCACATTAAAAGTGGAAGTGGTTAAACCTTAAAATTCATAGGTTTAAATATTTTGAAATATTAATAAATGTTCTCAATTTTTATATGCATGTAAGAAAGATGGAATGGATAACGTTAATCACCTTTTTTTCTTGTAGTAAGGGATGTCGATATTATACTAACCGTGGATTTACATACACTCGCACAAAGTGCTGAAATTGTTAGATTTAAACAGGAAATCTTTAAAACTATCGCGGAAACGTTTTGCACATTCTGTACCACCTTCTTGCACATTTGTAGTGAATTTAGTCTCGCCTCGAATAGGTCAGCTGAAAATATCGCTGATACCATGATTTTTGATTCCCAATTTGGAAGTTTTTATAATGGTCCGATTTTTTACATAAAATTATTCTGAGTGACTCGTTTTTATAATTCTGTTTACCAGTGTAATCGGGTACATCTGGGGTTCGGAGAACCTAGGAGATAAATCAATGTCTCCATTCAAAACGAATTTCATTTTGGTGAGTGTTTTTTTTTTCGAAAAATGCAGCCGTGGTCATAGATTTTGACATCAGGACTCGTAGTTTCGACAAGAACAAAACCACCACCAATTATCTTAATCCTCCTCCTTTTTAATGATTTGTATCATTGCTTAGAAAGAGCTTTGAAATGAACGAATTTGATATGCAATTTTTTATCCAACTTGGTACGTAAACAGTCAAATGCCCCTACAACGTCACTCAATATTTCTCGGTTGCAAATTATTTTCAAATTTCTGCAAATGCATTTATTGCAAAACAAATCGCACGCAAGTCCATCATCCAGCCCGTTTGAAAGTATCCAAAATGGACGTTGGCAACTTTCGAGATTGTTTAGAAAACCATTTGAAGTGACAAACAAAACTCATTCACAGCCGAATGAATTTCAATTCAAAATTGTTTTTATTATAGCTCGCAAGCTTTTTGTGCAATCCCCCATTTACACTATCAAATAAAACTGTCCGTGTGGCAACAATATCGCAGATACGACTACATACGTACGTACACTTCCGTAAGGATGGGGTTTAATCGTCTGCCATTTAGGCAATGAATATTTTTTCAATAAAAATATTTACCCAAACAACTATGGAGGCACGTGAAACTTTATGATTTTTAATATCTGCCAACGTTTGGTCGATCGGAGGCATCCTAAACGGATGATTCGAGTAGTTCAAAATACAGATATAGCACGTTAGGTTCTAATATGATGTCCAGCTTGATGTGGGTATTTATCATCTCAGGGAATTATTGAAATGGAAATTCTATTTAATTTAACTTGCAGATAAAAGCAATGTATCTTTTACTTGTAGGATGAAGGGAACAAACGAATTTTGATTTAATTAGCAAAAAACATTTACTCAAAAAGGATATGTTAGTTCTACATCAGTAACGATATTTAATTTCAGATCTAAAGCCAAAAATGTAAGTGAGAAGGTGGTTTCTTGACCAATGAGCTTACGTATGTGATTTGATTTGCATTGCTTAGTTTCCAACATTGATTAATAATAATTCGAGTGAAGTCATTGGAAACTGAAAATATATATTTTCGTTGAGCAAATACGGAGATACAAATACATGATCACAAAGATCCGACGTCTATAGACAACGTTTTCTGCTTTTTACTAGCAAATAGGCAAAAGCCTTAATTAAAAGTCCCCAACCTCCTGAACGCTCAGGTCGTAATGCGAAATAGTGGACGAACAAACTGAAGGAAAGGCGAAATAAGGTAATGTAGCTATTTAACGTACCACGGCAAAAAGAGCCAATCTTAATGGTGCCGTTTAATAAGGCCAATTGAATTGTGGCCAAATTAAAAAAAATTGTCATAGGCTCCGTATCCAAAGTGTATCGTTGGATCTCTTTTTCTATTGTCCGTCCATCACAAGGCCGTATCTTCTGAACCGAAATAGGTAGATACTTTCAATTTCACAGAATATTGACTGCTATGGTCGCTTTAGCGACAAAAAGTTACAATAAAGACAAATATATATGAACTGGGTGTCCATACAAAAGTAGGAAAATTTAAAAAATATTTGAAGGAATTGTAGCAAACTTTTCTAAGCTTAGCTATGCAAGAAAATGTGACAAACACTTAAACTTTTGTTTTTTTAATATAATCCCATATTTTCAGGCGCCACCGCAAGCGGAGTACGGACCCCTTTGTGTGCGTATCCCACCAGCCCACGGCTACTTTTTTTCTTATTTAAAGTTTACAGACAACTTTCTAAGAACTTATTTAAACATCAACTGAAAACAATAAGTAGAAAAAACAGCCAAACTCTCGCACTTACCTATTGTTTATAATTGTTTTCTTTTTTGTCATTGTCGTAATACAACTGACACCTACGCTTAGTCTTTATGGCAAATTATTGATTTTAATTCCATCATCACCAAAAACGTTAAAGTTCCATCTGCGGTTTTCGATTCATACAGAAGAATGCATTCTTAAACTGAATCGAATGTACATGCATTCAATGAAGAACCCGTATGTAAGCAAACGACCGTCAACTCAATGAAGTTATTGAGTTCAGTTCTATTGCCACAAAACCTCTTCAGCCCACTTAAAGTTTTCTCTAAAGATTTTTCGGATTCCCAAAGTTTTCCCCGTATCTAAACTCCCACTCTTATGGTTGGGATCGTTTTTTTTTTAACATTCTCGTATTTTCAAGTTTCGTCGTATGGGAATAAGATATGATGCAAACATCACAGTGCATTGATATATTTTCAACAGCTCCTTAGATGGATAAAAAGTATCTTTGCAGACCATGGGAATGCTTCGCATGACAGACTTTCTGCACACATTTGAACAAGATATCGATCTGAATATTGAAAAGCTCAACTACGAATGGTACGAGGCAAAGGATACAACTCCTGTTAACCGTCTTGCTAACAAAGTAATACACTTCTTCCGTAAAGCTATTCTCATTCACTCGTATGTTTCAATTTGTTGCATCAGTTCAGTAATTGGATGCTTTCGCAAAATATTTCTTTTTTTATGCACGACAGAAGGCAGGTACGGGTAGATGCCACTTGAATCGGCATCTGCATCTACAGTATAAAGTAGATCAAACTTTTATGTTCTTTGTTAGACTTGAAGTATTTATGGTTTCTCGAGACATTCTCTGACTCAGACCCAATTCATTTGATTACAGTTGCCTTAAAGGTTTCCATTAAAGAGATGTAAGAAGCACTCGATATATGAATTTGGAAAGCTGCGATTTAACTTTTTTTTAACAATGTCATTTCTAAGACCGAAGAAGACTCGGTAGAAGAGAGGTAGAATTTGGAATGCTACCTTTTAACTTTTTTTTTAACAATGTCACTTCAAAGACCGATGAAGACTCGGTAAAAGAGCTCATGCGACGAGGGAGCACTAATTCTCGATCAAAAAGAAGGAGGACACAAATTGCAACCATACACAATTGGCACAATGAAAGCATGCACATCCCTTTTTGAATGCAGTACAGCTTGTATGACGAAAGTTTTGTTTGTTTAAATAGGAGGGAATATCTCAAAAAGTTACAAGTGATTCAACAGAGATTAAAAGGAAACAAGTGGCTCTGACTCGCCCAGAATCTATACCTCAGCAAACATAGAGATGTCGCCTTTGCAGAGCCAACGCGGCTTTTGAAAAAATAAAGGTATTGTTTCAAAGCAGTCAACTTGATGTAGGAGATAATGTCGTCTGCTACGTGGCCGTTGCCAGGCCAAAGATAAAAAATTCCTTGAATTTTTGAAACACAATGTGTCAGAGCTTGCCTTCAAGTCGCAATACATAAAATCAAGGACCTTACTTGATCTGAGAAGATTATCCGATGATTCGTAATCACATCACAAGAAAATGACCTCCATTGACAACTCGATCCCCGAAAATTGTTTCTCATCAACATCATAATTTTTACTATGAAAGTGTATGCTTTAAGTGATTTATCGCTCAAAAGGGGTTCACCTATTTCCTATAGTCTTGACCCACAAAAAGTCGCCCGATCAAACGCAGATAGGCCAAGACGTCGCCCGTAGTACAGAAGATTTTTTGGCTTTGTTTCAGCAACATATAAGCAGCACACTCGCCGGCTTCAAAGTGAAGTAGGTCGTCGAGACAAGATTGACCTTTTTAAGTTTCGTAAGGATAATTCACTCACAGTGCCACCACAGCATCGTGCGTTCGCAACCGAGGCAGAGGATATATTTGGCTATGCAGATTGCATCTCTTGGAGTTACAATGCTAACTTCCACCTTAATTGCTACGTTAATTGCTAGACAATTACTAAGGACTTCTAGACAACTCATTTATTCGTTTCACCGACATAAGCAAATGCCAACCACAATTCAGTCAAACCTCCACGGATCGATAAAGACTTTTGATTTAGAAAATTCCTTTCTGAAAATTAAAAAATGGAAATCAAACAATACAGTACTTAACGACATTGTATAAAGAGCAACGGAGAGGAAACTAACATTGAACATGGGAGTATCACCAAGGAGGATAAGTCGATACTCCTACATTCGGCCAGCTTCCACAAATTGCTGTTGTCACCATTTACTGGTCAACGAAAGTTCGCATTCACTTTTCATTTCTTCAACAAATTAATAAATGCAGTCAAATATTGTAACGAAACCGACATTGAATATCTTAAGTCAACAAAATTTATAACCACATAATTTGCATTCACTGACTGAACTTCTGCAGATTGGGAAAACAAATGCCTGGTTTCAATTTCATGTCTGATCTCCAGACACCTTGTTCCCATAAAGTTCCTTTTGTTGGAAATATATAAGTTTTCGAAATTCGTCTTTCTTCATTGTTTTCACATCAATTGAAACACTTAAGGGAGCCAACAGTCAGTCTCCTGTATTTATGCATACGGCAATAAATTCATCCAAGTAGGACGTGTGCTCCGAAGATATCAATCCCGAGGAGACGATTTCGATTCCGCTTAACGTCATCTGTTCGTCTCGTGGATATAAATATTGCCAATGTCTGAATGCAAATGCAATGCAACTATTTCGTTCTTTTTGTCCTTGTGGGGTTCAAACTCTCGAATGCAATTGGCTTTCGCATCACTGCCGCTATTGTTTTCCAATCGATATGAATGCATATGCTTTTTTTGAACGTTTAGTCTCAGGAGATATCAATTGCAGATTTTGGTAACTAAAAAACTGCTTTCATGGAAAAAAAAAATCTTTCGAAGATCTGGAGGAATCCCATGGGTTGTATAAGTTTCGCGCTGTAATTTCGACGATAGCATAGAGAAACTATTAATTATCAACTGCTTTAGGTAATATTGAAAACTTGAGCCTTAAGAAGGTTAAATGATAAATATCTTACGTCATGTTTTCAAAAAAGAGAAGCACTTTAATCAATACAAAAAAAAAACACTGTCACCTTGGAAAGAACACTGAACCGTTGATGTAAATAAATATCTATTTCTGACAAAATAAAAGCTCACAACTTGTGTAATGCAAACAAATCAATCGGTCGATAGAAATCGTCAAAACCCTGTATTCCCCATTCTCTATGACCTTTGAAAATTATATTAATGAGACAGTCGGGTCACGTTCGTACATTTTTACCGACACAAGCTTTCCTGAATGCAAGCTAATAAATGACTCAAACAAGATTTTGCCTCCGATTTTTGTTAAAAAAAAAATCGTTACAAGAAGTGTTCTTAGGACTGTTACTAATCAAAATGTGATTGCTCAATTCATTCAAAACATGCACACTTTATTGGTCAAACGCATTACCCGACTCATACATTTAGGTCATTCATTAACACCAATCTCTGTGGACTCTGTTTACATATCTTTTATTTACCGGACAGCCTACAACCTTCTCCTAATAGTTGTGTCCATAAACTACAACCTTGGCATTGTCAGAACAACAATTTATCGCATAACTAGACCCTAAGGACAAATCCCGACATGGACACAATCAATGAGACTTACTGCCAGAAGAATGGCAAATTCAAATGCCATTTCACACTCCATACTTTGGGGGACATCAATGCTTTAACATCCCCTTAAGAACTTCTCCCAGCAATATTCCTGAATTCATTTGACATCGGTATTCGGAAGGAATATGCTACGCGGATACTCTACCACATAGGGACTCGGAATAATTCCTTGCTATAAATGATATCGATTCATCACCAGTGCTTATGGGTTGAATGGTAATTTCTCGCATGTCCTTGTGTACCATTCACGAGCGCACAAGAATAGGGAAATGTTATTATTCTAGCGAATTCCTTTATACTGCTTCCCACTCTGCCCCTTGGCCAATGAGAATCTATTCAATTCCTTTATGAACGATACCCCAGAAAGATAGTTATCGCTGCCATTCGCTGAAGAGATTTCCATTTTAAATTGAGCACGACTTACATTTATCATTTTTCTTCTTCTCGTCCTTGCTAGAACTTTGCATACACCTAAGGACATTTGGCCACACCATCATGAAACCCTGAAATGGGTAGGTATGTAAATTGAGTTAAGTGGCGTATGCAATTGGGTGATTAAAGGTGGACAAATGGGTCTAATATTTTAGGACCCATCATGAATGGTGGCTTGTGGAAAACGGGAATTATTCTTGAAATTATTCATTAGAAAAGGTCAAATTATGCACGAGAACGATGGATGTTTTTGTTTTTTTTGAAAAGATAACAATGCCAACAAAAATTTAAGACTACGTTTAAATTCCTCCTTGGATTCAAATATGAATTTGGGCTAAATAAACTATAGTTAAGTAAAAGCCCTTGATCACAGGCCGAGCAGAAATGCTTGGTTTTCAGAAGCAAGCAAAACATAACAATCATGATTTGCAATTTTGGACAAATGGTGATTTGAAAGCGCGTGGATATCCTTTAGGGCTAAGTAACTATGTTGCATAAAACCGCGCCTGTTTTTGGACGTTAAAACAAAGGCTTACAAGAAGTGATATTTCGGTTACATCCTCGTAGTAAAGCTACTTAGTATAGTATTCACCATTAGCATGGCTAATGTATATCAAGTCAAAGTATAAAAACCATTAAAACTCGTCGGGCAATGCTCTGCCTCTCTTCATTTTAGACTTCCATCAAAAATGGCCCTAGCCTCGCAGACTTCCAAATATATCTTAATTTGCAGGCAATCTTAAATCTGATATTATTTAAAAATGATCTTATAATTGACAAATCTGGTGGTATACTTCAAAAATGCTATTCTTCAGGAAATTCAAAATTATTTTTGGCGAAGAACAAGCTTGAAGAAATAATAGTTTTACTATATGACCAGAATCTAAAGTCTGATATACGGATATACTTTTAGAGCATATGCTCTTGACTGCATGCAAAGACGAGACGAGCTTGAACCGCATCTTTATCATTTCTGAACGCCAAACTGCCCTTAGGCCTCTCAACGCGAATTATGCTGGGTGAAAACTACTTTGGGAACGTCTTATTTCATTCATCACAGGTAATGGTTTCCTGAACCTCAGGTTATGAGTGATTTTAAGGCCTTTCATCCATACAGAAGCGTGCAGACTTTGGCGGAACTTCACAACATAAGGACAAGAACTACGAGCCAGAAACAACTAATAAACCAAAGAAAAGTAAAAAGTAACTCGATCTCAATAAACACTTAACAGGGTTCTACCCGAATTTTTTCTACGTTTCATCAAAAGCTTTACAGTAGCCGAAGGTTCTATAAAATAGATCTAGGATGACAGTGGCCACAAGCACTGAGACTTAAGCTCAAATCGTTAGTTAATTCGGATTGAAGAAAAAAATAAAAGGCCGGAAGTACATAAATATTCGTATGCCCAAAGAAAGCTAAAAATGAAAGTTATATCTCTATAATTTTTCTATAATTTTTCATTAAAATATATTTTGTTTTTTATGAGCATGCAAGTGATACCGAATCCATTCTACATGCATGTATGTGTGTGTGTATATATAAAATAACGTGTGCTTATTATGGCGATAATATAAATTTTAAAAAATTAAAAGATTATTTTTCAAATAAAGTTGAATCATGCAGTCATATATTTTTCGTATAATTTAAAATAAAGCAATATAGAAAAAATATCACTTACCTCGAAATATTCTTGATACATAAACAGCCCGAAATGTGACGCCAACCAATTAAAACGAAACGAAAGAGAATCGAACGACAACGCAAAAAAAATATCACAAATCGCAACGAATTCGAAACACTTAAAAAAAAAAACAAACCACTCACATAAATTTCTCAGAAGGAGATTTCACTCATTTTAGAGCTTTTTTTTTACAACACTTGCTCATAGGCTCGGGCAGCTTACGCACTCACACACTTTTCAATAACACTCTGCCACTCAAGAAGCCTTTTCACACTAGCACTTTTAACACACAAACACTTGCACTATCACTGACCGATCACCGCCGCGAACATTGAACTTACCGAACCGAACCGAACCGAAAACATTACGCAAACTAAATGATTTTGCGAGGTCATTGCCTTTTATACCACCACAAGCCGCGAGCCACCTGCGACGCAAATCGAACAAAGAAATCTAGAGCATCTTCACCCACAGACTCTCCTTCTGCAACAAATGAATCTGCTTTCGCTTAAGCTCTCCCACAATTCACCGCAGCAGTTTCAGCTGCAGTGTTAAGCGAGCTGGAGCTTCGGAACAAAAGAAATCAGAAACAAGAGAGCAGGTGAATTTGGAACGGGGTGAAAAAAATCCCTTGGTGGTAAGATCGGCTTTGTGCGAAAACAATTCAATAGAATTTGATAAAAAAAAATTATTTTAATTTTTTTATTTGTTTTATAATATATGATATTTATATTATTATATTGAAAAATCAACATCAGGCAAGTTAATTTTGGAAAAATTTCCAGTGAGAAAATATTAAGTGGAAAATGCTTAAATATATCTGATAGGATTATCGATTGTAGTAGGAGCATAGTCGATTTTTTACGATTGGAAATCGATAGTTTGAAATAAAAAGGATAAAGGATGAGTCATGGATCCTTTGGTTGCCATAGGAGACCGGGTATTTCTTTGTTGCAACTTAATGCAAGTCTAAACTAAAACGTCAAAAATTAGGAACTAACTTTTACCAGCCACCAGGAAAGAAAGAAATACTATTTTGGATATTAACCCAAAAGTTAAGTTTCTTATAGAAGTTTTGTTAAAATGGATGTAGATGGATCAAAGAAGAGAGAAGTTGTTGAACATATCAATGTTCTTGAAGGCTTTGTAGAAAAAAACTATTTAACTTGGATATCGTTCATGGGAGACTGAGAAATACAAACTGTTGAACTGCTTCAATTCTATGCTACTGGTTTTTGAAAACTGGTAAAATTCGTTTGAGTCAATTAAATTTGGACGAGAAACGGAATGTACCAGCCTTGTGGCAATAAAACAAATCATTTAAAGGATACACATTTTACAGAAGCCAACTAAAAATCCTTTCACATGCATTCTAAATCTAAAGCAAATTCCAATTGCAACTGATGACAGATCTTTGACTTTGAATAAACTCTTTTTGTACAAAACAATTTTGGGAACGTTTTCCTTTTGAAGCTGTTTCAATATAAGATAATAACGATAGATCAGGGTGCAACCTAAAAAATTAAAAAAAAAAATCACTCATCTATGAATGAAATAGATTCGAGATAAACAACGTAGATTTTCTCTATCGTGTGACTGAAGCACTATTATTAGTTTTGTAGCAAGTCTCTCAAGGAGCTTCATAGAGGCCCAGTGAGTTAAATAAGAGCTAACTTACTCTGGATTAAGAATAATCAAATGAAGTACTTTTTCGGAAGGATTAACTCTGACTCCATCTTCCATGATTTATCGATTTAGTTTTCAAAAAAACTAACGAAATCTATCAATTCTAAATGATCAGTAAGCATATTTTGTATTTCTTTTTACAAAAAAAAACAACAAACGAAAAATCAGAATCTAAATGTTTCGAAAATATATAAATTTTCTTTAAAAATTGAATTAAATGTTCACAAAACCAATGATGTTGGGATTATTGTAAGGTTTTCATCTTTAAAGGAATAAAAGAAAATGTCGGCTTCTTCTCAGTTCCAATCATGGCAATATTCACCCAATATTTTTAGTCACATACGTTAAATAAACCCTAGTAATACAGCTTATAAGTTAATAAGTAGGCAACAGATAAAGAACGCCATGACAACACTTTCCGACCGATTGGCATGAAGCATTCTCAGCTCCAGGGTGGATATAAAGCACAATTTTGCCCCGAAGCTTGACCGATCGCAAAAAAGATAAATTTCAAACAAATGCCTACGAAATGGAAACAATAATAATAAATAATGAACGGCAAAAGGACGACAAAGGAATCTACTGCCAGACAACAATCGCCATGGTCTAGCTCACCACCTTAAATGCTTTCTTTCTAGCTCCCATTTACGGGGGAAGATTAATGCCCCACGGTATTCGTATCTGTGTTTTCGTGCTTTCATTTTCTTAAGATGATTCTCCTTGATGTGAACACAAGAGTACTTTCTTTTCCTGCAGCGGCATGGATTGAAAAATGAAGAGGAAAATTCGCAAATCTTTGGTTAAACTTCTAGGGGGCATTGCTTACGCTTTACTGGGCTAAAAGGTATTAAAGTTTTCCTCAAGCGTAGGTCAACTTTTCATATCGGAACAATTTATGGGCTGTGTTTCCATGGATTATTATTTATTTGATTGCTTTTGCTGTGGAGTATGTTGGCAACAGAGAATAGAAGATTTTCATTTGAAATGATTTAGTTACCGAATTTCATGTTCATCGGATTCTGGAAACTTTACGAACTGAATGGATGCGAGATACAATATGAGTGATTAATAATGAATAAGGGCTACGACATGGGTTTACAAACAAATATTATGAGGATCTGGCTTTGTGGCGGCATATATATGTACGCATATTTATTGGCTCCTATCTGTTCGAAATATGAAAGACAAAGCACATTTTGGGGTTGATCTTGTTTCAATCAAGCGTACGGCTTCTTGGTTTCAACAGTTCCACCCCTATCTATTCAGCTCTGCACAGATAATTCTATCAATCACAAACTCAATTGGATCCAAATACATGTATGTACATATACTCGTATGCGTTTGCAATTCCAGCTTAAAATCCTTCGAGCAGCTATCGTATTTCGACTCCTTTCAAATTGACCCTTTAAGTGGGAGTAAACTTTATAAAATCGGCTCAATCAGACGAGTTAAGCAAACATCGATTTATCTGTAATCTTTCTGGTAATGAAACATTTGCCGGATATGCTGACGCTCCTTCGAGCCATGCTCCACCCGCAACCGGAACACAACACGAACAAAAGGAATCGATGTTAATTCCTTTGGTCAACAAACGGTTTTTCATCCACAAAGTGAACACGGACCACCTATCTGTGTCGGCTTTGGCGCCAGAGTCGGAGAGTGTGGCTCGACTTAAGTGGGTGCGTGCAATTGCATCAATTACTGCACCAACGAGATTCCAATGAACTATTTAACCAGAAGTCTTTAGGTTCTGGTGAATGGCCCTGATGTTCGACATGCACTGCACACATTGGATCTGGGTATGCCATTAAGTGAGAAATGTGGGTAACACGTATCGGATATTGAGGTGTTCGTCTGGTTTAGCTGTGCGGTCAGCTTCATTTCCCCTTCACAAGTCATTTGTAACTAATTTGGTTGACGTATTGGTTCTACGTTTACTTTGCATTGATTGAGGGGATGGATTAGGAAGAGTCTGTCTGTGAATCTTATATCGATGCAAGTTCCAAATTGTCTTCTTTGAGGCAAGAAAATGATCTGGATAGAAACCATCTCATAAAAAATATGTAGGATTAAGATTCGGTTCGGCTCAGCATCGAGGTCGATCGAATGCGTCTTTTGTTGTATATTGGATGATCTATAATTCACTCTATGACAGAAGGTCTCTTCTTGGAAAACGACAGTAACAATTGTCCTGGCCGCGATCCCTTTTTATCAAGTAAATTTTTTCCTCAGATGTTCGAACAAAGCTTTGTTACTTGAACTGTCCAATAATTCCCGTGTATTGTCTTAAATTGTTTGCCTTACATTGTGAACAGTCGGAAATGTGCAGTTCCTTACAACTGCGGAACTGTAACTTACTTGGAAAGCGCCTTAAAAATAATTAAAGACTAAGAGCCTTCCGACTATCTCTGGTGTCGGATTAGATCTTTACGTAAATGTGGGAAAGGTTTCTTGGTGTCAGCCAAAGTTGACTCGAAATCGGACTCTCCGTGTACATAGAAACATTAAAGTGTTTAAATTTACATAAAAAAAATCTTAGAAAATTGACTAGCAAGCATTAGTCTATTAAAAATCAAATGCTTTATAAATACCCCTTAATAAACTCGTGTCTCATTAATTATGCAAAAAAAATCATAATTGTTTTTTTTTGTAATCAAACCAACGACGGTTCCCGTCATAGAAAGACCATCATATCCATGTACATATAGACACATCCTAAGCTATGCAGCTGCTCGTTAAGGATATAACAATTTTTGTTGCTTATGCAAGTGCAAATAAGGAAAGGAATAATTTTCCATCTTTTGCATCTATCCAGTCCTAGCTAACGTTTCGTTACTATTTAATGAACTGGAAAATCTATCTTTTGCTGCTTTGGCGTACAAGTTCAATGGAACGTTATATGTTGGCACTTTTCTTGTGCAGAGACCAATCTTTACCACTACCGAGACATGATTGCATTGAGATTGAGAAAGTTCGATAAAGACGTGCATAATAGCATCAGAATCACTTTGAATCCAAAAGAACTAGTAAAGAAAAAACGCTTCAAAGTGGTGTGAATATTCCTCTTTTTGGATTGAGATGGATCTTACATTGAGTGCTGCTTGCGCCAACAGAATATTAAGCGCGTTAATTTGTGAACTTAAGAGTTTGCTTCCTAAAAGGATTTCATGCAGGTATTAAATATTTATAGCGCCATGGCGCGAGTGTTATCCGGTTCGTTGAACAAGGAGCAAAGAGATATTAAAAAGAAAATATGTCTTAAGAAGTGAACCGAAAAGACTTGGAAATTGTGCGAAAACAAATGGGTAGATTTGATAAAGAAAACTTTAACGTTGGAACAAAGGTTTGCGTTAAAATGAGATCGATTGGTCGTTTGATTGATTCGTTTAGGGAGTAAATAAGAAAAAAATAAAACCTTTGTATTGAGAGTGTTTATTGAAAAGCGGTTAGTCTAGGACTTGAAAAAATACATGAAGCACTTTGTTTTAAACAGATTTGAGGTAAGCAATCAGGGCCTGACTGTTTTTTATTTGGTCAAATTACTTCAAGCAAACTTCCCATAACGTTCAAGTACCAAACGCAGTTGACCGTCGTAGTTTTTAGCGTGGTTTGGATTTCAACCATGCAAACTGTGCACTCAATCCCAACGGCAGATCTCGATTGAACTACTGAACGTATCCATCACCAGTGCTTGAAAAATATTGTGTCGAATTAAGCTGATAAAATCATGTCTTTTGTGATGTAAATAAATTCTGTGGTTTGTATGAAAATCAGGTCTTTCGGCACCAGCCGTGCATCGCCACTTCGGCCCAAATCTTTAATCCAAAATGTATTGAATTTGAATTATGTATTGTTGGTAAACCATTTATCAGTTCTCTATAAACATAGCTTAAGAAAATGTACCTGAAAGAATTGAAGTTTTTTTAACTACTTTTGTTGAGCTCGTTTTCTTTAACTGACCCTCTTAACCTTATTAAACTGAATCCCAACATGTTCGGGACAGATTTTTTGATAACGCGTTACTTCAATAATCATAAAGACAACAGTAAAATAGCCATAACCATTCACAGGACATTAAACATAATGTCTATGTTGATACACATTTTCATTTAAACATCTCTGTAATGCTTGTTATGTTCGAGTAAGTATCCAACTTTATGGGCGGTGTGTCTTTAAGAAATTACTGAACTTACTATTTCTTTTGTGGTATTTTCTTCGTGAGAAAAATTATATAGCAAGGAGCAATCTCGAAAGAGCATCAAAAGGAATTATGGACACTAGTTGGGCGAAAGTAATCTTCTTTGCCGCAAAGACCTTCGTTTAAAATTCTCCAGAGTAAATAATAATGTAATGAAAAGAGACATTAAAGAGTGACTAAGTCTGCAATGGCTGTGAACTCATTTGAACTGTGTTTGGATGGATACTTTGCATGTGGTGGATCTCATTGTCCTTAAGATTCGATTGGGGCTTTTATAGACATTTTTAAGGAATTGAAATTGACTGAAGAAGCGCCAAAAGCAACCGCTTACGCAATTCGCGCTTATTGTCTAATGCGTAATGTAAGTACAACCAATGAACTCTGGAGACGCCCAACTGACAGATAGAGTCCACCTAACTCCACCTAACTCCCCTTGGACGAAGTTTACTGTATCCAACAAGTACTCGCGTTCAAGGATTTATGACTACCCTTATCATGCCTTTAGCACAGAGCAAAAATAAGGATTAGGGGAAGAACTGAAAAATGGTGTGAAGGTTTCAAACTCAGCTGTATTTTGGCTTCAATTGGTTGAGTCTGAATTGGGACTCAGTATTTTATTCATATTTGTAGATTGCGTTACACTCTGCTGTTCGTGTTATGCCTTCATAGCCGCTCCTTTGGATTGCGGCTGCTGCTTCTCGATCTATAAGCGCGTTTTAAATATTATTAAATTCGTACAAAAACTTGGTGAATTCTTTCATATCCAACTATTCAGAGCCAAATACCATATAGCATTATTTATTTAACAAGTTAATAATTGTGAGCAATTTTTATTGGTGTGTAACACGGTGACACATGGACTCCAAAGGATTTTTGTGCACATTTTATTTAAAACAAAAGATCAACAACTGCTACACCGCGACACTTTTTTTATCGCAGAGCAAGGGAAGTAATCGAAGCCCCATAAAATCGACGGATTTTATTCGTTTTCCAGCTTAAAAATACCTTTTTTCTTTCAAACTTCACATTCCCACATTTGCAGCACAAAAAAAAAACAACGAAAAACTTTTCCCGAAACTCATTGAGTTGCAAAAAAAAAACACAATATCGCAAAAGAAGAAAGAAGAAAACCCCTTCGTCGTAACATTTCATTTCATCTCGAATCCTTGCGAACAGGGATAAAACTACGAACAGAACCAAGTTTATTTCAACATACCCCTACAATCCGTATACCAATCGCATTCGCATGTGGCCTCCGCGAGTAAAAAAGTTTATCCTACTCCTGCAGCAAAACTGCAGAATTCTTTTTCCGTAGGATTTTGTCCTGGTTTTTGAATCATACAATAAAACTCAAAAGGAAGGATATAAATATATACCATATATGTTTCTACATATAAAATACAAGAATAAGGATATAAAATTCCTTTCTCGGAAATCTGCAATATCTTAGAGGAGGTTTTTTTATGCCAGGACAACACCGACAGGACGAGAAATTAAAAAAATAAAAGGATAAGAAATAAACGAAAAACATTTTTTAATACATGTACGTATAGAATCTGCAATTTCGCAGACTGTCCCTATCGGATCGCTGGGTTCGCATATAATAAGTGTCAAAATGTCACCACAAATAAAAGGACTAACGATTTGGCAAAACAACACTCTGTATGCCATCCTGTCGGGGGCACTAACGCTAAAAAAAGCCCTGATAAAAAAAGCAACAAATGTGTCATGTGTGCAAGTACCGTATTCGTACTGCAAGGATATGTGATATCGAAATATACATACATCACATACTTATGTATTTCGCAATGGATATTGAAATTTTGTGGTTTGGCTGCGTGATGAGAATATTAAAATGCCTTTAGGTAGTTTTTTGTGCGTTTCATTTTTTGCCCTTCTAGTAAAAGTGCACTTTATTGAATTTTACTTGGATTATCATATATAATTTATTATATACAGTTGATCACAAGAGTTAGCACACTGCCTTTACCGATCTGTACAATAATCGAGAAAAAACAATTCAAAGTAGAATTGAAAAATTAAGATATATTAAATTATTTCATGGTCCTGAGTTAAAAAATATATATATAGTAAAATAAGGAAAGTAAGGGATACCATTTAACATTAAAAAAAAAGTTTGGAAATTTTATCACAGAAATAAGTAAACCAGAAAAGTTAAAAGTAATTTTCACCGAAAATTTTCAAAATCACTATTTTGTGGAGTACCCTTTAATAACTGGTTTCATCCTGGATAGTATCGAATTAACTTAATTTTGGGTGACATTCGGATCATTCTTACTGCGAGGCAAATTTGAGATCTTGCTTAGACCTTATATCATGCTTTCTAATTTTCCGCTCCAGATGTCCCCATAAATGTTCGAAGCTGTTTTCGAGCAAGCATTCTCTTACTTCGAGCAAAGAATGCTTAGGATCATTATCTCGTTGGAAAATAAATGACCCTTCTTAGTTTGAGTTGTTGGTACTCTGATGAAGATTGCTCTCAAAAATGTTTGGGCACATGTATGCTTTATAGTACATGGCGAATTGTCTGGGGGTTGCTTTCCTTACCGGTTTTGCTCGATGCCTCCTTTTATATTTTGGAGGAGCAATAAATTTCGGATATTTCTTACATGTTTCAAATTTCTAGTCAGAATGCGACACCTGTGTACTTACTTTTGTGATATGAATCCGCTTACTACCATCAACCTTTTAGTCGTCGCCATACTACGCTTAATTTACGTTACTTTTATCCATATCCACAAATTCGCAGAATACAGCAAGGAACAGTGAGTGATTTTAAAAAATAGTACAAATAAGCTATATTTTCTAAGACTGCTTCCATAGGTTGCACATGTGTACTTATTTCATTTATTATATTATTATTATTGTATAGATAATCGACGATTTTTATTTTATTACTTAATATCAAATGATTGAATGATTAAAGTAAAATAATTAATGAATGTGAATGTGTTAACCATTGACTTCTTTCGATTCTTGTTTTGGGGAAAAAATAATTTTGCTTTTTATTTGTTATATCTACAATCTATTCAAATGGGTCGTAAAATATGTATACTTAGTGTACTAAGAAAGAGGATTGTCCAAGAAGGACAGGCTTATTGGAAAATAAATACCAAGTAGAACACGGAAGAACAGAAAGACTGAAATTAATATAACTCAAGTCTTTTTACTTGCAACTCACTTCACAATCTTTAAAAAATTGATTAAAATACGCAACAAAAGATTTATTTCATTACTTGCAAAGTGCAACACTGATTCAACAGGGTCTCTTTCAAAATCAATGAAGTCGAGTTGTGGATCCGCAACTTTACCTTAAATCTTTTCAAATCCTTATGAATATAAATAAATTGTTCAAAACATTGGACACCAACATTACGATTTCAATTCCAGTCAAATATATTCATTAATATATAATTTCGCTCAGTTAAAAGAAAAAATCCTTTTATTCTAAAGGATTGTAGATTGTATCTAAATTGTATATTCTACAATTGAGGGGCGTATTGCCTCCTTTAAGTTTGTGCAAAACTTCAACATGTTTAACGCTCAGCTTTCAGTATTAAACCAGATTAATAATAACACATTACTATTTACGTTTTCTTGTTTTTCAATTACTGCTAAAATTGTTTTTAAATTAAAAAAAAATCGTTTATGCAAAACATCCTAAAGTATTAAGGACGAAGAAATTTGAGTTTGATAAAAGTTCCATGTGCTGTAGAATGCGAATGAAATTTATGTAAATATCCTGAAAGCACGCATAATTATCACTGGAATAGTTTATTTCGAGAACTACTCCTACTTACGCAAATGAACGCTACCTCAGGCTGATAAATTTATTCCTACAATAAAAAGCGTGTGCGAAGCTCTAGGCAATTTATTATGTTTCACTGATTATGAATGTTCTGCTTTGGGATACATCCGCAATTAAGTGTATGCTGAGTTATTCAAAATACAACTTTTAATAATTATTTTTCGGGATTTCGAGCGAAATATTAATGAACAGTTTCTTGTGATTGATTGTGCTTATGTTATGAGAGAAGAATAGTAACTGAATTTTTTAGACGATTCTCTGAAAACAAGTGCAACGCTGAGGTTGCACTCATCGGATGCATTTTAATCCGAAAATACATGAGAAAAAGTTCAAAGTATGCAGCAGCTCTAAAACTATCTTAAAAAGGTTGGTAGGAAGTCGATTGGTCCCAGGTGACATTTTGTGAGCTTCGTTGTCGATCACCACGCGAGAAGAATCTTACTGCCTGACAGCGATATGTTGACCTTCACCGGCATTTAAAAATCTTCAAATTTAACCTTACCGTAAATTCAACATATCCAGTGCAACGTTTTCATCATCACATGTGACTTTATGACTTACCTATCAATGCACAAGATCGCTAGCCTTGTCTTTATTTACCTTATATTTATTTTTTTTTTTCAAAAAAAAACTTCGAGCAACAAATTAAGCTAGCCTACAATCAACTTGAAAATTGAACATCAGAACACGCAAAGATAACAGAAACTAAGATCCTTAAATATCAATGTTTGATTAAATGCCTAACCTTTTTAATCTGTACCTGATTAGTTTACAGAAAAAGAATAAAGAACTAAACAGAGTCGTAAAAAGTTTAAAAATACAGGACATCAATCTTCTCAATTAACGCAAAAAAGGCAATACAGTTTGTTGCCGATGATAACCATGACTGGTCTGTGTTGGACTAAGCCAGTCCAAAATATCACTAGAGCTAAATAACTTGATTAATTGGGGATACAGTAAATGACCTTTAGGATTTCATATAACTTTGCCTACGAGCGATAAATATAAATCCTCCTTTTAATAAATAAGAAAGAGTATCAAGTGGAACGTCTAGGATTTTGAAATACATTTGTTCTTATCGATTTATAAATAAAAGTTTAAGGATGTATCAGATGACCTCGTCCGCGATGTCGATTAACATTTTGGGAAGAATTGATTTCGATAATAAACCGATAGCGTACAAGTTAGTCCCATATTTTTCTTTAATGTTTGGTAAGGCAAGATATTTGTTTTGTATTGGTGAAAATGATGCGACTAAGGATATATCAGACGTAAAAAAACTCATATTTTTCCTTAGTGTATCAGAATAATCTAAATCGCGCGCATTTGCGCACCATCTTTGACAATTTTTGAATCTTTTTGCGTACTTCCAATAATATACAAAATAATGTTTCTGGACACAGTTCTTTGTGATCGTTCTCCAACAAAACCTCCCAAATATATTTCTACAACCTCATCCTTAATAATTTTGAGGTAAGGATGCAGAAAGTTCAAAAGTCTACTTGATGAAGTCAATTATTTTCTTTTGGAAGATATATTCATCATGGTACTGTTAGTGTTATGCACAGTATATTTAAATTTCAGTTAACACAAAAAAAAGTACACTTACTAAAACTAACTCCTCATGTTACAACGTAAAAATCTGATTCAGAAACGAATTCTCGTCGTCAACAAAAGCGTTCTTAAATTTTTCTTTAATCGTTCAAAACACATGCTAAGTTTCTACATAATAAAAAGAACGAGATACAAATGCTATGCGTTTCACTAAAACCAATTTAACGGAACATGATAAGAGCCCAAAATACTTCGCATAACATTCCAGTGTAAAATAAGCTTCCTTAATGCACAATATTGGTCGATAATATCCAACACTTTCAACGTTGTAAGTCATAACACTCAATCCGGAGTTAAATCTCAAAGGACGAGGAAGAATTTTCCTTAGAATTCAAGTCAGCATTCCTAGACAACAATCGCGGTGTGTTAGAGTAGACCTAACTTAAATATGCACGCCTAACGAAGGGTAAATCAACCATTTGCTTGAGTATAACGCAACAACTTTCGTCCTCTTTTCCCTTTTTTTTATTATTAAACAGAGCCCCGCAGTCAAGTCGAAAAGTTGCTTTTATGACTGGGACCACATGAAGCGCGGTGGTGTGGCGGCTAAACTTAATTCAAATCGACAGAGTTTATTGCTGAACTTTTGTTAGGATAATAACGTTTGGTACTTCGGCACTCTCTTCACAGGTTTCCATCATTACGATACGATAACTTCAGTTAAAGTTTTCTTTTTTATTTTTTTAAGAGTTTGGGTAAATAGGGAAGAGAACCGATAAGTCGAAGTTGGGAAGAAGGAAAATGAATACGAGAAGAAAAATAAAAGTTGCTCTCAACAACTTTTGCTTGAGTTCACTTGAAGAAAAGATTTCTGCACTGATATGGCTTTCTGAGGATTTAAGATTGGTGGTTGCCATGGCCAAAATGAGAAAGAAAATTGCACTGTCGCTTATTTGCATTCAATAACTTCATACTTGTAAAGTGGGCCTAATAAATCAAAATACTATGCGAAGGAGGAAACTCATCGATTGGATGACCGTGAGATAGAAAAGGATTATTACTACCGTCAATCTGAATTGGGTCTCCGATTCAAGTGTCAATTTGAGGGCTATTGGATACCGGATTGATCTAAGTTGAAGAGTTTCAAGTTACATAGCAGCTGTCATCTCAAGAAATAATTTCTTATTCATTCGAATAGTTTCTTTTGGAGGAGTGAGGGCACAGATTGGTGCTGCCAACAGAAGACTCTCAAATCAATCGTAAATCAATCAAAGCACTTGACTTTGGTAGAATCGAGGCGAAGAGATATGCGATTGAAAATATATTAATTCGGACTTTAATGACATCCCTTGACGGGCCTTCATTTTGAAATCCTTCGGCACCCAAATGTGTCATTGGTGAATGTCATTCAAAGGATGGTATAGCGATTAAGATTTAATTAAAAATAGGCTAGCCGCTTCCAGAAAGAGAAGTGTGGGTTTTCTAAATTAAATTCCTGCAATCATGAAACAGTGAGCTTGTGGTAGAATATTTCTTCGGGGCTAAAGGAAAGTTTTGATTAATTTGTTTTTGATGTGTAGCATTTTAGTTCTGGGTATGTGGGACTAATTTTGTGAATAAAACGGAAATATTTAACAGGAAGTAGGGAGATGAAAGCGCTTTTTAATTCATTATTATATCTACGGTTCTTCGGTGCGGACAAGAGTTGGAGCTTCCGTGGCATATGAAAAGAGAGAAAGAGAAAAGTTGCCACTCACCCTATTATTTTTCTTTTGAAGGTCATTCTATCATGCTTATGGATCAACATTAATTGATTTCCGTTTTACACTTTATTTTCTCTCTGGAGTTTTTGATTGGTTGTTGTTGAGTCGCCCATCTTGACGAGTAGAAAATGTGATAATGGTGGAGTATTTCTAGTCCACAACAGTTACAAAAACATCAAATGTATATCTTTGCATTTCAGAAGTTCATCTTTAACCATTGTCCACATAAGAGGGGAAAACACTTCCCATTACTGAAAGGCTTAACACAATGTTCTTCTGTTATGTATTTATTCCAGTTCTTTAGAGGTTATTGCGTCTCAAGAGAAAGGTTACATGTATCCTTCAGATTTTCCATGCATTGAATTTTTCGTTTGATCAGAAAATTGTGAATGTTCTTTAAAAAAGCCCTTTTGAAGACGGGTTGCAGTCTCTTATTGAAATTTCCTGCGCGAATTGTTAAATTTTGTGAGCGCTGAATTTTGTTCTTTAATGACTTTTAAGGATTTCTGCTTCAACACGTTCGCTTAATATTTTTCCGTTAACTCTATAAAATCATTTTGAAAGTCTCCCATCGAAATCGATTTATTTATTTGCGCTCAAATCTGATCTTACCACCAAGGAATTTTTTCACCCTATTCCAAGTTCACCTGTTCTCTTGTTTCTGATTTCTTTTGTTCCTCAGGCCGAGCTCGCTCGCCACAGTTGCAGTGTTAAGCGAAGCGCATTTGGGGAGAGATTAAGCAAAAGCAGATTCACTTGTTGCAGAAGGAGAGTCTGTTGCTGGCGATGCTCTAGATTTTTTTCGTTCGATATGCATCGCAGGTGGCTCGCGCCTTGTGTTGGTATAAAAGGCAATGACCTCGAAAAGGCAATTAGTTTGCGTAATGTTTTCGGTTCGGTTCGGTTCGGTAAGTCCAGTGTTCGCGTCGGTGATCGGTCTGTGATAGTGCAAGTGTTTGTGTGTGTTAAAAGTGCTATTGAAAGTGAAAAGGCTTATTGAGTGGCAGAGTGTATGTATGAATGAAAAGTGTACGTGTGTAAAAGCTGCCCGAGCCTATGAGCAAGTGTTGTGAAAAAAGCTCTTAAATGAGTGAAATCTCCTTCTGAGAAGTTTTTGTTTGTGGTGGCTGTTTTAATGTCACTTTTTTTTTAATTATTTTGAATTCGTTGCGAGTTAGTTTTTTCGATTTCGTTCGATTCTAGATTGTTTCGTTTTTTTGCCATCAGAGAATTTCAAGATATTTACAGCAAGAATTTTTCAAGGTAAGTGATATTTTTCTAAATATTATTATGCTTATATTTATTTCATAAAATATTTTCACAATTCCTTCGTTTAATTTTATCACCATAATAAGCACACAATTGTAATACGAGTTATTTATTTTTTTTTCATATTAATACTAAGCAAAATATTCTTTCCGATGTGTGTGTACGTTCGGCCTTTTATTTTTACGATTTTCCAATCATAAAGCAATATTTTTTGCACCTTTGCCCAGACGAACTAAATTTCCCTGTTAAGACAAAAATCCGATAATAAACGGATGGGCCCATTAGAGCGGTCAAATAACCTTTTTGCCTTCGATTTTTTGTATGAAGCTTTTTGCTTTCCTCTTGATTTAATGATTTGGTTTAGTAGTTCGCAAGACTGTCGTCTAACCAACTTTTTATTGTTGAGTGAAAATAGGTCTGCTGAGTTCCTGGAAATTTCTCCATACCGTTAAATGGCTGAAAAGTTTTTTTCATAATATAAATTAAAATAAAAAACTTTCATGAAGCTACCTTAAACTATTCGCGCAGCATATTTTCTTACACACAGATTCTTCTTTTCGAAACACTTCTAATACAACTTAAGTAAACTATTGCTACACTTGCGTGTAGCAAGTGTCATAACCAATTCTTACTTGACACGGTTTATAGCACCCGTGATGCAGGGGAATGTGTGACGTACCACCCTTTGCCCCCATCCGCCTTCCAGCCAATCCGTTATTCCGTACCAAATTAAATCAAATGCAGTGCACAGAAGCGACACAATCAAATCTGAATCTCCTCATCTTGACAACCTCCTCCGCAAGCGCCATTTCCTTGAAGTTAACTCGACAAAGAATTAATTCGACTCCAAGTACGAGTATCATCGAAGCTATAAATCCGAATGTTTAGGAGAGCATTCCACAGCCAGCCGCCACATCCCATAATAAGTCTGAATACAGTATCGTCTTCTCTGCTTCCAGAATAAGTCCATATATATGTATGTAGTTTCTTTGGCAATGCCGTCGTTCCTTTAATCCCAAGCCGGCAATTATTATGCTTTGTGTCAAGATGCCATCCCGGTTGCCTCCTTTTTAATGCATATTTACTTCAGGAACATGTGAATTATGGATGCCACCCACTTTGAGAAATATTACATAGACATCCAAGAGAAGGCGGAAAGCCGAGGAGGATCGCATATCCCACAAAATCTCTTGACTACTCCGGAAATTCGAAATGAATGTCTCAGCTTAGTGTTTTCTGTTTGCCATTCAGGTTAAATGGAAGATTTTCAACACAGGACTTTTCGGTCTAGGGTGAATCCTTTTCGCTTTTGTCACCCCTTTTTTGCAAGTGTTTACCCTCCATGGGGGCAAAGGATTAGACTACTTCGTGGAATAATGGTTGGTTGCACAGAAACTGGTGGTTTGGATGGAAGAATAATTTAAATTCCCCTCCCAATGTGGTTCTTGGTGGATTGTGTATTTAAAGCTCAATTGTTCTTGAAACAGTTGAAGAGGGCAACATATTTAACTGTCTTCCATCATGGGTGCCGGATTGGTTCGAAAAGAAGCGCCTCAAGGGATACATCTCATGTTGTTAAATTGGCTCTTTTGATAGCGATGACAGAGGGAAAGTGGAGTTATTTCAAATTATGGGTTTTGAACAAGGTTATCTTGGATTGATTTACAATTCTAGTACATTATAGTATACAGAACTTGAAAAGCAATATTTTAACAAACATATTCCTTTTTTTTAATTAATATAGTTGAGTGTCCTTGACTTTCTGGTTCAGATTTCCGAATGGCGTTTTAATAGAATTTGTAGTTTTCCTATTTATCTTTCGTGTTGGCTTTATCCGAGTTTGAGATTCTTGACGAGGATGATACACTTTCTGGACGATTATCATGTTCCCAACAACAAAGTAGTTTAAGTCCATGGAAACAAGAATTGTGTTGAGTATGTTAAAAAGAGGATTACATTCAGAGGTTGTCTTGACATTGCCCCAAAAAGTTCACTTTGTGAAACGTTGCAACAGTTTTTATATGATTTTTTTTTTGTTTATTCATTCTCTGTTACCACATTACAGAGAGATGAAAAATTAGCGTTTTTGAAGGAATTATACATTCGAAATAATCTCGACTAAATGATTCCGATTAACTTTTGCTATTTATTTGTTAAACGAGATTTTACGGCCTTTTATAGGATTATCATTAAATCTAAATCAATTACACTGTAAAGCTTTTTTTGAAAACCTTTGCACGTTATCGTCGTAAATATTTTTAAGGTTTATCTGCGTATCTGCATTTATCAGTTCAGCAAAGCTGAATACTGTAATTTGTATATGGAAAGCTAAATATAGGATTTTTATTGCGAAACAAATAATCTTGCCGTGGAAAGGCACACGTGCATGATTCGGCGGGAATATGAAAAAATTTAAATTATTAAATTTTAACCCCCAAGTGCCATTAACAGCGCTTTAGATTGAAAAGAAATAAAATATACAATAAAAAGTTTATGCCACGCGCTTTAATCTGATTTTGAGTGATTAAATATTTATCATACATTTTATGGGCAAAGATTTTTTTAATATTAAGAGAAGATCATGTATATGATGCACGAATGATAAGAATCTGCCTGTGCTTTGATGAACGCTTCTCCGTAAGTCGTGAGGGTTGAAATGTTAGGTGGAAATCAAGGTGGAATGATTCAATAATTCATTTTGTATATGCCACGGGCAACGGCGAGGGTGCATCACTAGCACTCACACTATCCCCGGGAGAGATTACTTTTCTCAAAACTATCAAAAAGACAGCCGAAATCAGTTCGAATTATCTTATTCTTGTTCGGATTATTTCCAACCATTGTATAAATGTAAGGCTAAGTTTTCTTCAATCATTTTAGGCCTGTTCCGATCTTTGTTTCTTAGGCCACAAACATTTCATGTCATGTCACCTGACATAGTTCAACTCTGGTTTTTGAGCTGTGCGACATAAATTGCAAGATAAAGAACATCATGATAGTTCAGGTGCATAAAGCGAGCAAAATTACAAGTTTTAGAATTCATTCTTAATCAGAATACAAGTTTTAACGTAAAATAATGGGCACATAAATTTCAACAAGTCCTGTGAATGATAATAATGAATATTCATTTTAAATACTGCTTTTCCAGAACAAAAACATAGACTGTATTTGATAGATTCATGCTTTGGTCTTTGCTTTGTCATAGAAAATTTTCACGAGGGCAAAGGCGTTGTAGATTTTGTTTAAGATATTGGAAGATTTTTACTACAAAGTTCTCACCAATCGCCTGGGACTGTAACATCTTACTCTAGTATAAATTCAGAAAACTTCCATAAGGGGTCATTGAGATTTATCGACTTCGATGCTTTCCGGAGTAATGTTAAACGCATGACGAGTTTGGCTTTTGTTTTTTTTTTTTTTTTGTTTGAATAAGAAAAGCCTTTGATTGCCTATTTTTCCATCTTGTAGAGCTCAAAGGATCTAAGTGATTCTGAGATACATGATAGGATATTGAATATTGTCATAATCGTTTGAGAGATTCTTTGAGCTTCTGAAATCCTCAGCCGGACCTTCACTGCAACACAGATATGAAGTCTGAGTTGTTATGGTGAAAGCAGCATTATTTTTGCGTTTTGTCAAAAAAATAAAAACAAGTTGCTTCTGATGACAAATCAATACTATTCAGTAATTCATATTAATGGAGCCCTATTAATTTTTTTCTTCCTTTTTATTGTCTTGTCTGCTCTCAATCATGATCAAAACAGACGATATCCCATCAATTTATTTAAAAATCATCGCACTTATGTACAAATGTACTAATTAAACAACAACAGGACAACAAAAACTTAAATTAACTTCACACGTCCACCCGTAAGCCCATTGCACTCACAGATTTTCGATTAGGGTAATGCCGGTCGTCTGTTATTCTTATCCCAATGCCCAAACAAATGTCCTTTTGTGTGAATTATGCTGGCAGAGGAAAGCAACAAATTTTTATTCTTGTCACATAACTCATAAAGCGAAACAAAATGAAAATGGAAAACAATACGAACAAAAACATTTAGATTAATAAATATACACACGTACTTCGGCCATACGAAGCAAATGATTATCCTTAAGCAGAAAGGCACACGCCGCCGCCGCCTTGCCGGGCTAGGGCACACCGACATTTATTCATTTGTTCATTCATCTGCAAAGAGTTAATCCTGTTGGCGCATAAAGAAGAATGAAATGAAACAAATTTCTGATGATTATCCTGAATATATGTTGGATTTGGGACAGTAGGAGTACATATATCCGACGACATATCAACCAGTGGTAGATATTCTGCTATGGAGTCCTGTGTGGGGCCGTGATGTATCCTATCAAAGAATGAGATATCATATTGAATGCTGACGAATTATGTCTAAGCTTACAATCATTAGGAGGAAAAAGTCAGTTAGTTAAGGAGTTCTATCCTTGCAACAAGATAACTGAAAGGCATACTGATAGACTACTGACATGCATAGAGCTATTCCTAAAAGTTTTTGTATTCTTGTGTAAGTTTGGTCCATCGAAGAAGCTGTGTATAAAAATACATTTCTGTCTTCCTAAATTTGCAAGGGAGGGAGCGGAGCATTTGTTTAATGGTTGCAACTTCACGGCAGAAATTTTATTGCAGGGCCTGAATTGTTCAGTGATTTTTGTCTTGAATCCTCGACTTTATCAGGAAATTGTGGACTGACACACTGCTATTGTGTGGTCTCTTGCTACAACTGGAAAACATATGATGTACCGGTACCAAAAACTCGCCGATCCGTTGGTCTATCAACAATGACAGTCACTCGCTGGTTAACAAAGTAAGGACCAATAAGCCTGGATGGAAATAACACCCTACAATGTCGGTGTTGGACGATGCAAACGTTTTTCAGGGCGTTCCCTTTTTTGAATTAAATGGAGAACTAAAAGACACTCATGTTTATTTTCTCCAATATTTTAAGTTTAAATATTGGCAGTCGAATCTGCGAAATGTAATCCGATTTTAAATACTGACGAAACCGAAATCGAATCTATCCAAGAATGGTGTTTGGAAAGCGGTTTTGAAAGATTGATCAGTCGAATAATGTGCACATTTATATTATTCAGAGCCTGAGTTCCGCCAGCATTCTACGTGTTAATGAGTAGTTGCTGAACCCAATTGACAGATGTTCCCTTGAGCGGACTGCGCGTTTTTTTTTTTGTGTTTGAGTAAAAGAGGGTTATTCTAGGAGAACGAGCTCCAAATTATTCTGTTAATGTGAAGAGGGGCTGTGTGTGCTTATGCGAGGTATTTC
This sequence comes from Orthonevra nobilis, assembly GCA_963555765.1. Lineage (NCBI taxonomy): Eukaryota > Metazoa > Arthropoda > Insecta > Diptera > Syrphidae > Orthonevra > Orthonevra nobilis. The sequence continues at coordinate 83,379,181 of OY743226.1, forward strand.
TTTGAAAAAAAAAAACGAGTCAGCAATTTTTGTAATCTGATTTCATAACGCTACGTTTTTAGCTGCAAATATAAACAACGACCATTGACATATTATGTCAACTAGTTATAACAACCCCTCAAGCGTGAGTGGCGTCATGTAGATACCTAGTCGAGCTGTAAAACTTTACATTATTTATCTTGCAGTAAATCATGGAACTAAATATTAATCGCCCTCTTAAATAGACTGTCGACAATCAAGGTGTGAATAAAAGAATGAATGAAAATTTTCCCAAAATGCAATTTAAGATAAAATTATCTCTTATTAAAAATAGTTTAAAAAAATCTTCTCGTATGAGACCCAAGACACAATTTCAGTGACGCCACAAACGCCATTAAGGTTGAAAATGATAAAAAAAAATATATATAATTCTAGCCAATGTCGGCCAACATCCTCCACAAGTCCCTAGACACGTAAATAGACCTTTTGATACTGTTTGGCTTGATATTTGTTCAAAATTTTTGTGTATGTGTGTGTCTCTGAACTCCTTGTAAACGTCTGAACCGATTTCGCTGCAATTTGTTGTATGTGTTTTAGCGGGTCCCTAGATGGTTTTGATTCCCTCCCAAGTAGTTTTTATGAATAGATTCATCGATATAAATTGACTGTCAGAGAATGAATCATAGTTCTGTTTACTTATGTCGTAGCTCTTTAAAATTTAGGAAGTGTTAAACGGTTCAACACTATGACAAACCTTCAGCAAACTCGCTAGTAATGTACGGACATGACTACGTCTGTCGGGCCCGCCAGTTTTGCAAATTAACCGATTCATTATCCATCATCTTAGGTACACGAACAGATTTATAATCCTCGGCCTTCATCGCCAATGTTAAGTTCGTTTAAATCTACGTTACCCAAAACAGACATTAGACAATTGTTATTTACAAAGTCTCGTTACTTTCCGAGGAAGCAAATCAGCACTATTCTCATTCCCAGTACGAGTTAGTATATACTCATTTTTACATCTTAATTATGTAAGAAGTCGCATTGCCACAGTGAAAGAGAGACATAGTGTTGCAGCAGGAAACATCTTTTTTTTTTAATGCGCGCACTAAAGTCAAAGCCACAGCTGCTGCGACAACATCAGCAATGTTGGTGGCTGGCAAAGGATGTCCTTTTTGAGCAAATAGAACAATGGCGCCACCAGTAACAAGAAAAAATGAGGAAGAACAATGGTAAAACACCCAACGTTCCATTTAACAGCTTGCACTAGAGAGTGCAGATCCCGGATCCTCTTGGTTTTCATTAACAATGACATGACGAGTTCATTTCACTGAATATCCTTAAGCAGTGACGCACGTTAAATAAAACTGCATTTCCTTCGGATGACTGCCTCACATAGGGAATTTAATGTGTAACTTTTAGCTTTCCGTTGGGTTGGTTAAATATTGTAGCCTTTATTCATGTGAAATCTTCCTAAATGGGCCAACAGATGCGGGCGTCATGTTTTAACGCAATTACTGAACGTTGGAGAATGTAGAAAGGGAAATATAGAATGCCTGTTAATTTAATTACTATCCTCGAATAACCGAATTCAGGACTAATGAGTAAAAGTAGAATGTCATTGGCATTCAACTTGAGTATAATTTACCATGTGACAACAGTAAGCTAATCGTCGAATTACACTTTGTCAGCACGCAGCGCCTGTTAAGTAGATATGTCAATCCATAAAGCACCAACCTCTGTTTATTTCAGTTGCGGCAGGTCATTTCCTATTGATTACTTCAACCTTACCTCTTATTCTCATGAAGCAAGCCACCATCTCAATATTTGGCTTCATTTACGGATTGAAAGCCGATAAAACGGCAATATTGTAGGCACAAATAATTCAAAGTCACCTTGACTGACATTGCCATTGTTGAGGGCCCCTTTTAGACACTTCTTCCCATTAAGACCTGATGCCTAATTGCATAAGACTGTGAAAACGTTAAAAAAAGGTATACTCGTATACAAAGCGTTTCATTCAGCGGGTGCTGCGATTGAATGGAAGACTTAGCGTTCCACCTGCATTTCTGTTCCGCCATTCTTCCATTGGAGAAACTCGGAATGTTATATCGTTCAACACGCGTCAGGAGTAAGATTTTTACTCTGAAGTAGGTCGTGCGAGCCAACAATGGTAGAGCCACTTAGGATAATTGCTCCTTGATTTCAATGCGAGTTTTCTTGTATTTTGTTCTCCTCGCTTTTTTTTAATTTCTATTTTCATTCCTATTTTGCTTACGAGCTTTAATTTGTGTTGTACTACCGTAAAAGGAGTTCTTTACATGTATGCTTCATAGGTGGTATGTTAATGGTGCTCTGGATAATTGTTTGCCATGACTTTATTCGCCGTGGTTAGTCGTAAAATGTAAATACAAGGCGAGAGATGTTTCAATGTAAAACAACAAGCAGCATGGTCTTGTTATTTATTTATTCTTTCAACGAACACTATCGACTCGACGATAATTAGAAGCATTCATTAATTAAAACGTTAACTGCCAAGGATTGTTTATTGAGGGAACATGCTCTTTGATTACCTAAAAATATCGTTCTGAGAATACTTGTTTTGGTGCTGAGGTTTTGGTGTCCACTTTATTGCGGACTCCGCACGGCATCAGAAGCTGTTTCAAGGCTGCTTTTGCCTTCGGAAGATTGTCCATCACCATCGAATACAAATTTGGAGTTCGAGGAAGTGACACTAACACATTTTTTTGTTTATTAATCTTTTTGTGACTTTTGTAATATCTCAAATCACGTACACTTCTTAATGACCGGTTGCATGGTTTTCGAAGCAAAAGGACCACTGGTTATAAGATGGCATATCTCAACCTGTAAATGGAACCACAATCTGCATCTTTCTGGTGAAAATAAGAATGTTGAGCTTAATATATCAAAGGCATTTGATAGAGAATACGATGGATAAGAAACCCCATTTCGGGCAGTTCAAATCTAAAAGTATTGAACCGTATATATATGCAATCAACCATATGAATGCTCGATTATTTTTGATTTATATATTTATCATCTGTTTGCTAGATCTAAACCAATTCACTAGACATTCATATTTGGTATCAAATTCACATCCCCTTTTCTTCGGACGAAAATGGATGTACCCAGATTCCATTAATAGATCGTATCTAAAAATATTCTACTGTTTTCGTTCTTGAGATTTGAGAGGATAATAATGGACAGTAATCTTCTGCGTTGCTGCACTTTTTCGGTACGGAATTTTGAAGTACACGATCCTTACCAAATGCTCTCAGAAAGAGTGTTGTAGCATTACAGGTAGAATCCAGTTCACCCTTTAAGCAATCAGTAATTTTATACTTTCCTGACTTCATTGCATTTATTTTTTTCCGACCTTGCGATAAACGAAAAGACATTTGCTAGCATTTTCTCACAATATTTATAATAATTCCAGTCTACCGCGCTCAGTTTGATTTTGCTACGTTAAAAACCTTTCTTTTTTGGTTTTTAGTTGCCGCGGCGATGATATGATCAATAAGAAAACTTGTGTTATTTTCCTTTCGCAGTATCTAATAACGCATCCAATGATTGAATTTAATTCGGATTTTATATCATTAGATCTGCGAGAGAAAAAATTCCTCTCGTACCCGAAAATCGAGTTAATACAAGAACTTCGAAAAAAAAGGTAAAAAACACTCAATACTACTAAAGAGATTTCTGTTGCAATTAGTCTTAGGTTCTGTTAAATAAAAACATCAACCAGCTATAAAATATGTAAATATATTAAACCGAGAATCCTCGCACACCATTAACTAGTAACGGCCAAAAAAAATCAATATCTATACAAATAAAAAATTCTCTCATTTTTTAAAACAATAATATTTCGAAAAACAATACTTCCTCCTTTTTCCGAAAACTCCTTCCGGTTCCTATTAATATACAAAATTTGGAATTTCAACTTCCATCTAAAGACGGGGAAATACTTTCTGAATACTAAGTTGCATGTCAAGTAAAAGCAAATTCACCTAAATACAATTGAAATTTTATATTATAACTTTGTATTTGTTGGCATACTCTTTCGTGCCGGGTTTTATCTCGGTCGACAGTATCTTCACTAGGAGAAGCAAGAAAACTTTTTGTTTACTTGATGACAGCTCTCTCGACAATCACGACATTAATTTCTGTTGGCGTTCCATCCGTTCGACCAGCGCCGAACTGTACCCACCGCCACGTTTTGGAAAATTTACTCAAGAAGAATATCTTAAAAATGTATTTTCATCATATTTTTGGCGACCTCCCATTATATCCTTTCACTTTTACCCATCGAACAGCACAGCTACCATCCACCTCATCCATTAGGGAAATTAACTGAAAACAACGACACGATGACGCCGACAAGGATGGACAATGAGCCCAACATGAAGGCATGAGTTACTGAAGTAAGTTTCTCAAAAGACCAAAACAAAAAAAAAAAAGAAGAGAAGAGGTTGAGCGGGTCAATTTAAATAATCTCATGTTGATTACTTGTCAAGTTGTTACAAGTTTAACCATTTTGACGGTCTCCAGTAGTCGTCGTTGTCTATGGAGTGCTGAGCTCAATACATTGTGCGGCAGCTTGGGGTGCAAACCCTTGGTTCAATTAAGTGTGCGATTTTGAGGGTAGAATCCCTTCACAGTGTTAATCTTGTGGCAGGTTAGCGATAAAGCCAACGTCGCGTCGGCTATAGATATGATTGAAATTCAAAATTTAATTACTTGAGACAATTAGGAGTATTAAATTGATTGTTCTTTTGTCGTCGATTAGCCCGATGGGGAAACTTTTCGTCATTTCAAAGAACACGATGTTGATTTAACTTGAACGCAAAAAGTGGTAAATTTGTACTTTTTGGGACTTGTTAATGAAGAAAGGGGATTCCAATAATAACCGCTCAATATTAGTGTAAACGACTTCAATAAGATTGGTAAGATCGAAATTGATCTTATTTATTTGTTAATAAGATTTATAAACAAAAAAGTACAAATTTGGTTTGGTCTATCATAGTTAGTAAAATTAGTGATGAGCTAAATAGGGAATTATTAATACATCATGTTACCCAACAAAGTGAAGCAATTAAAAAGGCAAAGGTGGTTCGAAAATACAGCTTCTGGCGAAATTGATGGAGAAGAAAAAACAACTGACATTTATTCTTAAATTGTTTAAGATTGTAATAAGTGATAAGGAGAAGAGATATTAATTGTATTTCTGTACAACTGAAAATATTCAAATGGAACTCTTTTCTCAGCCTCGTATGATACTTTAATTATTAATTTGAGATGATGATTTTGGAACGTTCCGTCGTATAAAGAGCACTTTAAAGTGGAAAGACTAAAAGCAGTTAAATGACATGCAGATTGAAATACGTCTACATCTCTGTGCCAATTGCGTGATTAAAATGCAAAATTTGATTCAGCATTTCACAGAAAGTTTCAATTCGAGCTATGAGTTTCAAGACGCAGAACGTCCAAGAATGATTTTCTAGAAGTCAATCTATTATCATGATAATTTTCCTGGCAGATATTTTGGCTCTATGGACTTAAGAAAAATTATGTCGTATTTTCCTGATTAACCAAAATGAACAATATTTTCTTCCTGAGGTAAATATACTGCATAAGTGTTTCATTCTTTTGATAACAAGCTTAACAATAAATTTTGTACAACTGAGAAGAATCTAAAGCTCTTAAATTAAGCCTCAGAACTAACTGAGATCTATCATATAATATATAAAATAATTCCAAACTTCACTTTTTCATGCAATTTTGCGAGCATAGATCTTGGGAAATTGACCACAAGGCACCCACTGGAATTCGAGGCAGACAATTGATTTCTTATTCTTCTATCCATCGAACACCATCCGAGTCCATTGCCCAGAAGGAATTGTTTGGATGGCAGAAGAAAGGAATTATCATCTGATGCTGGAGCAAAAACAAAAAAAACATGAAGCCAAGCGGCGAATCCAATTTCCAATTTGAAAATAAGGACAAACATTACTCATTGTAATGCTGAAATCCCACAGGAGGGATCCAGTTTAGAGACTGGATTATTGATTATGGTTTTGTATAAGACGGATTTGCGACAATCGATTGTTTGAAAAGTGAATTGAAGAAGATTACGTGTGGCCACTGAAAATTGGACTTGAGCATTAAATATTGATTATAACTTAAAAAGGACTCTAAAGAAGTAATGGAGCTCAACAAGTTTGGAAAATTGAATTAAAGTCACAAATGATTGCATTTAACCGAGCTGATTTTGTTTTTTTCATAGTTTCAAATTTTAAAATTGTCTTGAAGCGCAATCGACGAGCCTATCGGGATGCAAATGAGTCTGATCCTTGATTGATTTATTTGAACGAAAAAAACGTGTCTGATTTTTTTTTAAAATCATCTTTTCTTAGTTGAATATGAATGAATATAAATATTACAAGCTGCCAATCCTTTATAGTTCCCAAGGTGAAATTTGCCGATCAGAAATTTCATGGTTTGGCTTAACTTCCTCTTTTTGTAAAACAGGTTTCAAATTGATTGATATAACATTTAATATTGACAACATTTATATCATTCCTGGCTGCGTCTACTGGACTAATGCCTTCTTTTAAAGTATGCATATTCGATTGAAGACACCAGCATCATTCATCAGTAGGTTATCCAGTTTTTTTAAATTGTATTCTGAGCTGCACCCAAATGGGGGTGCTAATGAAAAATACGTAAATACAGGGAAGAACGGGACGTGTAAGGATCTTCGAAAATGAGTTTCCAATGCCCTTACAATTTATTATTTTAAATAGTAAGTTAGGAAAATAGTTCACATAACACGGAATTTTTTACCCAATGATCTTAGGTAGGCTCTATATGTGCGTGGGAAATTATTTTTCTTCTTTCTCATTTGCGTCTTTTTTCTGGTTTTCGGTGATTTCTTTGCAAATCTTTCAGTTCTTTTTCTATAAAAAAAAGTATGTTGACCAAGGATATACACATACAAATATATAAAGTGCTAATTACCTTATCATCTTCTCTTGGAAGAGCACGCTAACTTCTGTAAACGAACAATTTTGTTCATGATTTCAAAATGAATAATCAAAATTTTGACACATTTTGTTGATTAATAAATCAAATATCACAGCTGTGTAGGGTTGAAATCGATTTTTAAGGGTAACATTTAATTAAAAAATCTGGAATGACAATTGGGAAGACCTTGCTAAGAAATCGAGCAACCAAATGCTCCACAAATTTATTAAACTTTGGGGTGCTATGCATATTTGCTTAAATCACTAGAAATTTTCACTTGGACCTCAATCGCGGCCAATTAATATTTTTTTAATCGATAAAATATCGACAGTTTTGCTCAATGAAATTTTGCTTTTTTTAAACAATTTTCTCACTCTCAACTCAGGTTTGAAACAAGGACGAAGAATTCGATATAGACCTATTAGCGTTCGCTTAATTCGTTGTAGATTTTTTAAACCGGTTAAAGCCTCAGGTTAATATTTTGAAGTCATTTTTAAAGGCATCAGTTCTGCACATCGAGCTACTCTAAATTCACTTAAAATAGAACACACAATCCGGTATAGTCTCCCATTGTTTTGATCTCACTCGCCGGAAACGTTTGCTGACTCGAAAAACTTCACTTTTGAATGCATCCAAAAGCTCGTCCATTGAAATAAAAATTCCCTATTCAAATTGAAATTCCCTCAGATCATCCCGTCTAACTCTCTAACCCAGATGGGTATTCATTTCGAACGCCAATAATTCAATTTCCAGACGAGAACGCTTAGTGGTTTCTATAGATTGTGCGTTACCTCATTATTTCATTATGCAAATACGAATTTTTGTTTCGCATACATTATTCAAATCCAGTCAACCATTGTGGCGACCGTGTTGCACCATGTCCATGGAATATCTATCCGCAAATACTCGAATATCCCTTTTGTCAGTTGAACACGCGATTTTCTAGTTTACTGAAATCTAATTGAAAATATTTTTCTATCAATGCGCTCCGTCGGAATCGCATGCATTCATGGTGCAAAATATAAAAGGCCTGCTGTGGCGGTTATTAAATTAAACTCGGTTGAGTTGTTCCTGCAGTGCGCAAAAAAAAATAAAATAAAGTTTTGTTCATCCATGTGTGTGTGTAACCACATCACACGAATTCATAGAAGAGGCTCTTTTCGCAGGTTTCCATGGTATTGTTGATACCCGTAATTTTTGTTTGTGATTCATTTTAACGTAATAATGTTTATTGAATGGCTTCCTATCAAAATCAATAGAAACAAAGTCATATAAAATTTTTACAGCGTAATTCCTGTCAAGCTAGATCGTTAATATCGGACTTTTTGTCCGGACTTGATGTGCACTCGAGGTGAAAAGATTCAGATATTTAAATTTAGGATTTATTTATCTGAAAAGATATCATCAAATACCGCTAAATCGTAGGCTGGACAACATTGATGGAAAAATCCCCTTACTTACACTACATAATAATATTTAGTTGGGTTAACATAACTTTTGGAGAGCTCCTATGAACGCCTTCAAAAAAGCAATCAATGTCCGAATGAATTCGCGAGAAAAAGTCTTAAGTCTCTTAGATAAAAAAACGCAAAAACGAGCATTTGATTCAAGTTATCGGCGAATGAGTGTCCTGTCGCGGAAGACTCGTATTACCAACTCTCATTCCCTCAGACATTGGGCCTTGTTGTTTATTTCCATTATTTATAAAAACATTTTTTTGCAAAGAAACGAAATCAACGTTTAAGCACTATTTTTAAATTACTGTAAATGGCCGAACTGATGTAGCCCTCATTACTGAACTTATTATTTATTTTATTGTTTATGTCTAAGCAATAATTTCTGTAATGTTCCTGTTTACGATTCTGTAATTCCATTCTCAGCTTTTCCATTCGTAATTTTGTGCGAACAATGAATTTAATATTCTTTTGAAAATGTGGGCCTAACATACAACAATATATTTCATGGCCGACAAAATGTATAAGCTTCAGTTCTAGGCCCATAGAAATCGCTTTGCAAACACATCAAAGAGGCGCTCCACAGCTGTTTAATTTGCACCAAACATAACTTTTTAAAACGCGTCCTAAATGTAGACTGAAATCAAGACTTTGTTGAATAAAAACATAAAAGTTATTAATTTAATTTCAGAATTTCATCTTCAATTATTTTCTACACATTCCAACGAAAGTTAATTGAATTTCATGCTTCGCAGTTGCCAACAAAAAATAAAAATTTCATCCTCAAGACACAAGATGAATTCCTAATTGTTATCGGCCCTGGCATTGAGCTTCCGGATTGAGACACTTACCAGCAAACCAAACAGCAAACCCTAACTTCTCCCACCAGGATATCTTTGACCGAAATCCCATTAAGTTGAAATTTTCCTTTCAGCTTCCTATTGTACCATTTTGTATAATATACGAAGAGCCTCACTTTTGCCAGCGTCCCATTGTTGTTCCCGATGTGTACCCGATACTCGAACTTGTGCAGGGTTGGGGGATGAGGCTACATAACATGGTTTTCATTATACCCCAGCGTCGTCCGGTATCTTGCAAGGCGTACAATGAGTCTTAGTACGAAAGAAGATATCATTAGAACTTAATAAGTCATTTGAGGCTTATTTAGTGGTTTAGGATACAGCCAGAGAATACCGGTGATTGGTATTGGTGTGGGTTTTCTGATGTCTTGTAACTTGTAAATTTCGGTTAAATGTTCAAAGTGGGATGGGCAAGGTTGATGGATTCCTACCTTGTTTGAGATGTAGATAGATAAGTTCAATTGGAGGTCGTGTCTCCAAAAACTTAGATCAGATAGCTCTATTGTAGTGAGGTCGTCCATACACACTTTAACGTGGTAGATTAACGTTGCCGCATATTTACTTAAGGTTGAATTAAAGAAAAGGCTCTTGTTAATGTAATTGTGTTAATAAAGCCCTGACTTTTTGAAATATCTATCAAAATACGGAGGTCTCGTGAAAGTGGGATTGTGTAATGGTTGCTACATCATTGAATAATGGTAAAAGCGCATTTAAATTGGCACAGTGCATTTCCCAAATATCGAAAGGTTAAATAACATTTCCAAAATGACTATACTTGACGGAACAATATCAGTAACACTAATGCATCAAAACGTTGAATGCTGCTGCGGTACTTCATAAATGAACAAAGATATGAGTACTCCAATTGATCCTCAGCAAATCTATAGAAACTTCAATTTGAATAAATTCCATTAGGAAGCTATTTCTCGCTCAAAGTGTTAACAAAAAACCTATCCACCAACTATCCGCCACTTAATTTAATTGCATTCATTTAAATGATCATATGGTAAATCCAAGCGCTTGATGTGATATTTAATCAATTAATTAAAATTCGCAAAATTCAGTGGGATGCAAATGGAGACGCACACAAACAAAAGGCGTCTTTTTGATTTATATTAAAGCAATTAAATGCATTCACCAGCCCAGACACGCAAACAAACACAATTTAAAACGCACAATGGCATTCAAGATTTAATTCAAATTTAAATCGATTCCACCAGCCACAAACAAAAAGTCCTCCAAGTTGACCAGGTTCGCATTGGTTTCGATATCCATTAACAGGGTAAACGCCTATTGCAGGCACTACCTGGGCTTCCCCAGAGGCTAGAACGCACAAATCAGGTTGCCAGATTTATCTCTCCAAATAGACATTAATGATGATCCTGTGGATTTATTTATTTATACATTTTTCATTCATTTTATTGTATCGACAGAGGCGGGTCCGGATAACACCGCGTATTGTTTAAGTAGCGACATAGGATGCTTTTACAGGATAATTAGCATTTGAATTTGGGTTTGTGATCACACGCGGAACGAGGTCGAGTCATGTTTCTTCTCTTAATTAGCAATTGATGATTTGCGCATTGCAATTAAACATTATTTAGGGTGGGCAGAGCAAATATTTACAAATTATGAACCGCAGATATGAATTACTTGAAATGAGCCAGCAAGATGTTTTCCTGTACTCTATGCTTTCAATCCTGCTGCATTTCTAAGGAATACGAGTATTTTGGATTTAAACAAACTCGTGATTCCAAAATCTCGCGGATACCTGGGCAGGAAGTTCCACAACCGAGTAAAGCCAACAGTGAATTCGTTCAAATGCAAAACTTTGGAGGAATTGTAGTTCATCATAAAACTGCTCGCTTTGTCATGTTTGCATGAAATAACTAAGCAGGAATTATGATCTACATAAACTTAGAACTCCAAGCAACGGTGTTAAAATACATCACATATTGACGTTCACTCTCTGCAAATTTTGTGGGTCATGGGAACTCCAAAAAAAAGCAATTTCAACAATCCGTGCCTTAAAAGGAAAAATGAAACGCTTAGCATTAGCATAATTTCATTGTCCGCCTGTCTACCACGACCCTGTTTCTCAGAAATACGAGGAGGCATGAAGTTGAGATTAATATCAAATATTGAAGACTGCGATCCCTTAAGACTGTAATCGAGCTTCTTAATCGACGTAGTCAAAGGAGATGGCTGTTTATGTCGCATATTTTGATACTCGCAAGAGAATTTCACGCCAAGAAGAAGTATAAGTGAAATTTAAAATAAGAAAAATATGTACTACATAGTACGGTGGTACGGAACCCTTCGTATGCGTGTCCGACTCGAATTATTAATTAATATTAATTATATAATTTGATTCAATTATACTCATCATATGAAGGTTACTCCTTTTTATTTTCAATGCACTTTTTTTCAATCTGAATCACTTAATAACAACACAAAAAATGCTTAAACTAGCTTTTACAACTGAACTATAATTAATTAACTTACTGGCCCTATTCGGGCACTCTAAGCTAAAACTAGTACTTAGAATATATTGACTCTTTCAACTTGAAGGTTGCTGTGTGCACCTTTATTAATTATTCATGTTTATATAAATACTTGCAATCGTATTTTTTAATCCCGAGTGTGCTCAAAGAAAACTCTTGAAATTTACACGTTAAGTTCGAATAAGAATGAGAATTTTCCTTTAGTATTTACTAACGCAATCTAAGCAAATTTGTCAAGCAAAACCCTCAATTAATATACCAAAGAACTCAGTTCATGCTAGAAAAAAAAACCGTGCATGATATTCAAACCGACTCATTTCTCCCAACTTGAATTTGGTAAACTTTCTACCCGCAATCTGGTTGCAGAAAAACTTATAACCTGCATACACAGCATCAGGTAATAAGCATAGTCGCATCCTCTTCCAAACTTATGCATTATGTTTTATCCAAGCCATAAATCTTCTAATTGGTTATACCACAAAATGTATGCACAAAACTTTCCGCAACAATCTTCTGCCGATTTGCAGTTTTGACATCCGAATCCGATAGACGACGCACGGGTCACCACTTCTTAGTTATCCTTCCGCCAGGCTTCTGAATACTAAGCGCTTTTGTGTCTACATCCCTCAAGTTTCTAACACCCCCTAAAAAGTTTATCCTCTGTCAAGGGACCAGCAACCAAGCCAACATACATAAAGCCTTCCATAAAGAATCTTCGAGTTTTTTAATTGAAATTCATTTAAGTGAATTATGCACGATAAAATCTGTGAACAATTTCTTCATGCTTTGTCAAATATTTACAAATTTATAAGAAAACTCTTGTTAGCCAATGGATAAGAAAGGAAAATGGGCCATCCAGATTGGGTGTTTCTCTCGAAGATTTGCCCTTATGTTTGCTCGTCCTAGTGGTGGTGGTTTTAATTCTCTATTTTTTTTTTAAAGAATAACACTTATGAAGAGATGCAAATTAGACAAACAAGTGGAGTGGAGGATGAGGTTATGGGGAAACTTGAGTAGCGAAGTTCAAAAATCGATGGGTTTTAGACGTGCTCTTGAAATTCAAGCGAATGCGAGACAAAACTATATTACAACCATATATAGAGCCTTCTGTTGGTTTCCTTTTTATGGAAACATGTATTATCTCAAAAATTAACTCGACATAATAAAGGGTGATCTTTTAAGGGTTTGATTTTTAATTGTAAGAAAAATGTATAAAACGTTCATTCGAGTCCACAAATCCATGCTTCCCATTTACTGTTTAAGGACTTTTTCATTAAAAATGCCGCAAGGACAATTTTGAGTAACTTTTTCATGCATAGAATCTACCCACTAGCAAATTATTACAGGCGTCAAATAGCTTAATCTGTGCGGTTAAGTATGCCGCGAAAAGATACTCAGTGTCTCCTTTATTGTGAAAACAATCTGCGTGAAATCAGGATAGCCGGTCTGTTCGTCAATTAAAAAGACACCATGTCAGCTTTCCACAGGGAATCATCTACCACCAGTGCCTTCAAATCGGCTTATATCAGTGTGGCTTCTGGTCTCTCAAACCGACACGATTTCACATTTCCTCACTGATCCAAATCCTGGAAAAGACAGCCGAATTTCAAGTCGGTATTTACCATCTGTTGATCAGCTTCAGAGCCGCATATGCAAGCATTCATCGAACTAACTGACACACAATGATGGCCGAATTTGCGATCCCGACGTGACCCGGCTTCGTCGCAAAGCGCTTGTAAATGCGAGGTGCTGTGCAGTTTGTACGAAGAAGCTCTGCATTATACCACACTTGCACCGGACTTCGGCAAGACTCGGCGTCGCAGACAATTTTGACATCATCATCTCTATAGACGGCCACCCTCTAAGGCTGATCGACCACTGCAAGACTCGAATTTCGGACCCATCAATTGATTCAATCGAAAGGCAAGCGCTTAACTAAAACTGCACCACTCAGCCAGATTAACTACCAAGGTGATTGCCCTCTGAAACGAAGGGTAGTGGTGGTGGCAATATGCGTTCCACATACATACAATGGTTCGGAGCTTTAATAAATAAATTCGAGTTCGAAGAGAAAATTAATTTGGCCGAAAACTAAGCGGTTTGTGCAGTTGCTTCTGAGTAAAACACAAAATGTCGACCCCATCTGGCGACAATTACAAAAGGTAATTCATTTCCTTACGGTTTGTGGATTTCCTAGAATGGTGAAATTCGTAAGCATATGCATGGTCAGTTGAATTCACAATACTTTCCGGCAGGTAGGCCTGCCCTCGGAAAAGAAAAATCCACTTTAAGGGGTATGCACTAGATGAAAATATGATAAAATAAAAAAATCAAACATTCGGCCGTGCTGATGAGAACCATTTGTGAAATAAAAATGTTCTCTCGTTTTAATTTTTTTTACACGTATTAAAGCAACTGAACGTTAATCTTCCTGTGCATACACTTAATTATTTTTCAAAAATTCCTTAGACAATTAAATACCTTTTTTTTTCTTATTTCAAATTTATTCTTTTACTAGTGGCCGGGCAAAATGTCCGAATGTTGGCTTGCCGGCTAACTACTGCCCTGGTAACTACTGCTATTCTCCTTTATATAACAAATGTAATTTTATTACTTATTTATTAATAATAATAAAAATAATAATAATAATAATAATAAAAAAATTTGTTCACATTTTCACATCACCTGCCGCAATGTTTCTTCGCTGCTTTTTCAATTTCTGTAGGCAAGTTGGCTTTCAGTTACTGAATGCTTCTCTTTGGAGTTCATTCTCGATCTAGGTGCACAAAGAAGTACTCGTATTTAGCTGCCTCTATATTTCTGAGCTATCCTTCATAGGACTCTTTCGGCATAAACGGCTTGCAGAATTTGTAAGTGAACAATTCTTCTTCTTCTTCTTCCTTTTACAGCAAGATTAGGACATAATGACCTCAAACATAATGAATCATCCCGCTCCAATGATCCTGCTGAGAAAAAAATGGACCCTAAGTAAATGGTGCCAACATTTTTTTGCTTTTCAAGTTCATCGCACTAATCAATTCGAAAACTCACTTGCACACAGCAAAATTTATATCAATCAATTGGCCCAAGGGCGCCAACTTGCAGGTCCATCAAGATTTATAGTCCAGCTTCAAATAAATAAATTATCCAACCAACAAAGTACATATTTCGGCACATCCCAAAATTGAGCCTACAGGTACTCTGGCAAGGACAATTAAGATGTTAATCATTCTAGCTGGTGATCTATGGATGCAACATACTTCTTCCACACCCTTGCCCGTTCACCTCGCTATATATTCGTAGATTGCGCTGATTGCGACTGCCCACGAGGCCTGAAAGGCGCAACACAGCATCAGCGTATTAAGTTATAAAATTGTTTGCATAAAATGGCACAGGGATGCGCGTTTGTATCATTAATTGAACGAGAATTGAAATTGCCATAGACCAGAGAACCGAAGGTGTGGTGTGCCTTATCTAGATATTTGAGTTCAAAATAAAATTCCATGTCTTTCTTCCTGTGTTTGTTTATAACCAGGCAGTGGGCACCTTCACTGGGAGTGCTACAGGTCCTCCGGCTATCCTCTTTTATTACGAACCGCAACGTTTTGTTGTCCATAATTCACCTACTGATTACTTGCAGATAGAAAGAGTACTAAAACTACGTTATTCCTAATGTTGACCAGGATCAATCTAAGCTCCACCTAATAGCAATTTATTGCACTGAGAAATTGAAACTCGTCGATGCGACGAGGCGACTTGTCTTTGCGTTTGTTTTTCTTTTCTCTGGTCCGGAAATCTTCAAAAAGGAAATCAAATAATATACGTTACTCGGGTGCTTGGATTGCATTCATTCATCATCGCACTTTAGTTCGTCGGGGAATGCGTGTTTGCTGTATGCTTAGAGAGTGGGGTCTGTTTAACAAATAAAGTTCAATGACACTGGAATAGGTATATGACGATAGACCAGACAATCGTTCTTGTTTTGATAATGAATCGATGATGACAGCACCTTGGAATACCCACGAGCACATCTTCCAGAATGACTCGTACTGAGTTGTGTTTTATTGAGAGGAAACGGCCGGCGTCGATTGTTTGCCATCTAATGAGTCCGAATCGCGTGTAAATTTAACGCAATGATGATATGATGGTAAAAAAATGAGTTGGAACATCATTAATCCAAGAAGAAGGTAACAATCGGATGCTAAATGATGCCATCATCAATTTCCAAACCGTTATGGCATTCACAATTTACTATTGAGATGAATCTTTCAAGGGAAAAATTTGTGTGTAGATTGTGTCTATGGATGAATAGATGGCCTCACGGCAGTCGAACAAATAGGAGAGGTTGCTTTTAGAGAAACGCAACCTATGGTAATCGAGTTGACTGCAGTTCGTCTCAAATCGCAATGTAGATAAATCTGATTGTATTATGAAATGAAGATCAGCGATCAAGTTATAAATGATGCAGTACGGTAAAACATTCACGTCCCCCATGGTTAAGTGGACAATATATCGAAGAACGAGATTCAGTTACCAGGAATATGTTACCCGAATGGTGGTTGGACGAACGAACAATGTATTGCTGGGTCCACACGGGCGAAGAAGCTTTAGACACTTAAGACTATACAGAGCGTGAAACTATTCGAAACCTGCTTGACAGGCCCTTCGAGGTCTTGCTCAGATAAGTTATACTCCAGTTTAGGGCTAATGTAAGCTTCGTATATAACAGCCTAATCAGACGGGGTTAGGTATTTTAAGATCGCTTCTGGAACCTAAGATATGATGAACATTCCGAGGATTCAACGTTTTTCGTTATCAGTGTGATGGAAGTGGCATTCAAGACAGAAAACAGCGGAAAGATGCAGAGTGGTTGGACTTTTCGGCACTATTGCGCAAAGAATTGTCAAACCATGTTCCGGTAGCGTTTAATATGTCTTTGTCGGATCTGAACCTTAGCAGAAGCTGATTTCCATCTCCTAAGTCCCGGACTTGCTGATTCCATTTTGTTAGAGTTTTGGTTGTCCATATTTTTATGAACCTGGTAACTGTGTTATTTTTGGCTGAAGCCGAAAATGGTTCACAGATAGAACCATTTATCCGACGCAGAGTTTTTTTCCGAAGGTTCTTAAAATCTGCTCCGCTCTCTTGCTTACCGTAAAATCATAATTGGAGTTTTTTTGAATTAGTTTGCAATATTTTGCCGGAAATTAAAAGCAATTATTTCGAAGACATTTCAAAAGGGTTTCAGACTTTTGTTTCCAGCACGAACATCTTGCCTTTCGAGCGGTTTCTAATTTGTGTGAACTTAAGTATATTGTGAGGTATTTCTAAATCATTATACCTCTTGGGAGGCTATGTAACCCTACTACAAATGTGACCAAAAATTGTTTCACATTTGTCTTATAGCTTTTATGATCACAGTTGCTAAAAAGTCTTAATATTTTATAATAACAAAAAGAAAATTGGCACCATTTGTTAGGACCTCACTAAAGTCGTTTCGCTTGCCACTCCATTTCTTTTTCATTTTTAAAACATATCGAGCGGCCACTCGGAAACCTCTGTATTAGCCGTCTGAGCCCATCAAGAACATAATTATGAACTATTGCGAGTATAAGTTAGCATGATAATGGAAGGGCCAAAAAAGCAAATACTCGTACATGAGATGCAAACATCAACGGCGGCGGCCACGGAGTGTGGCGTCTCATGTCCATCTTGGTCTCCATGTCGGATAACATGGAGAACTCTTAATCGTGAAGATCTCGCTTCAGCGAGGAGCACTTAAGCACAGCATGGAGCTGATCAGGTCGGCCGGTCGATGTTTGGTGATCATTACAAAAGGGCACACATGTAATAATTGCCCGAACGTCATCAGTGGTCGGCGGAGGACGTGCGGTCGTATGTAACGTTTAAGTTTACCCCGCCATGCGATTGATCTTTTTGACATGCTTCACAGCATGAAATCATGATCGAGATTAATTTAACGATACCATTGAGTGTGGAGTCTAAAATGGGTATTTAAACCGGGAGTATTGCGGGGTACCTAAATACGCAGAGGTTTTCCTTCGATTTCCATGGGAAACTCCGTGTGCTGCTTTGATTGTTTTGAATTTGAAGTGATCGAAATGAGCTCATTAAGCTGATCGATACAAAAAAAAAACTAAGAAGTATAAAGAAATAATGAGGAGATGAATTTTATGTTTACTAATAAGCTGGCTAGGATATCCATAATTTAGTGCGAGTAGTGATGGGGTAAAGCATTTGGTAAAATGCTGTATCTTAAGTTTAGGGAATTTCAATAAATAATATGGAAAAATAATTTTTCAACTCACTAAGAACCAAGAGAAAAATCAAACTATTTTTATTTTCTGTCACAAAAACTATTGAAGCTTTGAACATGACAAACGCCAATATATTTGTGGAACAATTTTCACCCAACCAAAACGTGAGAAAAGTTATTCCGAGTCACTGTCAAATGGGAGTTAATGACAAGCCTTATCGCTAGAAGGTTGCTCACATCAATTATACTTTCGACAAGTTGTTGAATGAACATCAAAATGTGGAAGCCACAAACGCAAACAAGAACAGTGACTTTGTAGTTTTCAATGCCTTATATTTTTATTGTGGTCAGGCTCACCATACACAAAGAACGACAGATACGATATCAAAATGTTTACCCAAATCATGAGCAACGCCGTTCTTGTATCCGTTCACCCATTCATCCATTCGATAAGTCGAGTGCCTATGGGAATGTCAGGTGTTAAAAGGTTATCTTAATTCGTTTCAAAACACTTACAGGGGTCGTTAATGGAAAGACTACCTACATACTTATCTTCCTCAGGAGGCAAAGACTGATGAGATGTTTATGTTTGTGTGTGGAAACATTTAACCCTTCCCGGTATTTATTTATTCTGCTTTCGATTTAAACACACACTTACGTGAAACAAGGAATCATTATTGAGTTGCTTTCTTAATGCTTTGAACTTCTTCCAACGAATGATCAGAAGAATGATGTTTGCATTCAAAGAGTGTGGACATTTTACTTAGGAGTGTCTTTCGGCAGTGATGCCTTTGGGGTAGAAATTGTGCGGTTTCCCAAAAACAAATGAAAATTAACAAGAAGCGCGTTTTTCGGAAGGGAAGGGAATGGACATGGCGCTCCTCTGCCTAACACAAAACGCAACCAAAGCAACATTGGCAGGAAACTATAACAGACATGTCCCAGCAACCAGGGCTGGAGTTCCACTACTAGCAACCAGGTTGGTGATGAGGTATTTTCATATGTTTGTGGCCAGAACGAATCACACCGAAACAAATTTTTAAAGTTGGGTCATTTCAACTTTGTTAAACTATTAATAACGCCAAGAGCCAGTCAAAAAGTTCATCTGGTGCCGTTTTATTATACCTACCGCACATATATTCAGATGATTTCTCAGCGAACGTTCTCCGATTCCAATCTTTGTTCTGTTCTCCGTCAGATACTTCCACAGGTGATTGAAATCTACGATAAATGATCCCTCCATAAGGTTCCTGTGTATCTATTTCAAATGAACAACACACATACCCATTACCGAGTGTTACTCTAAGCCGCCCCACCTTAATTGAGCTAAGGACCTACATCATGCGAAATATTCCTTCTGACAAAAAGTCAAACAAATTTCAACACATGTGTTGCGAGCATCACACGTCTCAGATTTCAAAACAACCACAGGGATGTGCCAGATGTTGTGGGTGTAACTTTCATGTTTACGAACTTGCTCATGTGTTAATTTTCATTCGGTTGTATTTAAGAAGCTGGCTCTTAAAAAATTTGATAGCGACGCATCAAAGAGGACAAGTTCTCACTCCACGGTAAACTCGTTGCATCTGAAGAGGAAGAATGAGGGACGCAAAGTTTTGAAGTCGAATTTTCTGGGGATGTTCTCGCTACACAGAATTGTTGCCTTCAGCCGATGCAAAATGAATCTTTTTAAACTTGCGAGTTGAAGATGTCGTAAACTTTATCAATTTTCTTTTAAATGGGAAAAATTTGCAGACAAAGGTTTTACGCAAATTTAAAACGAAGGGAGCAAAAAAGTTATACTCGTAGAAACTCTAAGAAAGTGGGAAGCACTGTTGTCACAACGATATTCAGTTTTGGTGCTGGCCTTTTTGGCATCCGCAATGGTTTTATTCTTACTTCAATGCTTTGGTCCTCTTTTTCCTGAACCTCGTGACTTCCATCCGAAGACACTCTCAGCTGGAACTTTGCTATCGTGTTTTAATATATTCCTTGTCTTCCAACACCTTCATGCTCCGTTTAAAAACATTGGCAAAATGCGCCTTTTGTAGAGCATAATTTTTTGTACTTCGAGCAAGAGGCTTTGATACTAGTTGCTCGGGCAAACTGAAGTAAACGATTTAGAAATTCTAAAGCTTTATATAAATCATCAAATCGTCATTTTGAACAATGATGATTCAGACAGAATCTCGTGAAAGTATAGTTTGAGGGTAGCTTACGGCTTTACTAACCTCGGATTGACAGAAAATTCACTCCTGATATTTGATCCTCTCCGTTGCAAGGTGCCGTCATTTTCTATATAAATGAGATAGCGTTATAACCTAGAATGAATTGTATAGCAACCCTCTTCGAGCTTTATATTGCTGAACCTATGACCTCTTTATAAATAAATAAGCAAGCTCATCATAAAAACTTTACAAATCAAGACTTGAATGCTTGAATTTGTACATCAAAGTTCAAAGAAAAATTGAATTATTTGTTTCTCACCGACATGGGTAGATTAACAGCCGTTAACACCACCAGCATTGAGATGTGTCCTTGACGGCACCGCATTCGATGTCACCCACCTTGAAAAGACGTGTGCTCTTCAAAATAAAACACGATCGAAATCACAGTCTGTGACATTATATTATTTATAGAATTTTTTCTTACCAAGCATAACATGACTCCTAAATGGCGAACGATTCGCCCCTAAAACGTTCATTCCATCACGTTTACCCTGCATACCCTTACACGTGGGAACATACGAATTTGTGGATTATACCAAAAGGAATAAAAGCTTTACATTGGTTTATAAAGTCACGTTTTAACATCATCGAAGAACAAATTTCTATGCACAACAAGCTATTACTTGACGTGTATTTGGTTGATGGAGAGGACGAAAAACTGCCGAAGATATTCTACTCGCACTTGCTGGACCGTCGCCTCGGTCGCATTGTTCAGATTGATTTGTCCCTTGAAACTTGAATACTATATTCATGACAGCAGCTGCCATCGGTCAGGATATTAAAGACTTCATGTTGAAGCAGGGACAAAAAAAATCATTGACAGAATCGTGAACGGAGTCCTTACACATCGCTTCAAAAAAAGGCACAATATTGTTCAATGCTTTTAATGATGTTGGCCAAAGAAATACAAAAATTGAGTAGTCTATTAAGTTCTGCTATTCTTTTTTTTCTAGATCGCTATTAAGCTTATGCAAAAGTGCAGTTTTAGTTCTACGCCATTTGAGTCGGTTAAAAAAATTAAAAACAAGTTTTTCTTTTAAGTCTGCAATATATGATTTTCTGTCTTCAAACTGATTTTCGGTGCCAAATTCAGGTCAAGTGAATAAAACGGCTATCAAAGCAATTCCACTTTATGGTCCTCTTTTCAATATTTTTTGGCGAGGGCGTTGTCCCACAAGAGAGTTCAGTTTCTGGTTCCAAAAATGTACTGAAGTCACGATTTTTTCTCAGAATACCTCTGTATGTAATAACAATTCTTTCAAAAAATTTTAACTCAAGTGCAACAGTCAATGGTAGCTTACGGCTCCCCATGCCATCACCACTCCACCCTCAGGGACGTACATAATTATTATTTATTTTTTCATCCGAAAAAAAAACATTTCACCATTATATTTACCACGTTGTCGTTGTTCGTTTAAGTTTAATCCGTTTTGAATGGTTGACACTGTCGATAATTCTACTAGTTGTTGAAACAATTGCACTTACAACAGAGTTACTCCAGCTGGTAGCCAAACCACTTGTTTTTTCAACATAAAAACCAAAGACAAAATGTTCAGAAAAGAAACAACGTTGGCCTCATCTGCAGCCAAAACTGAATGTTTCTATTCTTGGAAGCACAAGGGAAAAAATAATCCAGGTAGAGTACCTTAGAGAAAAATTAAGGATCCCCTTTAAGCTCAACTGCTCCCTATCATTTAAACTAGATGAAATCAGACGAACCAATGAATCCAAGAATAGAACAAGCCCAAAAGGGAGAACCTTCGGTAAAAAAAAGCAATCATTCAATTGATAATACTTTTCCCACTCAAATTTATATACATACCATATATCCAGGGCAAGGAAGGCGTCCATATCCTTTCCATATCCAATCGTATTTTTTCTTGTTATTCCTGGATGGAGCGAATCAGAAAAAAAAGGAAACGTAAAAAATTCAAACAAAATTGCTCTCAAAGAAATAAAGAATTTAATTAAGTTGGAAAAATGTTTGATTTTTCAATTGGGTTGTTATTTTTTACAATATAAGTCACTATATTTGAGATGTGTTTAATCCTTATGAAATACGGTCTGTTTTTTGTAAGGTATATTTTTCGTCAAACGGAGGATGCATGAATGGGTATATTCATGGAATTGATTTGCAACAAGCATAAATTTACTGAAAAGATGTTACCATACCGACTGCGATTGGATTTATATTGTTTGGATGCAAATTTAGCTCATGAGACAATGTACATACGGATGACAGAGCTCTACAAATGGTGTGTGATTGCGGGGAAGCTTACCAGTACACTAACATAGTCATGCAATATGTTATTCTGGGCCTAATCTAAACTAGAAACAGTGTGGCTGGGATTCTATGACAATCTGTGCTGAAACATTGTAATCCATTAACTGCATGTGGTCGAGATGTTAAAGTTGACGGATTTTTGCTTTCAGATATGACCCGCATCATTGTTTTGCACGTAGTTGAACCTTTTTCTACATTCGACTTTTTTTAAAGGTCTTAAAAATCTCATTTGCTTTCCTGATAATCGGTCAACATTCGGCTTTATTGAGAAAAACTTCAAATAAAGAGTTTAATTCCTGCTTGTTCCCACAAAGCTCCAACAGCTGGATAGACATTATCAAATTTAAAATTTAATATTACATTATGAAAGATAAAATTTACAATATTCCAAAAGCCTTAATCTCCTAAGGATTAAAAAGTTTTTAAATATTTTTCAGTTTCGTTGACTTGGTTGGATATGTTGGTCCTCTTGTGGCTCATCCTAAAAAAAAACTCTGCTTGTCACAACTCTTTTCGAATATTTGTTTCAGCTCATTTCCCAGTAGCATACACTAGGAGTGGAACACAGCATAGAAAATGAAGGACCAGAAGAATTAAACAAACTTAATTGGGTCATGCCTTCTAAATGAGTTATTTGTCTTACAGGACTCAAGATGTGTGCAGACAAAGTAAGATTGAAAGTTCAAGAAAAACTTAATAACCATCTTTAAGTACTTGTTTGTTTTCATATTAGTCAATGATCCACTCCCACCGGAGAGTCGACTCGACTTTCTCTAGAGCCCACATCGATCATAAATTATTTTACAAGCTCCCACTTACGATGGGGCAGTTACTTTATCCACCTAATAATCTACTCCCGGCTACACCTACTTGGCAAATGATTCATTTGTCTGGTTCGCAGCCAACCTGCGTCCTGGGTAAAGCGCCAACTCGCTAAAATAGATTACTCCACTTCCGAGATTTCCATCTTAATTAGTATGTAAGCATACCTTTATGAGTAATGGGACATCTTATTTTTAATACTGTGATATAAATCAGAGACGAAGACGTTTGATGAAATTGGATTTGAAAGTGCAGCTTTCGGGATCCATGCCAGCAGTTGTTTCAATCGAAGTGTTTATCGGATGATTAACTTGACCACAAATCAATGAGAATTTGTCTTATTTGGAATTGGCATTTATTTTTTAGTCCCACAGAAAACCTACATTCCTATGTGGATTGTAAAAAGAAGCTTGCGATCGGGACGATTTCTAACGAAAGAAGTCGTGACCTGTTGAACTTTATTCTATGATAAATGACGCAGCAGACGGTTTTCTGCTGAAATTCAGTGATAACTGTCACTGATTCCCATTTAAATTTTTTCGAGGACACCATGAGTTACACGGTTGCTGTGAGCAACCGCAAACCGATTGGAATCGGGGCTCGAATCGAAAAAAAAGGACCCTGCAATGTAGTGTGTACATTTTCGCTCTGTTTGTATACATTCTTAGTTCAATCATCATTTAAAACTTGCACTAATTATTATTTCCTTTGTTTTTTGAGGATGCAAGGACGTGTTATTATCAAAGTTGGAAAATTTCATATTTAGTCGATTTTCATAGGAATTCGTTCCATAAACGTTTTCCGGTTTATATATTTAGGTTGTTAGTTTATTACAATCTCAATGTGGTTTTAAAGCATTTTTAAACATACAGTTTCAAAGTTTAATGCTTTTCCAACTTTTAACGTGACATAGTTTCTTTTTCCGCCAACTTAAAAAAATGCGTTGAGACTTAACTCAATCTGAACAAGAAAACTGAACGAGCTTACCCAAAATGAATTCAAGCACACCTTCAAGGCGACTTAATCTTTTAATTCGCGAAACATGTAACTTTTTATGTTCACAACGAATCTTGAACAGAAAACCTCCAAATTCAGCAACAATTTTTGTACCCATTTTTTTCGCCATCTTCAGTCTAATTATGATTAACTTTTATTCCCGCTAGCATCATAATAACTGAAGGTTACAGCACCCGAGATAATACGAAAGGTAAAAAAATTTGTTAAGCACTTAAAGTAATGCGATTTCAAAAACAACGCACAGTCTTCTGCTTGTGTTCTTACATAATAAACTTTTTTTTCAATTTGATTAAGTAATGCTTCAAGCCCGTTGATTTGCTTAATGATCTTTCATCTCTCAACGTAAAGTACCCGCAAGTACATCAATTACTTCGCCAATCCATTAGAGAGACGATTCAAATCATTTCATTGATCCCAATTTGTCAAATTAAAGAGTATTAACATATTTAATTCCCCTCCCCTACTCCCACCCTACAATCATGAACAAAGCTAAACGATAAAAAGAAACAACAGCGAAACGAAGGCAAAAAAAAGTACCAAGTTGTTTAAGAGATACACTTCAACTTTGTCCTCATGAACGACGATGAATAATAGATTCGGTTAAAGACCCATAAATCAAAAAACTTTTCTCATTCTCATATGAACATTTAAGTGATTCCAATGTATCTCCAGCGCTCCCAACTTGACAGTTAACAAACTGGCAGTAGCTGTAGATGCCGCCGCCTCCTTTAACAAGAACCTTAACGAGACTCCTTAGACGAATTAGCAGTAGGTATAGGTACATTCACGAAACATTCTCATCCAAAGTCGTGAAGATTCATTTGCTGATTTTCCGTAATTAACAATTTTCATGCGCTTAAAAGTGAAATGCCCAGAACGAAGCGTATGAACTTTTCCATTCCTTTGGTTTGCTCAGTTTTTCGATTGCAAAATAAATTGAATTTTTTAATTAATCTCTTCGTGCCCTTTCCTTGTGGATATTATCACTAGAAAATTGTGAGAACGGCCTGAGCTGAGACGTCATTGAAGTTGGCTAGATAAACGAGTACATAATCTTCGTAGCTGTCATGCCAGTTGAATATTCGTGTCGTGTGCTTTCCATCCCCCAAGAAATATATTCATCTGCACGTTGTCCTGGTGCGGCCCTTTAGTTGCACCAAAGAGTGAAGCATCTTAACTTACTCGTTTTGCAACAGTCAGCGTGGAACGTTTCACTTTACTTGTTTCGTCTTTCATATGAGTTCTCCTAAATCCTAAATCAATCTCTGGCCATTCTCTTGGGAATACAACAACGCAGTCCCCGGTCAGCTCTCAGTAATTGTCCAAAAATGCACTTTGGTGCACTCTTCAAAATATGACTTTACCATATATCAGAGACCATTTCAATGAGTTTTAACATTTTTCTCAACAAAAAGAAGTCGCATGGGGCCAAATCTGGTGAATACGGCGTTTGAAGCAGCAATTAGAACAATCTCGAGTGGCGACAATGGAGTTGTGAATAGGTGTGTTGTCTGAGTGGAACAAATGGGTTAGTTTGGTCCTCGTTTTCATGTTCAGAGGACGAGAATATTTAGAGTTTGGAGTTTTAGGCATTCGTTTTTTTCGAATCTCCGGAAAGATTCCGGTATTGATCTGAAGCTCTGACAAAAAATTGGGATTTGCATGCGAGTCAGCTGTACAAGAGCGATACGTACGAGTTGTCATTTTGCTTGTCACATTGGAAAGATGTAGCTGCCCCGAGACCCAAAAATGTTTAAGTCACGATAACAGTCTTTTTTGCATTCCAACGGCTTCATGCAGTATGAGTACGTCCCTTGCAGGAGAAAACTTTATCATAAATGTGTGACTTTTCCAAAGCTTCAAATGCCACTTTCGGACCAAATTTTTAAACCAGCGAATAAGGCAGACGGACCTGCTGCGGACCATAAATAAAAATGTATTCCCAGCGTTATTTTTAACAATTGCTATATTACAGAGAGAGGTGCCGAGCAGAATAAGTCGACTTTACAAGTGTTCTTTCTTTATTTTTTTTTTAATCTAAGGAGCTCGCAAAAGGCGTTTAAAACCTGAACTTCAGTTTCACTTAACACACATCATTTCAGCATTCCGCGATAAATCCGACAATTTTCCGTGGGTTAGTCCTTTAGTGCTTCAGTGCGAAATTATAGGACGAAAGACTTAAAATTTTTGAAATTCAACGAATCTACACACTATGAGAAGGATTCTAAAATAACTCTTTCACATTTTCATTTTCCATTTCCTGGACAGCTTTGCTTGAAAAGGTTTCGTTAACTGAAACGTCTAAGCCATAAATGCTTGCGTCACAGTTTACGTAACCACGAGTATTACGAAAGAAAGGGCGCATTTGTATTAATCTTTATCTAATCTAAAAAAATCTCTTTAAAGGGAAATTAAACTAACAAGATGATTGGACATCTATCCGAACGAAAAAACATATAACATATTCGTGGAAACAGTTTCCTAATAGTAGAAGTTAATTGCGTTGAGGAACCTTATGAAGTTGATTGTAAGGGCAGTATGAGTAGTCATAGGGGACTCCTCTTATAAGGTGGTTAATTTGATTCTACTGCAGCAGCCCTTGACAATCCTGAAACATTTGCCTGACGCTAACTGCATGAAGTTAATACAATACCGGTCACAAGTTTTGGATTGCTTCAGTCATATCACTCACATATGAAAATTGAAGGAAAAAAGTGTCAAAAGGAGTAACCTAATGAGGAATGGGACTCTTACGGAATGGTAAACTACCTACCAGCTTCTTGCGATCACAGCTCATAAGCATTGAATATTTTCTTGATGATTTTTTTATTGGTTGAAATTTGAGAAATCCTCATTCGAAGGCTGCCATAAAATGAGGTGTGGGCAAACCGATATTAGTTCCCGCCGATCGCAACATGGTCAATTCTTTTGGCGATGGTTTGTTTGACTGAAGTACACCAGAGAATCCTGTATTTCCTACATTAAGACATCGTCCTCCAGCGCAATATGTTGGCCTTTCCTAATAAAACTTCAAGTTTTAATTGCCGAGAATGATCTTAACATCATGACCAAGGTATTGATTGTGAGTTTTGTCTTAGAGCCCATAAAGCTTTTGCAACACAATTCTGTCTTCAATAAATTTTTCTATGGTTGCGGGTACGGATATTGTCAGAATTCCGCTCACATTCCTATAAGCCAAAATTCATACCTAAATCTTCCTCTGCTGTATTTAGCACATAAAGGATAGGAAGGACATAAAGGATAAAAAAAAAACAATTTGGTCGCTGCTTACAATTTTTTGCCGGTGGTTGTTATTTTAATGACCTTCAGTGTACATATTTGGAAAAGCTTTTATGTGGACATTACCTACTCGGATTTAGGAAAGCGAGAAGTGGTGTGGCATTGAATTGGAAAATTGCAATTCTGAGACTGAAATGAACTTAATTGACTTACAATGTTTTTATTTCAAATTAATTTTGATGGATACATAGCTACTTCTATCTAAATGAAACGATTTTAAAGTTTAATAATGACTATGAGTATTAAATTAAGCAGCCTTAATTTTCACAACGCCCCATCCAAGTGCACGTTAACATTGAAGCTTGGCGGTTACACGAAATTAAAAATCAGGAAGGTACAAATAATTTCCCATTAGCAGAACAGCACAGATTGCCACGTCCATCAGGGTGTGAACAAATTCATGCGAACTCGCTTAAAAACACATTAAGGTTAATTTAATCAGGACGCGCAACGACGCAGCATTATGTTTGCAAGCACAAATAAAAAGTGAAAATGGAAACACGAAAAACTCCGCGAAAAAAAAAGATCCAGGCGTTCGCTGAAGAAATGTCTCCTCAACCCAAGCAGTGGCAGATAGGTCGCCAACATCAACACGACAATTACCATCACCGGCTTCTGATGAGAAGCCACCACCATCATCACTGTCGTGAGTCTGCATAATCATCATAATCATCAGCTTCGTCAACGCCAACATCATCGTCGGCATTACATATTTTCGATTTGGACGCACCTTCATCCATTTCTTGTAAAATCACATGCGGACAGCGAGATGGTTTTAATAAAATAAATTTGATAAAAGCTTTGATTTTTAATAGTTCCTATCCGATTGTTGACTTAGGAAAGACTGACTCTTAATATAAACTTCTGAAACTAATTATACGCCGTAAACCGAAAATGACTCGGATAGCATATTTTATGTCGAAAGATGTTATTTAGTAGTAGTTTAACCACCTGTGTCCTTAAGCCAAGAACGTCTTAATTGAGGTTTGATTGAACAGTGTTGGTTGTATTACTGTTGCGGTTGGATGCAGTTATTTCGTGTACTTTCAATTCAGTCATACTCGCAATATGTGTTTTCTATTGAATCGTGCCCAAATTTTGGTTCACAAAACTCAGAAATCCACAAAAGTGGTTATAAAGAATACAACACTTGCCGTTGGGCCGGATATTCATAACACTGTAAAAAGTTGTTCTTAAAGTTATTTAATGGTATGTACTGGACCTAGCCTTCATGCATTTCATTCAATTAGCATCACCATTTTACTGCTGGAAGGAAAGAAGCAATTCTGTTTCTTAACCCTCATTGACGTCCAGACCCATAACCATACACAATGGAAATTTGCAAGCAAAAGTGTGCAGTTGCAGCTTCCGTTGCTGCCCGTGTACAAGTTAACAAACTGCGCACAACAACGCTCTCGAATATATTTCGCATCTTGTTCGACGTTTTAATGTGTAAAAGATTTGATCTTTCGAAAGTCGTGCAGCTTGCAAATACAGCCTAACCACAGTGCGCGCACCCCAAATGGCCAAACAATCTATTTCAGTGCACCGCACCGCAGTGCTCCCAACCCAATACCAGGAGAATGTTCATCTCGTAGTAATTCAAATGGCGAAGGTGCCAACACTATTGGCGATGGCGATTACTTGCTCGATTGCATTTCAAACTCCATAGAGGAGCATGTACTCGTACCTTTAAGCAGTGCAACGACGACGCGACGGCTTTGTATCCGCTTGCTGGCTTATATAACCAACAGACTGGAGAGCGGATGCAAAAAGGTGTGGTTGTTTTTGTATCGCTCTCCACTGTCACGATGGAAATTAAAAGTAGTTCGACAGCCTTCTGTTGGCTGCACTGTAAGAGAATGTACCTACTCAAACTCGTATCTGTTGCTCCAAAATCCTTTCTTTTTGTTTTGTTTTCGAACGAGTATGTATCAAAGTGCATTGGGGTCATAATGCAGACAGACAGACTCCTCGCAAAGTGGGCAAAAGTGTTCCAAACTGCTCTTGAGGAGCAATAAAAGTTTAAAATGGTTAGCACTTGTGCTAGCCACAAAGATCCAAAGCAGTAAACGATATTAAAATCACAGCATTGAACCTCTTTTCTCCTCGGGGATTAGGCTCAATCAAAACTTTTATTGGTGTTACGTGTGCTGCGGCGTTACAGTTCCCTTGCAAAGGTAATTAAGTTATGCGTACGTGGTTGTTCCAAGATTGATCTACTCTAGGTTATTGCCGGCAAAGGTGTTTATGGCAATCGATAAAATACTTTGCACTTGGGCAAAATTCAATTACCTTTGATTGGATTCCACCCTAGTGAACAGGACCTTGGGTCAGGTTTAAGGACGCATATCACTTTGAAGGTGAACCAAAGAAAGTTCACGTTGAAAAATGTCCCAAGACGTGATGGCAAAAGTAAATAATGCGTGGTATATCTCTGTAATGACTTCCTTCATTTACGGAACACACGAGGGTAATAAAACTTCTAGATCTACGTAGCTAAATGTATACACTGTTGGTTGATGAAAAAAGAGAGACAAAAAACGAGACTTCACTTCGTGGGTACAATTTGCTTGACTCGTGCCAAGCAGTCGCATGACAAATCCCACATACGAGTGTATGTACTTACAACGAGATTGTCGACCAGCATGCGTCCATAAATTGTTACACATGAGACGGCGTCGATTGTTGGTCGCGACAGCTCCCAATTTATGCGCAAAACTAGCTAGTAAAATTTTTTTTATAACTTTTATTATTGTCGTTTTTTTTCCTTATTCGTATGTTTGGAAAACAATTCGCAATACGGGCGAAGTTTATACGAGCGCAAACTTCCGCCGACGACATTCGGAAATCCCAATGCGTGTCGCATCGTATATGGCCAACAGAGATAATGTCACCGAGCTTACCTCATAGACTTGCAAAAATTAATAGCAGAAAACTGCTAACTTGATGTGAAACCGAATTACATCACTTCAATTGAGTTCGATGATGCAAGTAAACCTTTCTTGTTGTAATTTTTCAAAGTATAAGGAAACGGAGTTTTTAAGACTTTATAAAATCGTCTGGGCAATTTTAGAACAAGAAGATGTCGCCGAAATAAGGACCAAACGCCCTTCATATTTCAAACTTTATAAATCAGTTTCAAAGGTTTGCAGTTAAAGTTTAATATGTGCATTGTGCTTTAAACTTCAAAAGAGCGCGAATTTTCTTCATGCGTCAAAAATCTGAGTTACAACAAATGTAAGTGTGTTTGTGGAAAACTGCGAAGCATATAAAAAGTCTCATGAATGTCTTTTAACGAAAAATTCGTTACAGAAATAAATTTTGTCAAGCGACTTAAAATTTCACAGAACCAACATTTTCGGGTACAATAAGTTTGAAACACTTTCAAGGGCAGTTTAAAAGCGAATGGATCTTTAGCCGGGAAAATTACGCAACGATAAAAGACCGATATCGCTATCGAAAGTGATTGAGATACAAATTTTGAAACCGATCCTCGAGAAAAACTCCATATTCCAGCTTATCAATTTGATTTCAGAGTTAGGAAACGAAAATACATATCACAATGCCTTTTTTGACGTTCCTCAAGCCTTGGAAAAGTGTCGAATAAAAGCTTGAAGTAAAAGCTACGACATGCTTGTTCGACACAATTTTGGAAGGCACCAGAATTCTACCCGTAGACTTTTTCATATTGAATTCAAAAACGTATACTTTGGATTTAGTGAGATTTTTAACTGAGTTCCACAAAAAAGTGTCCATTGACTTGGATGGTTTCAACAAAAAAGGATTCCAAAAGCTTTATTTCCTGAGGTGAAGAGACCTTTTTTTTTAAATCTTATTTCACGAATTATTGCGGCTTAAAGGTTAAAGGGAGTATTGTTAATTTTGTATGCATAGATCAGAACTAAGATGCAAACAGAACAAATAAATTAGAACTTTCATAAGCGCAGCCCATATGAGTAGTTTGTCAAGCAGAGATTCTACTTAAGTTAATGGAACTAGGATTAAGTCTCCTTGGTCAAAGAACAAAATTCGTGCTTTGGAAAACAATTATTTTGCCAATACATGTGAAGAATGTAACTTAAAAAGAAAAAAATCTCAAAACAATACCAGGTATTGTATGAGGATCGATATGTTCGTTAATATCTATATTTGGTTTGGGTATCCATGCATGTGTGTCAAAGTTTTGCATGTATAGAAGAAGGTTCTATTCTTAGTTTGTACGAGGTACGCATTGCTATGTGATGCCTGTAAGGAACTATCGTATCTCATTTTCTTTAATTTTGCTAGCAAAAGAGGAAAGTGATAAACACAGCATGATGGAAATCCTTTTACTGAGATTAAAATCTCGTGTTCCAGTATGTACTATTGTTTACCATTTGCAATAATGGTTGGGTGGCTTGCAAAACGTGTCATAAGCCCTATGACAGCGGTATCGTCATCGTTTCCTCCTTCATTCATCTAACTGCATTTTGTGTACATTTCCCCCGCATGTGGTCACATCTTGCAGTTTGTCGACTCCCACAATGAAAACTCAAAGAGGACATCTTTCTCGCTTTTTATGCATGTTATAATTTCACGCCAACTGAGGACGATAAATGCGTTTTCCTTGGTGTTGTCGCCTTGCCGTCAGCGCAACGTCTTGCATACGAGTGGCTATGCATGCCTTCTTGCACATGATAACAAGAGTAATGAGATGAACGTTACAACTGCGACTTGTGATCAAAGTTAGAGTCATCAATGTACGAGTGTGCGAAGCGTTTTATTTTCCACCGAATGACGTGCTCACTTCCCAACGAGTACTTGCAAATTGTTTCACTTGAAAGGAGTGTATAATCCTCAACGTTATATCAAAGAATTTTCTGCACACCGAAACGCTTTGACGGATAAATACATGCAATCAAATTATTTATCAAACGGGCTTGATATTATTTTTTTGGGGAACATCCCAACATCTTTTGGAGAACCAGAAGCTCAATCGCTGCCCTAAAAATGTCGTCACGCTTACATTCTGACGATCTCCAACATCTTTCGTTTGACCGTTTTGGGTGGTAATTTCTTTTTAATTGCCAGAGACGTTTTTTGTTTTCTGAATTAGTTATCTCGGGATAATGGCCATCAAGATTATGCTTTGTCTGATTGAGGTTAAAGTGCAGTGATCATGAAACCGACGCGTGAAATCATTCATACATTCACTTCGTAATGTTTCTGCTCGCACTGTGCAGAATGTATTATAAGGGAAGTTATCATCCCTTGAGAGCTAGCAGATCGTTGAAAACTCTTGTTCTGGGGGCCCTTCTCATCTGATATTCAACGCATTCAAATACAGCTGGAAATCAGGTCTAGGAGTATGGAGCTTGCCGAAAAATTTGCCGCGACAAGTTTCCAATCGCCGATGAGCATAGAAGCAATAAAACGGGTGAGAGGTAACAAACAAATTTATGATGTTCGCAGTAGAATTTTAAATGGACTTATGTCGGCCGGTTTACAGGCAAAATTAAAAAGCTTGTCGCCAAATGACAGAGTCAACCAAAATTGGAGAATTCAATATCACTGTATTTTCTCAAAAACAGATCAAAAAATGCTTCTCTTTGAACCTGGCTTGAATATGGTGATAAGATTCTATGAAATCGCTCGTGAAGACTTTGAAAACATTTTTAAAATGTGATTTGCTTTTGATCTGACTTTTTCAATGGATTCTGTGTTGATTTTTCGAACCATCAAAACATAAACTGAACTCATGCACTTGTCCTTCTGTAGGCATTTCGCATGTTTGATATATTCACTTGTCTCTAGAGCTCCATTTCAGTTCTCAGTTATTTCACAACAGGCCCTGCGAAATTAAATATTAATTCAGCACTTTTCTTCAATTACCCTATGGCAAGTTGCTTAAAAGTTCCTTTCCAAGCTCGCCTCATTCTACTCGGGCATAAACCATTGTACACGAAAAAATACACTCCATCCGTTCACAATTCTAAGACAACATTGTCGACATTACTCCAAATGGCCAGCAGTTTTCAGCTCTGTTATGGCGAAAGGGCGGCTGTAGGGCGGCTGCAGGGCGTCAGTATCATAATAAAATTATTGCCTTTTCTCACGGAATTAATTTATTCCTATTCGCCCACCATCATCATCGCATGGCTTTATGACCCCTAAAACAAGACCCAAAGAGTCATACGCAGTCAGTCGCGCGACAAGCACAGTTGACACACAGGTAACACGCGAATTCCCGCCTTTGTCGTGGCGTGGCGGTGGCCAACTATGTTTGCAAATATAACGTAATAATCCTGCTGCGTATACGCTCGCAATAGTCGTTGAAAAGCCTTTAAATTGATTGCCCAACCATGAAAAGAACCTCTGAGCTCCCACCCACTTGCGACAGCAAATTGCTCCGCAGCAGAACGGCAGCAACAAATGCAAATAAGCAGGCGTCAACCCGATCCTGCGTGGTGTGAAATTTATAATCCTACACTGCGTCCTCCTTTTGGCAGAATCTAGTTAAAGCGTCTAACTCGACGCACTCTTCGGGGGCTAAGACGAAGCAAGTCATTTATGCGCTAGCAGTGATGCTATCACGAAGACCGTATGCGTGAGAACACAAATGCGCGACTGCAGCAGGAGGAGGACAAGCACTCTTGATATGATGACTGGCATGACGAAGGAGACAGATAAAAGCTTAACATGATCGTTATAATAGCGATAAATAAAAATGCCATTTGAGAAGGAGCGCGACTGTACAAGGCGATGAGACCGTAAAGTTCCATTTACGAGGCGCTCAGAAGAATGATATCGCATGCGGAAGTAAGAACATGGAAACGACATTAATCGCTTAGTCAGGAGGTAAATGAAAGTCGCAATAATGACGAACGATTGAAGATGAATGAAGTCACTAAATAGAGAACGTAAGAGCTACCGCAAGTTGGTCGTGTTGAGCAGGGACCTTAAGCCGATGGGGAACGAATCAATTGTGTGTGGCTTTGAAGATAAATATAATGATTTGACGTAAAGTGCCTTAGAACTTGACTAATTCGGAAGTACCTTTGTGACCAAAGCCTTAGATTGTATGGGAATCCTGATGAAACAAAGGAAGTTAAGGAAATTTAGTTCTGTTAACTAATTTTAGCACGTAGGTACAAGCCTCTACGCTTAAGTTCAGTAACATATGCAAAATACGGTGAGGCTTAGGTGTCCTTGGTAGTGCAGTTGGTGAATTGCCAGTCTTTCAATTGGATCAGCTGATAGGTTACTTTATCCAATCATTTTTGAAGTCTCTAACTTTAAAAGAGCTTCTGAAATTGCGAGTGAATGATCGCGCCCTGAGTTAGGTTGTAAACCAGTGGCAGTAGTCTGACTAATTTGTTGTGCCGGAGTTCCAGATTTGCATCTCAATCCGTACAAATCGATTTGAGAAGTTGATCTCATGACATCAAAATGATGAAGTTATCTTAAAAAATAAAATAAACTGACTGCTGCATTAACTATTTGCGAACAACATCCTGAGAACTAAGCGAACGAAAAAAAGGAGGTTTCGAAATGTATGCGCTGCATTCGGACGGCACCTTTGCAAAAAAGTGGAAACCAAACAAAATAATGGTTTTTCAAGCTACTACACAGTCTCTCATAATTAACCTTATCCTTTTAATCGATTTGTGAAAACTCATAGCACGGGTCGTCATAAACCCTTTAAATAAAACGCTTTGTAAAATTATATGCAAGTACCATCCTCACTGTACTCATCTTTATGATACTGCAGCTCCTAACATTTTCAATGTGGTACCGAATGCCCGTAGCAGACCATGGTTTCGTTATGTCGATTGATCTGTGATAGCTCCTGATTGACCTGATTTTAAAGTAGCTCCCCTTGAAGCAATAATCATTTCCTTCGCCCCATCCCAACACAGCTTGACGTCATGTTGTTTAGAGCATTCCGAAAAAGTAATCTAATCAAATTTAGATCGACAAGACTGTCTTACAAAAAAGAGATTTTCGTCGGAGGAAGATCACCTTTCTAAAAGTTTCAGTTTAAAGGCACCTCCTGCCCCGGTAATCTGAAAGTCTCGGATTTTCTTAGAATATCTGGAAGGTATAACGGTTTATGTTAACCCTGATTTAAGAATTTCGTTTTTGAAGCTATTTTTATTTGCTTATTACTTGTTCTTCTTCGCACTTCTTAACACAATAAACGCTGGACGATCCGCTCCCCAAGGATCATATTAGCTTCTTGAAACTTCCTACCAAATGATGATCCATCCAGCTTGCATATCGGATCTCTGCTTTTTTTCGAACATTATATTGAGAACGATACACTCACCTAGGAAGTCTTTACCAAGAACGAAATACCGAATACTTGTGCTTCTTTTGTTCTTTTGAGCTTCCGAATTTTCCATCTTGAGATTTATTAATTGGTCAGTAAACTTGAAAAATAGCTAACACATTGCCAAGTAGAACTGTCGTGCATCAAAGCCATCTTCACGAAATCACTAATTGCGGGTTCAACTGTATCGAACTGCATCTGAATCGAACCCAACAAAAACCTGAACAATGCGACTAAACGGAAAGCAATCAACAGGCAAGCGAATACTTCTTTCATAAACATTTTAAAGCTCAGCATCTAACTCGAGTTCAGTCTCTGCACTGGATGCTGCTAAATGTTGCCAGCAACTCGCATTAAGCCTGTAACACTGCACCTAACCTTCTCTCAAACAGTCTGGAAAAAGAGCCACAACACCAAAAAATGATGTAACAAGTGGAAAACCAGAGAGCGAAAAGCTTTTTCTCGCCAGTCAGATATTCCATTCCAGTCTGCAAAGTTGAAAGAAAAGCCACTTGAACACTTTCCCGCCGATTCCAACTTGACTTTGTAAATTGCAAATACACCAACAACAAGAAACATCAACTCGGCTGCTGTTGTAGTAGTTGTTGTATCTGCAACTTCTTATTTAGTACCCCAGCCCTTGTCCCAACAGTTCCCATCAAAATTAATAATACAGGGTGGCCGGGTTGATTTTTTGTTTTTTTTGTTATTTATTTTCTGGTTGCTGTTTGGTGGAGGCGGAAAGAGTGTAGACAGCAACGGCACCAGGTATTGGTGTGACTGTTCTGTTTCTGTTAGCCGATGATGACGGGGTATCTCGTGAACTGGGCCCAGGCATGGACAACAGTTGATTTTTACGGCTCGTCATGTTCGGTTGTTGTAACAGTGCGAGTAACTCTATCGACGCGATTCAATACCAAACGGTTCTAACGCAGAAAAGAAACCGCGAGATACGTTGTTTGCTGTTGGCTCTCTTTGTCTGCAAAAATCCGTGGTAAAGTTGGGGTAAATAGATGCAAATGGTGTTGTGTTTCTTTTTTGTTTTGTCTTTTATGGATTCACAAATTGGTAAGGAAACCGATGGTGTTTTCTCACCCTGGAACACAAAAGATTCGCAATAACAGCAACTGGTGAAATAGGAATACGCAAAAGCCTTGTGCACCATATTTGGAAATCAGCATCGGTTTTAAATGCAACAAGCCTGGCGTCAGCAAGTTCTTGTTAATTTCCATCGATGAGGATTTGTTGATTGCAATTCGCAATTGAAGAAGAGGATGTGATGTATGGTTTATGAGGCTTCTGTTTGCTTATTTATCCTTTTGCTGGTGTTGCTATTGTACTCGTATGTCTCGATTGTTCGCTTTTAAGAGTTCAGTTCGTGTCGTGTTCTGTTAAACTAACGAAGAAGAAGCAAATCAAATGTCAAGTGTATCTGTAAAGAGGAAATCTGATTCTTAAACACAAAGTTTCTTAATTAATAAATTTATTCATCAACAAGATCGACATGTTTTCCACTTAGTTTTGTTGTGTTTCTCCTCTGTTTTCTCATCATTTTGTGCTTTTTTTTTCTTTCCACCTGTGTAAATAAGAATGAAAATAATTTAAAATCTATCTATGCATCGCAAGCATACTTTTTGTGTGTGAAAAGAAAAATATTTACGGGAAAAAGTATCTTTCATTAAATTTAATCTCGATAGTGTTGGTGATGAAGTGATCGTGTCGCAATAACAACAACAACAATAATCTGTGTTGTAAAATTTGATGATCCAATTGTGTATTTCAGCAGCGACAAGTACTACAACAACTCTAGCCAAATGTCTTCCTGATATTCAATGCAAATTTGGTATTTAGTTTGGATACACGAAAATAAACCAGACAAGCACAATTGACATTTACGATAGATATAAAAATAATAAAATGCAAAAACACAAACAAACTTAGTGTGGAGAAAGGAAAAGATTCGTGGATTAGTAACGAATCAACAAAAAAAAAAAAAGTGTATTGTGTTATTTTTTTCGACGGCGAGTTGTTATTTGATTGTTTGATGCTGCTGAAGCAGCTGGTGGAGGCTCTGCCAACAACTGTGTGCGGTGTTTGCTGTATTTTTGTGCTCCGTAAAAGAAAATGTGTACCTTCACTATTCAGATAAAAGTTTTATTATCTTGCATAGATACGTATACACATTAATTAAACTAATGACAAGTGCAATAAGCAACAACCGCATTGAGGTAGGAACAGAGACGACATCGATTTCATCTCGATTGAAACTATCAGTTCATCATCCGTATCTTTTTGTACATGTGGATACATGGAATGTGGAAGTGAGTGAGTTTTATTGAGTCGAAAAAAACCCCTACTTGTATCTTGTTGTGAGTCGTAAATTGCAATTTTATGTTTATGGATGGCCCTTTGAGACATACTTTTCAAAAAGATGCGGCAAACTTTTTTTTTTGGGTATGAAAAAATCCCGTGTGATTTTGTGAAAATTGTATTCAATGTTTTTTTATGAATGTATTCCATTTTTGTTTAAATATTCGACTTTTCCGTAATATTTTTTGTTTTGTTTTTTTGTCAGTTAGTGACAACATTAAGAAGAGTGGATTTCTGGTTTATTTTGCTTAACGTTAAGTTTTCCCTACTTCGGTAATATCATGAAATTGTATGTTAAAGAAGCTTCAGCTTCGGAAGAAAAAAACTCGCTATAGACTTGTTAATCTGCTGCAATAACAATGTTTTAATTGTTTAAGACTTGGCTTTTATTTCATTTTTTCATATCGGTGAAGACGAAGATAATATCCTATACTTTTTTCCATTAAGGGTAATAAAACTCCGACCAGGAGAGCTCTACTTATACATTTGCAAATTTCTTTAAATTCGTTTATTTTCATATTCAAATAATTGTTTGGATCCGATAATAAATCCATTATTTCTGGTTATTGCGGCGTTGCTAAATGTTCAATGTCACAGATTTTTAAAAAGTAAAATTTCGCAAACTATAACTTAAAATGATGAACTATTGTAAACAGATATTTTTTAACTTGAATTTCATGTAATTTCTGCAAAGCCTTAGATAAAGTAAATCATACTATTCCTCTGATGAAGAAATCCAAATTTGACTTCCATAACACAACTAGTTTTTTTTTTTTTATCAAAACTGTCCTTATTTCAATAACTCACTAAATAGGTATCAGATGGCGCTTCTATTCGTAGCTTTATGTTGCTCAAACCCTTTTCAAGAACACTCGGCTCCTCCCAATCTAACATTAATGACAGACTATTTTCCAAAATATTTTTTCTTCCTTTTCATAGCCTTAGCTGTTCATGGCGATTACTTCAAACGAAATCTTAAAATCACACCCAAAATATATTAGATAAAACAATGTCATGTCACATTTCAACAATCAATAAACGTCGGAAACCACTAAAAGTGTCCCGATAAGTTACCTCAAGTCATATTTTATCTGTTCTAAAACCCGAAAACAAATAGACAAAAATCGAACTTGACATTCGCCATAAAGTATGGAATACGTCACTGCTGCTGTCGAATATAAAAAAAAAATCTCAAAATCGATAAAAATGCAATTAATATCAGGTGCAGTTACCTCGCCAGTACTAATTGAATCACATAAATAAAAAGAAATTAAATCAATGAAGCAATTACTGGATGCAGTGGTTGGTTTCCTTTTCACATTCACAGCTCATTCTATTTCCCTTAAAGTCACTTGTGATTGAAACGGGAAACCTAATTAGAAAACCGGGAAATTTGAATTGATTGAAATGCATAAATGATGGCAAAAAAATATTGGAATTTTAAAATATTCAGTTTGGAAAAAAAGTTCAAAGCAATGTTCTGTTATAAGTTGAACTATCCGGTATTTTTGTCTGATGGATATAAAAATCTATACTTTTGAAATGTTGTCTGGCTCTACAGACGGGAAAGTTTATGTTTGGAAATCAGAAACGTTAAAAAACAAGAAAAAAGTGAAATATTTCGCTTATGTAAGTTCTTTTTCGGAATCATCAAAACGTAAACAGCGAGAAAATATTTTGGCGAAAGGCGTCGTATTACCTCCTATTACCACACTTTTCAATGAGTGTTGTAATTATTCTATGAAATTGCAATCTCCGAGTTAACCTTATTTCGAAACGGAAACTTTCTCAAAATGTATTCCATTTTATAGGAGCCAACAATGA
Organism: Orthonevra nobilis; assembly: GCA_963555765.1. Classification (NCBI taxonomy): domain Eukaryota; kingdom Metazoa; phylum Arthropoda; class Insecta; order Diptera; family Syrphidae; genus Orthonevra; species Orthonevra nobilis. Next base: position 83,419,461 of record OY743226.1, read on the forward strand.
CTCTTTCCCAACTCTAAATGCTAAGATGAAATCATTTCCAAAACACATTAACTTCGCACAATGGTCATGATGTGTATTTTCCCAACATTAAAGCCTTTTTTCTTGTGAACCTAATTTTGGGGAAAAAAATAATAACAATCTAGAAGAACAAAACTATGCCAGTTCAAGATTAAGTAAATAAACGACTAGGATAACTTCATCAGATGTATTTTATGGGACTTTATCTCGCTCTCTCTATTTCGGGGATGAATCTTAGGAGCCGTGTAAAATAAAATAATAAAATCGTCTTTTCATAGGACAATCAAATTAAGCAATGTCTTAACTTTATGTAAAAAACTTAAAGCGTTATCAAATAAGTTTGGTTAAGTTATGTTTTTCGAGTACTAAAAACACGATGTTCTTGAAATTAAACTGCAATAAATGTACATAATTGTTAAGGACTCCTCTTTAAACCTCCCCAAACTTCCTGACTTTGTCGCGAACTCGTTAATCTGGACAGGACGCCTCCATTGTAAGCAACTCAATTAGTCACAGTTATCTGGTTTTAAATTGACAAAAACCTCTACTGGAATGAATTTATTAAGTTAAACTGCTCGTTGATACATGTTTTTGGGGCAATAATCCCCGGAAATCAGGTAGCGAGTTGATTGTTGTGACACGGTCTCTCACAACAATTCTGATTTCACTTCGATTTACCAGTGCCTGACCATGCTGTACCATAATAAGTAACACAACAGAATCCTTACAATGATCCCAAAAATATAAATAAAATCTTGAATAAAAGCGGCAAATAAGCCTCACCCAGAGGTGGCAGATCATTGTTAACGGCAGAAAAACCAAGCTACTTATTGTCTGCTTCTTAAAAAAATGTTTCGTTGTATGTCAAACACGTCTTACTTGATAAAAAGTGCCTGTAACAATACAGTGCTTAATGCTTTCTCGGAGTCAACCAGAGAGCAATTCGTTCATTGTTTCTTGCTGTGACATCATTATAACTCCGATTCCTGTTGATGTATGTAATATTTCTGTCCTCAACCCACTTAGACAGGCCCATGTTTAACAATTTTTTAAACACCTTGCTGAAATTCGGATGGGAATTTATAGCCTAGAAATTCATCGAACTGTCTGTACCCTCATTTGCCTCCGTTGTCTTGATCGGCTTGTTTGCATTCACTTATGATTCACAGTATTAATATTTCGCGTTTTATTTCTGAAAGAAATCTCTGCAAAATGGGACCCCAATGCGGTAAAATTATTTTCTTCTTAACTTTTTATAACTAGAACGAATATAAGTTTCTATCCACCAACTGAAAACACTTTTGGCTAGAGAATAAAAAGTGTTCAAATACCAATCAATGTGGAGGCCAAGAATGTCTCAAGAACATTGTTTCGACAAAACATTCAAAACATCCAAAGTGTTCCAATTAATAAAAACAGTTACTAGTTGGCGTTCTACTTCGGTGTGACTAATTATAAGATGAAGAAAAATAGGCATGGTTCTATAATTAATTGGTGCTTTCTGTTTTTATTATTATTATTATTATTACTGTCGAGTTTCTTATTTCTTCTCTTTATTCGACTGTTTTATGGGATATTTAATGAAAAAGAAAAAAAAAAGCCAAACAAATATGTGCATATATTACAACACAAGACGATGGATGTTTATTCAAAATTCTTTAGAAATTTCAGTGATTTTAATTCTTTTTTGTCATGATATCAGAGTACGATGAAAAGCATCTGCAGAATGTCGTCTTTGTTTGTGTAATGAGGAAAAAGATTCATGAATCGAAAAAGTTAGTTTTTGGAAAATGAAATGAAAAATTCGTCCTGGAGTTGAGTTAAAATCTTAGAATTCCATTGAAAAGATTGCGTTGCCTTGTGAATGGTTGAATATCAAGGTAACTTTCATTTGTACATTAATTTATTTTGAAATTGTGCAAATTCCACTCGATTGTATTAAGGTATGAATTTGAAACGCATAATTTGTTTGGAAAAATTCCTTATTCGGAGAAATTGGTTTACATTCTTCAAAGCAAAGGAAAACAGTGCTATTGGCATCAAGGACTATTCAAACTATTTCGAGCAGAGAAGAATGGATGATTGCTCTGACGTCTGTTTTCTTATTTCCAGCTATATTGTTGGTTTCGTTTGTTTGTTATAACTCCATAAGACCGAGCGAAAGGAGCTTTCTGTCAATTTGGTGTATTAAAGAATGATTGAAAAATTAAGTTTAAATTAGTCTTGAGAATATTTTCTTTATTATCGAAAGTGATTGATTGGATCCATTAAAATCCAGACGGTGGCTTAAATAGTTCCTTTCCCTGCCATTTATAGAACAGTTTTTAAAATAAAAATCTAATTTCAAGTTCTTCTTTGTTGAACCATACCCACGATTTTTATTTCCAATGTGATTGCATTTTAAATGAAACTTATTCAACCGATTCCGCATAAATACACCTCCAATCACGCTTTGTACCGCGCACATCATGCAAATCAGTTAACCCTTCAATGGATTCTCATTAAATGAATACGAACGTAACTACTCTTCGATTCCAATGCAATCCGTCTAGCACACAGCCAACAGTACCATTTGTAAGCGATCTGACTTCACAAGTTGCATGAACTTGGTTCGTTAAATTAATTTGAAAACATCACAACCACAAGAGTTAAATCCAATCGCCATGAGTTCAAACGTGCACTCTCGACTCACTCAGACAAAAACTTAAAATCCAAAAGCAAACTCCATACGAAGAAGAGACGACAGACCCAAGGGATAAAGTTCCTGCAGCTCCAGCCACAACACAGATAAAATTTTATTATTTGAGCTGCAATAGGTTTTAAAAAAAAAAAAAAACTATTACACACGATGTCTACCTACGGTTTCCGATACCAAATCCTCCTCTTCAGCGTTGGTTTACAATAAATTAATGCAAAAACCACAGAAGCCATTCAACATCCTTTACAACAAAGAGCTTCCTACTTCTCGTTTTTCTTCGCCTGCTTCTTCTGCATTTTACAGCCACGCTTCGATGCCAACATAGATACAATAGGGAAGCAAGTCTGGAGTCACCAAAACCGAGGAATACTTCACAAACCTCTCGCCATCAAGAACGACAGGGTCCGAACTCCGGAGAACCACAACGATAAATGTTTCTCGATTTCACGAGCCCAGGCTCACTTAACGTGCATACATGGATATGGAAGTGCGCTCGACGTTGGCGAATTGTGGAATGAAATCGATGTCGATATGCAAATCACTGGCCTAATAAAGTCATACTCAGCCAGAGTGGCCACCAAACCCAACTTCTGATCGAAAAAATAAACGTCCATCAAAGCTGGTTAGATGCAGTGCAAAACAGCCGCCACTAGAATCCAACGAAGATTAGGTAATAAAGTCTGCTGTGTATATGGCAGCCACCAACGTCATCGGTAGCTCTGGAAAGGCAAGCGGCATAATGATACAATGAATGGGAATAGAAGGAAAAATATAACAACAAAAAAGTACGCACCGAAAAAGAGGAAGTAAACAAATAAAAAACTTAAACCTGAATTTATGTTTCAGTTTCGTGCATGGTCAAAGATACGAGTATACCCATACCATCTCAACTCAGAGCTATCCAGTAAACAAAAAAACACCCAAAGTAGCATAATTATGTTCCGGCAGAGTGATCACCACAATGCGAAACCATTGGCAACGAGGAGACTAACATAATTTATACACCAGAATCGGCTGACCACAGGTAGGCAGTGGTTACCCTTACTATAGTGCGCCGTGTATTAAGCTTTGCTTTGGTTGTATTGTTATTGTGAATGAACACCACAGAAGGGGGTTCTAAGAAAGTGGAACTGGCTGTTGGATTGTGTCTCCTTGCTTACTAACGACTTTTGTGTTTTGCTCCGAACCATTATCTGCATGAAACAATGTTTCCTGATTCTGTGATATTTACCTTAGCAACACCCATTCGAAATTGTTATCGGTAGCAGAATTTGTCAAGAAGCTTCTTCGACCAAACGTTTGATGACCACCCGAATCTAGGCTGAATTCGCCAACATCAGCTAGAGAAAAGTTACCGAAAACAAGAACACCTTGCAAAAGAACGTGATCCTCAAGAGTTTTGAAGTTTTTTTTTAAAACTTGTGTTAAGAGTTCACACAAGCGTTAAGGTTCCTAATAAATAGTTTGGCTTTGTAAAAAATGTACAAATTGAAATTCGCTCATGAACATCGGTCTCGAGGGGACAGTTTACTGGGATCACTCTGCAGTCGGTAACTTAATACATAATCAAGTCTTTTGCTTTCAGATTGAAGTCAATGGAGCTTTGATTTGTTATACTGCTACCGGGTATCGCGTGCAGACTTTTTTAAATGAACACATGTGTTCACATGCCAAGGATTTGTTCACCGTACTAGATCCCTTGCATGACTTGAGTCGTGGGGACCAGTTATAATTAAATAATATAAATAAAAAAAATAATGGATAATGTGCAAAATGAATGCAAATTTAATTTGGATTAACGTTTTTTGAAACTGGCTCAAATGTCTGATTTTTCCCGAAAAAAGTTTTCAATGGGATTTGCCGCTACAAAGTGTCACAACTTTCAAGCTTGGCAAATTTAGAAGGAGAAAAAACGCAAAACCCTCAAATGCGTCATCAATGATGCCAAAGACGTATCTTGTTCCAGTAAAAATTTATGAAGGGAGGGAGTCCCAAGTTGAGCTATAAAGGAAATCATATTTGCAAAGAACTGGCAGAGATCTTCATACTTCGGAGACTGCAAATCCGTGTTACTCGTTCAACGTTTATATGCACACATTTGGTTTGAGAACGATGCCTCCTTTTGATGCAATACTGACCATGAAATTGACCAGTGGATGGAAAAGCGAGGCTGTTGGAAAGAGTGCTCAGCTTCAGCCTTTCATAACTTTTAGCGCACTACTCATTTACGTCCCATCTTTTAGCCGTAAAACTTTTTCAGAATTCAAGCTTAAAGCACTGTACTCTATAATTGCCAAGTCAATTCTTTTTATATTTTTAAAAGTTTGCTAGTTACTTGGATCGTTAGCTGTATCCCTTTTTGACTTGTTAAGCCCTAAAGAAACAAGTTGATTATCTCGTCATTATCTAAATTTGCATAAGCCTGAACTTAAACTAATTAAAAAAAAATTAAAATAAATTCATCACAAACTCTTAACGAACGTCATAAATCCAACTCAATTTTAACTGGCGCCTCAAGACGAACTTGACAAATTGGCATCTCACACAAAAATATTCCCAAGAAACGTTCATCTAAATTCTGCAGACCATTTAAGGAAAAATAAAATAAACAAAAAAAAACAGTTCAATAACCGAGTTCCGGCTCTATACCAATATTCCAATAAACCTGCCCATAGTTGAAAAGTGGGAATCTGCCCAAGCAAACCTCATGCGCAGGTCATTTAAATCGCCACATAATCAAGCAAACAAAAGTAATTAATCATCGACGCTCACGGACCATATAGGGTAGGTATACTTCAACAAAAATTTAGCACTCCAAAAGCTGAGGCCACCATCATCATTATTATGCCAGTCTTACTCTACCTTAGTCGGCTAACCAAAAAAAAAATGAATAGGCTTCTGCATCATTAATGAAAATAAAAACAAAAAAAGCCACCGAATCTGCAAAATCCGGTTGAACTTCATTACATCTGTGGCTTTGTCGTCAGGACGAAGACCCATACACTTCACACTGGCGACAAATTACATAAGGCAAGTTCAAAGTACATCCTCTCTTGTGTTTATGCAATTGATTGGAGCACGAAATTTCCAGCAAATTGGAGCTTAAAAATGTGTCCAAAACTTTTTACAATAAAAACCTTCACAATGCCTAGCATTTCCGTGTCTCTATTCAATTCGACAATAATCCGATTAATGTGAAAGAAAGTGTAATTGGATTTTTTCCGCCAGCTGGTCCGTCATCGTCATTGGAAACTAATTAATAAACCGTGCAGCAACATTAATTGCAACTTCAAGCCACCACGACCGGTGTTGTCTCTCTTGGGGTGATGGGTGCCTCCGTTAGCTAACTGGCTGGCACTTGGTCTTCTTTGGGCCGGCCGCTTGAAATTATTATATGGGTCAAAGTGAAAATCACTCAAGTTGACGACTTGAATAGCTGAACGATTATTACGTGCGATAGTGCAGCAGAAATAGCCGTCATGTTTAATGACTGCACAAGACTGTCGAATTGGTTGCCAGTTTGCTACTAATGTAAATTATGTATAAGCTGAGCTGTGGGGCTACATTGTGACTTGATAACGCTCATGTAATACATTTACGCGTATGGTGGAAAATGGTAGTTGGAGTCGATAGCGATGAAGGGAACAGTATCGAACTAGAAATTCAGGAAATATGTCTGAGCCGGAAATGTGATACCTGTTTGGAATGATACTGCGAGGTATGCGAGCTTTGTTATGGTTGGGCTTTTGTATTTAGACGCGAGACAAAAGTTGCTGATGACGATGCTTGGGTTAGTAAATCAACGGTGATTTGAAGGCCCGTGAAATGAGGAAAGTCAAAAAGGCGGAATTGAGAAGTGCTTTAGTCTGATACCGTATAAGTTAGTTCTTAACTCAATCCATTTTTTTTTTGTATTTATTTTGAAATAAAGTGTAATACGGATGGACCCCTTTACCCTTAAACCAAGAATACACGGCGCGAAAAAGGACAACGTTATACAAGTTTGCTTTTCAAAAATTGGAAACTATTCTCTCGCAGAATAAAGCATATGTTACTGCGACCCAGGAAGTACGCTGGATAGGTTACGAGCAACGATTGCCTCATAAAACCATCCACCTAGCAACCTGCCTGTCTTCAGACAGTTGGGATATCAACTTCCAATAAGGCACTAGTAAAATATTCTGGATTTTCGAACGTTCAGAGGACCTAATATCAGCTCTGACCAATTTTAATACCACTTCATTTAATGCATTAGCTTGCTAGAAAAATGCAGCAGGCAACGATAAGGTTCACGATTGGAAACCTCAGCGCACGGGAGGGTATCAAAGCGAATTAAGCGAAAGATATTGAAATTGTGTGTTTGCCTCACTTTAATTCAGGAAAAGTCGAAACTACTTAAAGCAACCAGCCCTGACTAGAATGTGTGGTATTATGATGAGTGCATGAAGAAGCAGATGAGATGCAACAGAAACCGCTATACCATAAGCAGAGTGCTTTTATGCTTGCCTAATTGCAGAATTCTAAGAAATGCCCAAAAAAGAATCCATGAAGTAATTGTAAAAGGTAGCGATTCAATTTTGAAATTCAATCGAATTTCGTAATTTCATTTTCCAAATTCAGTGACAATTCAGTATGATTTTTTTTACAGAAATGCAATCAGTATTGTGTTATATGCAAAAATGCTGACAACTGAAAACAAGCTTTAATGATATGAACAATGGCATTACCAATCTTAATAATCCACTGAAACACGTTTTAAAACGTGACGTTATTTGAAATATCAAACAACTGAAGTTCGAAACTCAAATTAGATCATTTATTATGCTGATGTTTTTTTTGCTACCACAAATACATTGGCACCATTTAACATAGACGGCCGTTGAAGGGTTGATTCTTAAATTCTGACAATGATACTGTGTTAATTAACCTATGGAAAAAGACAATTTTTTCCTTCTGTCTACTTGGGTGATTATTTAAGGTACGGAAGACATCCAAAACGAGACTAAAAACAGTCCATCCAGTTATCAGTAAGAATCTCAGAAGTTGTATAAGGCAGTCGTTGTAAAGACCGTCCAATTCCTGGATTTTTTTAGATGTTGTATTAATCTGAAGCTTTTAATCTGAACCCAGTGTCTACTTGGATCTGCTCTGCACCTGGTAGAATTTTTCCTCGATTATCTTGAGACTGATAATAGAATCGTACGTCATAAAGGATCTAACAATTGTAGAATATAGTATATCCAATCTCGAACCGATCACCCATGTGGTCTTTTCAACTTAACTGGGAGTTCGCTTAGGGTCTTTCACATTGGTTATATCATTATTTAAGTGATAAGAACTAGGTTTTTATCGGATTAACACTTAGGCGGCCCACGAGTGCAACGGGACAATAAAAAGTTAAGACCTTCAACGAGTCTGGACAAGGAATCGAAGACAACTCCTTTGTACCTATTTTGGTTCTGCTTAACCTCTTTATACACTTCATGGCCCGATTGTTTAGCACTTAAGAGAGGCTTCAGTACTCCATGTACATCTCAAAAGATAGCCAGAGTGAAATCCTGGATCCGGCTGTCACGATCTCGATCGAAACCGAATAGATGAGCTCCGCTTCCATCGATAATCTTCTACCAATGGCCGAATAGATGAGCTCCGCTTCCATCGATAATCTTCTACCAATGGCTAATCATATTCTTTCAGTGTGTCTACCACAAACCATAAAGTCATAAAGGAAGACTTGAAAACCATTTAAATGCAACGGGAAAGGAAACGAGGAACAAATTTAAATGAGTACTGTTAAAAACTGTTAAAATTATTTATTCCATGGTTGAAGGCATTAAAAAAGAGTTTCAAGGGCGACTTAGCTTAAATTCAGAAAAAAGAGCACAGTTCTCTTCAGCTTTCTTCCTGGAGAGAAATCTTCCACAAATCACTTTATCCTTCGTACGTATTCAAAGCAACGTTCTAAAAATAGAACCTATGACAGAAAAAGAAGCACTTACATCTGCGAGTACTTTTAATGCATATAAAAAGAGCGCGATCCTTACGAAACAATCAAAGGATTCTTTCAATGGACAAGACCGAAGAACTAAGGCTTCCGCCAATTTTAAAGCGAGTTACTCTTAAATAAATACTGATTTATCAAGATTGATTTTCAAACCAAAAAATTTATTGCATTTCAAAAGAGAATTGAAATCAATGAACTTGAGCCCGGCAAAATACACAAATCACGGCAAGAAGAATACCCCTTCCGTGTTCCGTTAAAGGTTTATCTTTAACCTCATATCCATTATTTTTGTTTATTTTTTATTCCACCCATTCAATTATTTGCATAAGGTAAAAAAGTCCCGTTCACAACTGAAATGATTTATGAACAAACCCACAGAGTTATCAGCGGCAAGCCACTCCATACAATAATCACCAATATAAAGCTCTTTGATTTGAAGATACCATCGCGGGATACCTTTGCCTATTCATCCGCGTTTACCAACAACAATTAAGTATCTACACTTCAAAATGTCAGAGTATAGCAACGAACAATGGCCACATAATGGCACAATGGATTATCCGTTGTGGCTGGGTTTTTATTTTCCTAGAAGAGTTACCTTTTGCTATGAGGTGGTTTTGCCAGATCATGAAACTGGGTCAGATCATTGCATGAGCATGGCATCGACATGACTCTGTTTAACGGTGGCGATGGTGTCGATGGTTGTACAGGCAAATCTTTATATTTTCTTGTGCCTGCTCTTGGTCTCGTTCATCGGCTGCTGGCTGGTTATCTATTTGTAGGGGAATACAATTAGAAAGTACAAAGTCGTGATTCCCGGGCGCATATACTCGTACATAGGGCGAAGGAGTTCATTTCAAACAATCTACACTTTGTCTGGGGTCTTGAATGTTCAATTACGCGCCCATTGGACTGAGCAACTGAACCACTTAACACTTCATGCCCCTTTTTATATCGGATCCATATGGCTCTATAACATATAGCAGCTCAACAATATGTAATTGGTTGGTGCTAGTCAAACATGAACTCATCATGGTGAATTTTTTGTTACTTGAATTCGGACTACGATATAATAAATTGTAATGGAGCTATCGTGATATAATCCTTTACACTGAAATTGAAACCGTTAAAATATTCACCAGCCGTCATACTATATTTCATATGGGCTGTTTTCGACAAATCTCAACTCTTCACAAAATTAACAATCTTCTTTTTGACAGACTGTCTCTTTAAAGCAGGCCATATAAAACTGCGATATCATGGGACTGCTCTACACACGCGGACATAACAATTGACAAGATGGCTTTTTTTTACACGCATATTTCATCCGACAGCTTATTAAAATTAAATTAAAACTGGGCGACACTCCACAGGAAAAGAGGCAATGCCATCAATTAGGATGACTTCCCAAGGACCCAAGCAGATTATACACTTCTGAGCCCCATAACAAGCTTATCAATTTAAATCTGTTTAATACAACCCACGAGATGTCCTGAATACTCAAATCTATTACCAGGATGCAGGCGTTTGGCCAGCAACCTAACGCCCACCTTCTATTGTAGATCAATGGCCCGATACATCTTTTTAACAAATATTTCTATCAGGTGAAACGATACGACGACGGCTCAGATGACAGCCAATCAGATAGAAGCCGCAGGTATCTTTCGTGACTGTCAAAACACCTTGTTAATTCATGTTTGTCACATATCGTCGTTAAGGTCTACCTTAAATCCTCCTCTTTCGCCTTGCCAATCTGTCGTGACAATAAAATACACATAAAGATTTATTACCAAGCGGCATCCTCACATGCATCGTGCCGCGCCGCTGCTTCAGCCGTGGGCCACAAGAATGAGATCACTGATGCTGCTGCTGCTGCTGCACTGGTGTGTCCCCACCATTGGTGAGGTGTTTGGAAAAATACCATGAAGTTTACACACATTGGAGCGCAGCCAGAAAGGCAAATAAAATACTATGCCCTTGGGCTTTTTAGCCCGGCAAACAGTGCAAAAGCGAACAAATAAAAAATAAAACATTTGAATTTGTTTAAACTGAGTCAAAGCAAATTAGCCTCCCAAAGTATCAAACAAACAAGAGCCGAATATCCGTCCCTGTCGTATTATAGTTGCCATTGCCACCCTACTGACAATTAAATTCATAATTTAGCGAGTTTTTTTCTTCTTCTTTAACCCTTTATAGTCCAAGGGATGTTAGAAGAGGCACGGTGCTACTCGTAGACCGAAAAGGCTTCAAGCAAGTCTAGATTACACTGGCATGCAAGGTGAAGTGATGCTTGCGCCTCTTACAACACCATACCACTTGTGGAGGGTTAAGTAAAAGAAATGTAACCGTTAATTTTATTTAAATACCCAATTTGGTTAAAAGAAGGGAGCAGAGCCAAGTTTTTGAAGTGAAACACTGAATGAGAAGCAAATGGACGGAGGAATTCTCATTAACGTTTACAATTTAAATATTTTGTTTACCATTTAATTTCTTTGATGGAGTCTGAGATTTTTTTCCGGTTTGGCTATCAAAGGTTTATTCATTTGAAATAAATTGTAATAACATATAAAAACTTCTAACATCAATTAGGTAAACGATGTTATTTTTAATTATATACCTCGTTATATTATTAGCACATATGTCGCAAGGAAACAATGGAAAGCACGCTACATTATAAGGAATATTCTACGACGTTAAGAAGCACATGCCATCGATATTACTCCGATCCTTGGATCGAAGAGAGTTAGTACGTTAAATTGAACGCTGCGGTTGTCAGTCACATTCAAACATGGTCTTCATTTGTCCTTTGGAAGGCGCTTGAAATGAAATATAATTTTGTTACTTTGCTTTTCAATTATTTTTGACAAGTCACAATCTTTCGGTCTACTTTTTGGTGACCAACTAGATTTATTTTTGAAATAAAATCAGAAACCTATTTAAGTACGGAACCCTTATAAGATGTTTAATCTGATTGATTTAAATTTTGCTTTTTTATGAATGTCAATGAATACCGTAAAAACCAACGAAGTTTTCTCGTAATTTTAAACCACCTTCCTCAAGAAGGCTAGTCTCTTTGAATGAAAAGAACCATTTCACCATTTCTAAATAAGGCACTTTAATTTGTCATACCTCAAACAAACCCGTCAAAAGTCGAAACTATCGGTTCGAAAAGGCTTACAAAGCTGAACCAACATGCCATCTGTTTACTGTAAACTTATTATCTTCACATACTTTCCCACTGTCTAACTATCGGCCGTCACCGTGGTTTTCTATTCTAGTATGTAAGTGAATTAGCTTCTGCGTTATTTGCATTCTATTTAGTCAAGGTGGACGCTTTTTTTCAAGCTCATCATGGGTGAGTTTTCATTGTTTGCTTTATTCGTCAACCACCTTTCTAGCCAACAGCTGTTGTATGCTTACAACAGATTCAGATGCCACAGAGCTACAACTGACCGACCGGTCTACGGAAAATGACAACTCAGCAGAGCGTAGCCGAATTAAGCAGACCTGGCTGATGGCAGAATGAAACCTAACGCAGCTACACACCTTTTCTTTGGGTAGTTACATGCTTTTGAATGAGCGCAGTCTTGCTTGGATGCGCATGTGCTCGCATGGATGTCGTGTTGGCCGTCGCGTCGCTGGGTATGTCAGGTGAATTACCTTCAAGTTACACCTGATGGTGCACCAGTTTTTTTTTTCAATTTAAATTCCACCATCTGTCCCGCTGTGCCCCATTTGAGTATACCACCATGCCTCGCATGAGCAATGCCGCTGGTCGGATTGAAATACTGGTACGAGTAGGAGTCTTGTTAAGCCACCTTTTTATGTTATTTTGTCGAATATATGCGCTCTTTCGGATGTGCAATCAACGTCGTAGATCTTCGTACGAGTAAACGTTCATATGTCACCCTCGAATGGGGTAGGAGGGGAATAACTGTATAACAACCATCATTTGGAACACTCACATAAATAAGCACACAGCTCAGTTCACCTGGTTCCCAGGGCCCATTGTCTTAGCCAGCGTGCCAGTAGCAAAACGCTGTAACGACCGACGTTCCATGGCAGGTGAAACAAATGTGATTCTTTGGCAAAGATATGGCTCGACTTTATGGAAGAATATACAAGAATATTTGCGCGCGGAGAAGATTTGTGTATTCCGAATGAAGTTTAAGGCAATAATTCCCAAGCGATGCTTAAAAAAATCGCACAGTGAAGGCCTTAAGCATCTAACCGGCTTCCGAGTTTTATTTGTTGTAAAAAGGATTTGGGATTATTATAATTTTTGTTGCTTTAACAAGTCCAACAAGATACTCGACGTCAGGCTGAGATTAAGATTAAGTTTGAACATTTTGAAACTAATTTGATATTTATGCTTGTTGTCAGTCGTGGCTGACATTTCGTCGGCCTTGAACTGGTTCAAAATACGTGGGTACTTGATGGTCTTGAAATTAATCACAAATCTCAAATTGGCCGTCATTGGTTAAACATCGCAACAAAATACGTCTGAGGCTTTTGTTGTTTGTTATTATAAATATGTATAATACGCCTATGCTATGCCCTTTGTTCCGACATATGATGTCGACACGAACCAGGGGGGTTCTTAAACATCTTATGTTTCGTGTTTTTGACAACATGTTTAACCTTCGACAGAGAGATGAGAGAACAAGTATGTGTTCGGATTTCGATGAATTTGTGATAACATTGAGACAAGATTAGTTCCAAAATCATTTTGAGCTTGAGATGCAAGGCGATATGTGGAATATTACCTGGCAGCAGAGAATGAAGCTATTTCATCAAAAATACCCAAAAGGGAAAAAAATTGTTGTTTTACTGGAGATTTACAAAAACTATGAGGACTGCCATGGACCATTTGGATACAGCACCATGAACACACAAACTTAACGTGGACAATTCATACGGAACTAGGTAGGAAGAAAAAAAACAGATTTGCCACACTTGGTAGTAAGTGATCCTGAGAGGAGTGAACGCTCTGAAACACTGTCTCCACCCGAGGGAGAAATATTAAAATATTAACAAAAATTGACAGCTTAATAATTGGTTAAATGTGGAAAAAAGAGCATAGAACATGAGATATGTGGGATTCGACACAGTAGCCTTCCCAAGGAATAGCTTGAAATGTCAAAGGAACTTGGTAGTGGAAACAACTTTGAAGCCAAAGTCAAAGTCAAAAACAAAAAGTAACGTTTAAAGCAATAAGGTATGAAAATAAGTAGAGGTCTCGCGAAGAAAAAGTGTGCTCAAATTCAGCTTAGAATTTTATGTTACTTAAACAAAGAGGATTGCTGAGAGGATTCACTCTCTACTTTCTTTACCAGAGGTCAAGGTCTTGAGAACAAGTCGTTTTTCCAGTTTTAGTCCCCACGCAGCATCGAACTATGGAAAAGTACACTATTATGTCGTGTGTTATGTCGTCGAAGAAGTCCAGAAGTATTTCAAAAATCAAAAAAAAAGGAAATGGGTTGGACCTGACCTGATACCCCCATTCAGATGGCCCATGAATTGCACAAACGAAGGAGGGATAGAAGAAACTGGGGCAGCGGTCAGTCAATGTCTTATGTATGGCTGAGTCACACAAACGCGCAACGACAGCAGTCTAGCAGAGTTTTTCCTTTCAAGCAACCCGATTGAAGTACGATTTTATTAAATGAATCAGTGAACAATTTCCGCTTAAAAAGTTTTTTTTTTTTAATTTTTAACCATATTTTTCAAGACTTTTCGTCTCGACTGTATTTAGAAAAAAAAGCAATGCAAAATTCTCCGGAAACATTTTCCCAAATCCATTTTACATGGAATAGTTTGCACTCGTTACTTCTTTTCTTTTATATCAGGCAATGTTTCAAGAAAGGCCTGAGTCAAAGCCTACCTTTTTGGACTTGAATTGTTTTCCTTTGTGTTAAGAATTCAAACAAAATCCCACGTTTATAATTTGCTTTCCGATGTGAAGTGAACTATAACCTCTTTAATCCTCGTTGGTAGACACTACCGATTCATTGCCATCAGAAACCACCCTGTACGAATAGTTACAGGGGACCTTTAATTAAAAGCAAGCACTCAACTGTTCTTCATCCTTGTTAATGGATGTGCTTTGCTCTTCATGCCGTGTAATTTGATCAAACAAAAGAAGGACGTAATAGGCGGCACTACTCATTTATTATGCCGGCTTGGGCGCTCGTTTCGCATACACCTGTTGGACGTAAAATTCGGATAGCAACTCTAAATTACACTTTTTACGGCTTCAATTCTGAGCACGTATTGTGAATTTGTTTTAATTTTTTTTTTGTGCTTGCGACCATTTCTTGCACTCGTATGATTGTCCTTTGAAATGGGATAATGGTGTAATTTGTGTCCATGACGGTGCGTTCTGCGACATCTGTTGTTGATAGTCACATTTAATAAATATGGTAAAATTAGCAAAAGTATGCTTGAGAGAAATTTTATTACGAATTTGAGGTTTGATAGTTGTTGTAAAAGAGTGCAGACCTTTTTTGTAAAACCAGAACAAAGTTTAAATAGGAGAAAATCGGTAGCTAATATAATAGATGAACGGCGGCGGATCGTTGCTTCAACGCCAACGAGCGGAAAAAAGACTTGTTTTCAAATCTTACGGTCTTAGGGTCAGCTGAAGAGCTCAACGAGTGAAAAAGCTTTGTGGATCTAGCCAGAATAAGAAGATTCAATGATGCATATTGTGGAAGCAAGGTCCACAGCCAACTTAGTGGATGCAATTGGAAGCATCTTTTCTGGCTTGTATTCCGTATTCCGGGCCCTGCGGGTTCACACAGTCAAAACGGCTACAATATTGTCATTTTCCTCCCCTTCTTGGTCATAGTGAAAAGATGTAGTGGGATTCGGGATACGTTTAATAAACAAGGAGCTTGTGTTTTCATCAGGTGACTCAATGTTTTAAGTATAACAAAACTTTCACCCGCAAGGCTCGAGACCATTTACATAAATAGGTTGCTAAGAATTATTAACAATTTTATTCATCATTAAATAAGATTTGCGTAAAGTCGCCCGATCGATCCCGCGAAGTTTCAACAAACACCAAAACCAAAACACAATAAAATGTATTTGATCCCAGACTATCGCTAAGAATGTTTTATTTTTGTTCTTATTTTTAGGCATCACCATTTGTGATGTATGTATCAAAGGTAAAGTTCAGGTAAATTAGTCAAATTCGGAAGACGAAACTAAACAATGTTCCCTCTTTTTATGTTGGTTTGAAACAAGAGACGTCGCGTCACAGTTAGTTGACACATAACCAAGAGTGGAAAAATAAAAATATGATTCAATAGTCATAAATTATATCATTTGCCATACGCATTTAAAGTATGATTATGAGTTGAATATATGAACATAAAAATTTTACGTCTCTCAGTTTTTACTGCACAATATTTCCACCCATTTCATAACATCCGATCCAATTTTTTTTTAAATCAAGTTACACGACATCATGATGTAAAAAAAAATTATCGTAAAACGATGAAGAGTGAACATCTGAAAACACTTTCTAGATTGTACTTGTAAGATTTATTACAAAATTAATGGATTTAACTCGAAGCTTTACTTAGCAGCTTGTAGACTGTAGATGTAGACTTAAAAGTCAAAGCACGCTGACTTAACTTGCTCGCACACATCGAAGGCAATTATGCTACAGAAAAAACCATCTTCGAAACACAGTCAATAGGACGAGACGACACGGAAGGCAGAACTTGCTTTTTAAATTATACATAGCGGCTGCCAGAGTCTAAAATGCCCGGGTATTACTGATTGCAAGGCTAACGAAATCAATTTAAATGGTCACCGTATTGATTTTTGATAAAATCTTTAGTGTTAATATGTACTTTTTCGCAAGCTTGTTTTTTTTTATCCAAATTGCCCTCATAGCCTTGATGGCGACAATATCAACAATATCAATTATCATTTTGCAGAGAACATAACACTGAGTCTCACATCAAGTACTTAGTTCTATATGTATAATCTAAGAACTTCTTCATTTGCACGCAATTATAAGCATCCCGCGTATTTCTTAGCCTTAGGTGATCTCGGCTTATTGTGTATTTTATACTTTCAAGACTTACCAAAGTGAGTGGCACAACGCTTTCAATACTATCGATTAACTTTCGAATATCCTTGCCTGTTTTTGAATTGAGAAAACATAAGTCCTCCCACACAAGTGTCATTCCTCTTTTGCTTTTCATAATAAGTCAATTCCTAAAAGGAATATATCTTATCCACCGATTCACAAGATTCTTTTTATTTCCTGCTCATTGATTCGCGTTCAACAAATTCGAAAATACTTTCCACTTCGGCACCTTTTTACCAGCAATCAATTTCCGAAAAAATCGAATTTCATTAAAGACACCACGTGAAATCTGTCCATTGATACGTATGTAGGTTCAATCGCATCTCTGCTCCGAACACTTGTATTTGCCTCAAAGTTCACATCACATGCCAGACCTTAATACCGATAACAAGTTGTACATCTATCTGATTCTGATAGAGTGGACGTTTTTCTCTGGAAATTGAATTGACTTTTGTTCGTTTCTCGGTGTCCCAGTTCTCAGATTGCAAATACGGACACCCGCCGGAAAGACATTCAATTTTTTTTTGCGATCAATAGGCTGTTTTTCAAATTCAAAAAGCCTATATCTGTGAGAGAATAGTTTGCTCTGTCTCAGGGAAAAAAAGATACAATTTCCATTGCAAAGTTCCACATTTACGGCCGTCAGTTTTTTACGAGAAATAATATCTCAAATCTGTCGCTTATCTTCGTTAAAGAAGGAAAAGAGTTACCCCCATGAGTGGTGGTGGCGATGATGAAAATCCAACTCGGAAGTGTATCCATCCACCTAAAAAAGAAGAAAAAAAAACTCAGATGATTGCCATCAATTTTGGGTAAATGTTTGTAACTATATTTCGGGTTTGGCATTGGCAAATCGTCGGCCAGCCCGAAATTGTAAGAATGTGTATGTGGCCTTGACAGCGACATGTAACGAAACAACACAAATAAGGGTCCTATATAGGCTACTCCAAGAATACCCAAAAGAATAATTATTTTTCCTTAATCCATTGTTGAAAGGGTAACTTTTTTCAAGAGATACGGTGGCGCCATCGTCTTTTTTTTCAAATCACTGTCCTCAGCCATACAATTTTATGGGGGAGGTTGTCGGTTGTTGGCAATGACTTTGAAATCGATTCATAAATAATTAATGACCTCAAACTTGGAGTGTGAAATCCTTAAGCTTAGAATTAGAATCGGTGAAAGAAATTTGTAATATTTCTTAGCGGGATTAACAAATTCGAAAGCATAAGCAGAACATGTTTTAAAATGCTATAAAGTTTTTAGCCAACCTCGTTTTTTCGTTCGTTTGTAAATATTCAAGAATTTCCTGTCGCTACCAGCGGTGCGGAAATAATTTACGATGTCCTTGGTTCTAGGAAAATCGACGGGAATAGAACTTTTTATTCCAAGTTCGCCAGCGATGAACCAGTTATGTATGATTAGAATAATAAACACATTTATTTACGTCGAAATAATACTTTATGTATCTGATAATGACGTCACAATCGTCACATTTGGATGGATACTTTGTGTTTGAAGTTTGTAATTTAGTTTTGCAAAATTTAATCAACACAATTGATTTCTAGGACGCGACCTTATAGAGAAAGATTTTCGGAGACGAGCGTGCGGGATGAGCAATATTTAAAACGGAAATTAAACTTAATCTACCGGATTATGTCTTGGAAATATTTTCGCAGGAATCAATGTCGAGGAATAATGTTTATCTGTTCGTTAGTCGCAGCGGAATCTGGGCTGGTGTAATTGGCTAAGCGCCTGCCCTTAAATAAAATCAATTGATGGAGTGGTCACTGCACTGATAGATATCGACCAGCGATATTGATATGGCTTCTTGTTCAGGATTTCCAAGTCTGTGTCGTCAAATTAATGTTTTGTGTTTATCGTATGGCTGTGCATTGAAGCAACTAATTTTGAATAAAATACTGCGAATTAAGTGAAAGCACATCGAGAAAAATCCTTTGTCCCAATTGGAACTCCACCCAGGCAAAAAATTAAGTCAACTGCTCACCACACTAAAAAAAAAACAAACCCCTGTCAACTCTTCTTGCAACTTGTATGCCAACTCAAAACCTGTCATCTATGGCAACTTATAAAGTGAAAAAAAAAAACTTAAACGATTCGATTATTGAATTTGCATTTTTTCATCAATTAAACAATTCAACTGTCCAGTGTCCATTGACCCAATTTTGCATCGCATAATACACTTGTTACCTTATACATCACTTCAACGTAACACCATGACTACAGAGGGTCTACAGACTAGGCTTGTCAAACACTCGCAGCTCATAACACGAACAATAACGATAATTACCCGATAATGAGATTACCAAAACAGCTAAAGCAACAAAAATTGTTTGTTTGCTTAAAAGAAAACCAAAACTTCACCAAATATGGAAACCTGGTTAAAATATGAAAAAATAACAAAAGCCTCTCCATCCGACACCACTGATTGACAGAGTTCAAATGAACCAAAGAAATAAGCACACAAGCCGTTGGCGGGCTTTTTTGGTAGGATTTTGTCCCCCTTGGCATGATGCTGCTGAAGCTATTTGTAAAAGAAAAATTTGGAGCAATCAATGAAACTGAAAGATAGAAAAACTTTCATTTCACTCAAGCAATTGAGGCAGTAAAAATGTAATTTCATTTCGCGTGCGCAAACAATAATGTCCCGCGAGACTTGATGATAGTTTCACATTCGCCGTGGTGTTCAATTAGTGATTATTTTTTTCCTTTCCACAGTTGGCATACAACATAATTTGTGGATTAGGCGCAGGGTGTTCACGATTTTTTTTTTACCGTCAGACATGCAATTTGAACGAAGTTTGATTTATCACAAGATATATACCATATATAAAGATAAGCCCTTAGCCATATCTAAAGGGATCTTCATGAGAAAGCACCTTAACCACAATATTTGCCTCCTTACATATGCCAGAGATCGACTCATCCCAACTCTTCTAGGTTTCCGAGCGAAAATATTGGCTAAACACTGAAGCCTTGTGTGAAGTCTGCATAATTCTGTGTCCGTCAATTCAGCTTTTAAGCCTTCTTTCTCTGAAGTCTGTACAAGTCGTGCGTCTTTGAACCGATGGTTATGTGTCGTCAGTTAGTAGACTATGTTGACAAGAGCAGTTGCCTTGTTATTTTATAAGGAACGCTCAATTTTCGTGGCGCCGGCAAGTGCTGAATCTTACCTCCTTCTTTTTCAGTTCTCCAGTTTAACTGTATACTTTGTTGCGGTTTAACATTTCATCTAAGATCTCTTAAAAAGTGTAAGGATACTGAACCAGCAAAGTTATTCTTTACTTCTTACGACTGCAGCAATGTTAAATCTTTGGATTCGGATAATCCTAATTCGAACTATGGCTGTAACTTAACAGTGCAACGAGTCGTTATTGGCTTCACAGAACGTCTAAGTTTCCAAAATATTTAAAAAAAAATGTCTTGCGTTAATCAGAAAATTCCTCAGCTCGTAAATCTGCTCACAAAACCAAGCACCCTGTGTTAACATAACCATAATGATACCTCCACACATCTTGCAAGTGTCATTTCAATTACAAGTACATGAGTGAAAATTTCATGCGTGTCGCCACCTTCCCCAAGGTAAGCACCGTACAACAAGTACATACGTACGAGTACAGTACTAAGCACTGAAAGAAACAAATTTTTGTTTCAAATTAATGCCTTCTGAAAGTAATTAGATTCATTTGTGGTTTCCTTCGTACCAACAAAACCACCCGTTTTTGGTACCTGATTCCATTTACAAATGAAAACAAAAATCTTTGAACCATTGTGCCATCCATGACGGAGGACATTCAACTGTGAAAGCAACAACAAAATAGCAGGCTTTAATGTGTACACTGTACATATGCTTGGGGGCAAGTAGAAATGACAATTAAACGCATGATAAGAGCTCACATTTGGAGTTGTAGTCAGCGACTAATAGGCGCTCCATTAAAGCAAGCCATTGCTTACCACGCTTCCAATTGAGGAATTTGCACGTTTTACGTCATAAGACGATTGAATAACTCTGACAATCCAAACCAGTTCCTCCTCAAGCGTACTACAACGGCTAGATGCATGAACTCAATCAGTCGATCACGATTTCTTCGAAACTTTGTTATGGCGATGAAGTTGGATGTTTTGGTTGCAAAGATGTAGCGAACAATAATAAAAAAAAATTGCAATACAATTCGAATAGTAAGGTTTCTTTAAAACAAAAAAATATTAAGGTACTGAAGGCTTCCTGTGTTGAGGCTTGCATTTCGATTGCGGTTAGAATTTGTGGTTTTACGGTGGTGGACTTCCGAAATAATTTTCGTATTTAAAAAAGGTATTCAATTCATGATGGGTAAAAAATTCAGTAGAACTTTATCCAAACGAATATTTATTATGACTGAAAAAATATTTTACATAGTTTTTTTTTCAGTTGTATTTTTGCAGCTTAAAACTTCAAACGCTTTACGCGGTTATTTTTCCTTGATTCGTTTGCCATTTGAATTTTACGATTGTGCACATACAAATTATCAACACTGTTGTTTGAAACGTTTATTTCCAAAGATCAAGTTTAAATTGTAGTTGGTCGAAATCGCCCCATGCTATGACTATTTTTCAATTCGAGTGCTTACTAATGGGCCGAGTACACACACAAACACAATTTTAGACTCGATGGGACAACGCTGGTGTATCTTTTTCTTAAAACGAATTTATTGTTCAGGCCAGATCTCTACGTATCTGATATCTTATAGAACGTTACGTAAACAACAAAAAAAAAACTGAAAAAGAAAAATCAGCTTTCAATACCGTCTTGGAGAACTAAGCACCTCTAATCCTCTAATTACATAACGTATGCGCAATCTCTTTCATCAACAACAACCAAACTAAGCCAAGCTTCAACATAACGTGTAACTACGACAACAAATGTAAAGAAAAATGGCCACAAAACAAAAACAGTCAAGACACAGTACCGCAGCAGCGGCTCCCGTTATGCGATCGATGCGGTGTGAAATAAGAATATTAATTGCGGCTTTCTGCGCGATCGCATAGGTGGCAATACAAATGGCAAAGATTAAGCGCGCCAACCAACATATGAACAGACAGAAAAATAAGAGGAACGAAAAGAAAATCGAATGACACCACCGCACCGCTAATGACCAAGGTCCGCGCGCTCTTGTGCTGTTTTTCCGTCTATATATCTTTACGGTTATACCTACCGCCGGTGTTGTGGCTATGCCAAGCCAGTCGGTTGGCGGGTGAGGTAATGGGGACGGGGACGGAGAAGTCTTAACTTGCTTCCAAGTTTTTAAAACCTGATGCTATAAATGGCAATCGAGTCAGCAAGCTGACATTTTCCCCAAGCGGGCTCCGGTTCCACCCGGCCTTCCCGTCAGAATTTGTTTTTAGTTTAAGCCGACGAGAGAGACCTACATATATTATGTAGGTTGGCAAAGTATAAGACACCTAGCGTAATAAAGCAAACATTACCGTTCGCTAGCTTGCCTGATATATACAGATACTCTCCCGTAGTCGTACGGCATCATGATGATGCAGTTCGGACAGCTGCTGCTGCAACAACAAGCTCCCGCTGTTATGGCTAGCCAGCCAGCCTGCCAGTCGTTTGCACAAACATACTG
This sequence comes from Orthonevra nobilis, assembly GCA_963555765.1. Lineage (NCBI taxonomy): Eukaryota > Metazoa > Arthropoda > Insecta > Diptera > Syrphidae > Orthonevra > Orthonevra nobilis. The sequence goes on from OY743226.1 coordinate 83,441,918, forward strand.
GCTTGCGGAACAAAGAAAGAAACTGGCTCGCTTAGCAAAACGGGTTTTGCAGCGGCAAAGGGTGCACTAGTGCACCCGTATTTAAGCCTCTGACCGTTGTTCGCATAGCCCATAAAAAGATTGACACGATCATTGCATTAGCGCGCACAGTTGCCAATAGATTGTATTCGCTTTTATTTAACATTTTTATTGCTAAGTGCGCGTCTTTGTGTTTTGTTTGTACGTGTTTGTCATGTATCTAGATACTTTTGTTTGAGTTCTCTGATTTCAAAGATCATGGGAGCAGACTCGAGTGTGCGTGACCTTCGCCGAGATACCTACCGCACCTGCAGTACATCGACGGATAGTATGGCTGCTGAACAAATTTAATTAGATACTTTCCTTGTAAAGAGTTGGTTTGTAATTTTCGAATCCCACACCAGCGTAGGTGGACGTAGCCAAAGAGACGCCTGTAATGTAATTAACTCGTTGTTCGCCGCACAACGCTAAGGCATTCAAAAGGGAACTGAGCTTACAATAAGGCAAAATAAATGTCAATAGCGGTGTATGGATGATTTGGCAACATTTTCAACTTTGGAAAAGTTTCATTTGAAAATTTAATGAAGTTTAAAAGTTCACCAGCGTCAACACTTTATGCAACGGATGCAACTGCTCTTCGTCTTTGTTTGAAACATTAATAGGAATTTTCATGGCATTGAAAATTTGAGAGTCCGTCAGTCTGTCAGGTCTTTATCTTCTGACCATAATAAAGAACCCTCCCTGTGCGTGTTTGCTTGCACTTGGGAGCTTTTATGTAAAATTTTTTAAAGCTGGTTCAGCGAAAAATACTAAGAAGCCTACCTTCGAGCTTGCCAGCTTTTTCACGAAATTGAAGGTTTTTCTAATCCAATTTTTTCACAGAAGCTGTGCTTGGGAACTTGAAAATGATTTCAAAATATAAGTAAACAAAACTAAAGCTCCTATGAATTCAAATCAGCAAACTATTTAAAATCACTTTTAATTTTAGCGTTCTTTAAAAAATATTCAACTGTATGTCAAGGCACATCTTTCCATCTCATCTTTTATGCTCCCAGAAAAACTTAACATCTCATAACTAAGCCGTCACGTTTACCACGAAATTTATGAATTTTTCCATCCAATTAAACTTGAGACATCAACTTTTGACCGAAATTTCCAAAAAAAAAAAAAAAACAGCCAACGTCTATTAAACTCATTTTTATATGAGACCAAAAGTTCCTCGTACCGAAATTTCCCGTATGCCTTATTATCGAATTCCATAAAATGCTAAAGCGTTTATTTCGTTTCCATATCGACCTTTTTATGCGGCCTAGATCCGAACTATAATGCACCGTAATTTTTCAACATCAATTTCTTCGCAGAGCTCCAAGTATCTTTTCCTCAACAGATGTTTAAGAATTCCGAAACGATAGGAATGAACTGAAGCCGAATAATCGCTTCCCATTTGAATTTTATATCAGCAGCTATCAGATTGCTGATATTGACGTTCAGTTGTCCCAATCACGGTCGCAACTAGATTGATGACTTCTGCAAAACGAGAGAAAAAAAAGGTGTCGAAATTTATTCCATCGTCAGCTGTGGGTGTATGCTAATTTAATAGGCTACGTAAAGACTAAAGAGTCATATTTATTGTTTCACTAAAGAGACTTAACATCTTGGAAATACACAGCTTATATAGAAGTAGCACGACAACGAGAAGTTGATTTTGTTTTTTGATGTTCGTTTTGAGCAAAATGCAAATGTCAACTGGTTTACTTAAGTGTCGAATAAATTGGGATTGTGTATTCGTGTTGACAAAAACATAATCGGCAGACTTGAATGTCACGCGCCATTCGAGAGAAAGTCAAAACGATCCAATGAAATATTCTTAACGGATATTTTTAAATTTATTGCCACTTGTTTGATGAAATTTACTTTTGTCTTTAAAGGAACTCTGCGTACAAATTCATCCTTAAAAAAAGAGGCAGGATGCTCGACCGTCATTGAAATACAGGGTGTTATTTCTTCGAATTATGCGTGAATGACTTAAAAAATAATAAATGTCATGAGGCGATTGTTGGTGTGATATAAATAGTCAAGTCTTGAAATAGTCTTGAAATCCTAAAGATGGCCTTTAAATTTTAACAAGTACACCAAATTTCGCACTCACTAGCATCAAATAAATATTCCATCCATACGAATTCAGGGGGAGAAGTCATAAATGCGAAATTTGAAAATTCAGATCACAGATAAGATCACATACCGCCAGAACCTCCACGAAAATTTTTTTGAGAGATCTATCAGCCGCTTAAGGGAGGTGTCGGGGCAGCTTGCGAGATATTAAACAAAAAAAAAAGTAAAACAAATCGTTTTAATTTTTTCTTTAATTCTCTTTAAAAAAAAAAATAAAATAGCAACAAACAACAGGACACCCTGTATTGAGCTTCTCATTTGAGAGAATAAATGCGCTTGATGGCAAAGGACTTACGAAAATTTGTGTAAGGGTGTCATTGAGATGGACAAAAGACATGGCAATAGGACATAGACTGCCTCTTATGGTGTAAATGAGTTAAACGAACGTGCGTAGAGAAAAAAACATTACTCATACACCCGAGTGCTGTTCTTGACACACTTCATGTCCGAAAAAAGGTTTTTTTCTTTTTTTTTTAATGGTCTTCATCACGTAGAACAGTCTGAGAAACGTTTTGGAAAAGATGGTTTTAGAAACATGGGTCATATGTGTAAGAGAAGAGTGGGAGAAAAGGACTGGGTTTTCTGTAATATGTTATTTAATAAACGTTTGCTTAACGTTGTTTTGGAGAAAATACCTCTGTAGTAAGAAATTATTTATGTCAATTATTGTCTAATAGTGATTAACGCATTTCTTTGGACACGTTGCCGACCTTGTTTTATATACATTTGCATTTTTTTCTTTTGATGAAGCGAAATCTTGAAATCCAGTTTTCCTATAAGGTTTGCATTTTTGGTACAAAAAAAGTTATGCTATGTTAAGTTTTTCGTTAAATATGTACCTTCATTAGGCTGGGCAAAAAATAAAGTTTGTTTGATGTTTTTGAAGCTACACAAGCTATAGTGACAAGAATTTCGAACAGACATAAATTTTAAAAATCTCAAAAACAAAAGCTGCCTCTTGAAGTCTAGTGTTGAAAAGATTTTAAAAGACCATTATACATTAAGCTGAGTGTTTTCTCAAAGTCTTTGCCTTTTCTATTTTTCCTCTTAATGAGGATGTTTTCATACAGCAAAAAAAAACTCTTGAAAAAAGTCCTGCAAAGCCTTGTCCTAGCACAAGTTTTTTTTTCTCCTATCAACACGAAAAGTTCTATCATCCCTGTTAAAATGATTGCCATTCCAATACTGATTTATTTTGTGTTCGTTTTTCCATCAACGAAACGAAACATTTGGAGATTGTAAACAGAAATTGTGACGCAAATGGACTATTTAAAGAGAGCGCTCTAAGTTTGTCCTTTTTTGCGCAACTTTGTGTTAATTCATTCCTGGGGCTACCGTAAAGATTAGAGAATTTGTATATTTCGTTGTCAACGCACAAGATGTGACCCTGAATCTCCATAAGCCACTTAATCTGAACCGGACATCCCATGTAATTCAATTTTAATAAATAAAAATGTTGTACACCCATTGACTAGCCGCGTAAAAAAGTAATATACTATATATATTTTTTAAATCCGATTAATTCTTGCCGCTGTGAAAATGAAATATACGGTTGGCCTCTGACTCGCGTAGAAATGCGCTCAAAGGACATCATTAGCAAGGATGTCTAAGAGTTGTTATAAAGGACTTAAATTTTGTGTTCAAAGGGATTAGGAATAAGAGTACTACAAACGACATTTAGGTTGAACCTGTTTCAGTCTACGGCTGAAGGGATTTAATTATCTACTTTAGACTTGAATGACCTTTTGCAAGGAACAGGGGGCACACAAAAGGTTTCTTGTCTCATATATTTTGAGAAGGTTTAAATTTGCTTAATGCTTTACGTATTATTCTTAAGCAATTTTGTGGTAAGTCTGTATAATTTTTAATAATATTCATTCAATTCGATTGGATAACAGCAAACACAATACACAAAATGGAAAATCCCGATTTGATGTTTCGGATTTCGGGAAAAACAATCAAAATTCCATCCACTATGAATCCATAACCAGTTGCACCCATACCTTAAATCGTTCTACTTCTTCAGGACATCCCTTTTAAATAAAAAAAAGAAAAAAATTACTGAAACTATTCTCGAATTTCATTGCCCCTTTCCTCTGATACAAAAATTAAATGACCTTGGCCAACAGACCAAATTCTTAGCCTACATGCATCTGATAATAATTGGTATAGATATATGGACTCCGCTCGATATTGATCATCAGAATCTGCAGTGGATTTGGTCCAAGCAGAGAAAGCTAAATATCGTTGATCGTGTGCATGCCCCGACTCCATAGCCAGATTTTCGAAGCTTATTCGAGTGAGGAGAATTTGGAGGCAATTGAACAAAAAATCAAGATGCGACTTCGCCCGATGCAGTCCACTGTTTCGATAGCTGATTTTTCTCCATGGTGCATTATTGGCTTCATGTTTCATCAATAGTAACGAATGTAGGAATCAAACTTGGGCTACTTTGAAATTCTTCGTTTGAACAAGATGCCTATCATATCAACTCACTTACACACTTTCACTCTACGGTTTTCCAATACTGAATTTTATTCACGTTCACGGCAGTTCTGACTTCTTCTGGGCGTCCAGGGCGGTCCTCTTCAAAAACAGTTTTTCATTTCCGATAAATTTCAAAGAGAGATTCCTAATGAATATGAATGGAGCATCGTTTCATCGTTTAAAGATACCAAAACAAAACATGTCGATGAATTTAACAGCGATCGCCTGGAAAATAAATTTACGCCTCGAAAAGAGCAGTTCTTTTCAATTCACACGTGTATTTTTGTTCTCTGTAATAGGTATGGCATCAATCGTTTCAAGCGTTTTAAAAGTCATTTAAGTGATTCCCCTAGTATGTTTGAATTCTTTTAGCATTCTTCCATTGTCATGAAACTAATTCGCGAGGAGAAATATTTTTCTTAAGTTTTATCCACTTGCGATACTCTGTTCATGCAAACGAAGTTGCACATTCAGAGGACCATCCTGGAGTAACACAAGAAGATAATATCAAAAGCAACCTCTTTGTACACAAATTTAGCTTCTTAACCCTGAACAAACAGACTTACCGTTTACCTATGCGCTGCTATGATAGAACGACGTTACATTGTTACAACGCCATATTCGTAGTCTCAAGTTTGCATAGATAGGGCTTCTATGTAAGAACGAAATGAAAAATTTGTTTGTTTATTTGTTTGTATGCAATATTTCTACATCCATCATATACAATTTTCTTCTTTTCTTCTTTTTTTTTCTTTTATCAAAAGCCCTTATGATGAAGATTTTCATTTTTCTTTCTTTTCTTCTTTTGCAGATCTAGAATGAATTAATTTTTACCCATTGAAAAATGAAGGTAAGTTTGTAGATTTTTTTAGTTTACTTTAAGATGGGTAAGGGTGGAGGAAAATCCAATTTCTCTTCACTCATTTCCCCACATCATTAGATTCATCAAATTTGGCTGAGATTTTAAAGTAAGATGAGGGGTTGATAAAAGCAAAAAATTTAGTTGAAGAAGAACTTAATCATCCTTGACTAATCTATTATTCGTCGGACAACGATAGTTAAAGCTGCAATCGATGGTTTCGATTTTGAGATTAGAAAGTGCTGCTCATGTTTGAAGACGACCCTATGACTCTGTTATATTTTAACTTTTCATGACGTCGGAGGAAAAATCGAAAAAAAAAAATTTCACTGTCCCACTTCTCTTTAGGGATTGGCAATCCTCCGAAAAGTACAACTGCTATGAAAAGGCCTCTGTGCAGTTCCAAATCGATAAGGGGCATTGCTTCTTTTTTTCTGCGGTAATGTACTCATGGAATGACATCCTTGTTATTGGTTTTTTAATGAAGCTGTAAACGTATTATATATTTTCGATAAGCTCATATCCAAATACAGACCCAATGTACTCACAGTCATAATTTTTGGGATCCATTTGCGGGCAGGTATATTTTCATTTATCCTCTCTTTATCTTTATGAATTTAGCTTTCATTGGCATTTCGGATACAAAGCCGTTGCAATGTACTTAGTAGAAATATCTTACCGTTGCGCTTGATAATTTCTCGATATGTCATTTGATTCAGTAATATCTATGGAGAACTTTTTTTCATTTCATTTTTAGCAGGCTCTTCATTCTTAACATATCATTGAATCGTAAAAAAATATTTTATTTGTAAACAAAGTGTACAACTTTTTCCAAATTTCACACTTCGAAAATTTTGTATAAACATCATGGTTTACCTCATGAACATTATTATGAAATATTCACAAAAGATTGATTAATGATTTCTCGAAAAGTTTATTGGTGAATTACTTTTGAAAAATTTATCTTTTGGAACGGTCTTTCTTTTTTATTTCAATGATGATTTACAACGCATCGAGAAGGTATATTTATTCAGAGGAAAGTGTAGATAATCATTAACTCATACGTAGGAGGCATATCATAATACTACATACCGTTGTGATGCTAAACGCAAAACAGAGCTTCCATTTCCTGCAAGTGCTGATTTAAAAACCATTCACTTAATCTCATCCCCACCAGAAAATCCATTTGAGCCACATCAATTTACATACACTTGATTTAACATTCTACACTACAGTTTTTTGCGGTTGAACACTCATCATTTAAGGATTTAATACAAAATTCCATCTTCATCTTCATCAACCCTTTTTTATTCCGCTTCCGTTTCTTACCTGTTTCGTGCTTATTTATCCGGTTTTACCATATGTCCGCCATTGTCCTTCATGGCATGAATACAATTCAGCACACAGCATATCCAAGGACTATGAAAAGTCATGGCACACCGGTTAAGGGAAAGACGGCTCTCATAAAACTGTGTCACACTGAAAGCCTACAAAACAAAAATGACATCAAGTGAAAAATTGCACACGTTTTACTGTGTGTGCCGACTGACATTTTTACACATACTCGCATTAAAGAAAACTGCTCATCGTTTCGCTAAGCTTCTTAGAAGATAGCGTTCAAGGCGAAGGACACAGTGTATAAGGTATAAGTTTTCGTATGTGTGGGTGTTTACTGATTGCATGTTTCAGACAACGTGACTTGACGATGACTTTCTCATCCACTTCGCTCAAGTATCAAAGAGGATAATGATTATGCACACTGCCAAGAGTTGAAAAGTAAAAGTAGGATCCTGTTATGAATATTGTCACACCAGCTTTATGTAGTTAAATCATTCAAAGCCCAGTGCCACTGAGAAAACAACTTTACTCGAGATGCAGAACGTTGTTGCATTTTGATAGAACTACTTATAACACAGGCATACGCTTTAAACTTTAAACTTCAAAATACACTTTCGTCTTTCGTTTTGTTTTTGATAGATTATTGGTGTCTCCATTGAAAAGCTTAAAATGTCTGTATAGTTCGGCCATAGGCATGGGAGTGAAGAGGATCTTGCGGAAGTGTTTCGCAAAAGGGAATTGTCAAAGATAAGTTATACAGCATCCATAGAGGGATTTGAAGACTCTCGTTTTATCTAAAAAGCACCATTTACAAATGTACCCGTAAAGCTTAAAATTAACTTAAGGAACACAATATTTGGAAATTCATTTATAAGAGTCGGAACCCTCTTTTAAACCAAATCCATTGACCTGAGACTTGTTAGTTTCTTAACTACGAAAAAACAGGTTGATCCAGCGAAGGACAGCATTATTGGCTTTAGCACAGCAGGCTGCAAGAATGGAGATGCAGCGAGTTCATTTGGACACAATCTATGATATTAAACAAGCCATCCACTAGCTCAGAAAAGTTAACCACTAGGATTTTTTAGTTAAACAAGTATGAACATACTACAATGGATTAAAAAAATCCTAGCCCGTTTTTTTCAAATTCCAATTTTTTTTTCATTTATCTACAAATCTGCAACTTCTATCCGAAGGATGATATAAGCTCCAAAAATATATTTGTTTTATTATTTGGTCGCTCTCAGGGGACAATGACTAGCCTTACAATACAGTGCAGAAAATGCAGCAAAATATAAGGATTAAAAGACTTTAGTCTGAAACTCAAATGTATGTTGGCTCAAATTGTATTATGCGTGGAGTCGAATTTATTTTTTTTTTTTGCATTCGTTTAGTTCACAGTGTTTATTCGAAATTAAATGTGCTTTTGGCAGCACAAACTTGGAATTCCAACATCAACAATACAGTATCTACAATAAAACAAGAAAAATTAATTATATAATAGAAGATATAATTCAAACCTGGGACCTATCAATTAATCTAACTGAAATACACGCCCTTAACCACCTGCACCAACCAGCTGTTATGGTATAAGGATGAGCTCCTTAAAATTAATATCAAATACATACCTTTTGTTTTACTCATAAACTTTATTACACTTCCAACTCTTAAAAGAGATAGAAATGTGGATGTAAACCTTTTCGTAAGAGCAAAAGTTTGAGTCAAAGTTAAGTTTTCAAAAAGTTCTGATTCAATAAGTCTGATGGAAAACTCTTGATTTTATATCTTCAAGTTGTTTTTATAACTTTAAGGCAGGTGCTGGGTTGTTAAGCTTTTGCTTATATTGGGATAAACGCTCATTTAAAAATGTTATGTATGTAAAGGATATATGGATTGGGAAAGGCATTAGTTAGTTTCGCTTTTTTGGATGCAATACATCTAAAGTGTTTTATTGCTCAAGCTCAATCCATTTTTCTGGAAAAAAAATCATTGCTGAACGAAATAATCAATTATACCAGCATCCATGTTCTCCTTACCTACAGTCAATTGACAAACTTATAAGATTTTACAGTCCCCACTGGAGCAAACTTACACAGATTCCATAATTGACTAGATAAGTTGTTTACCGATCTATGCTGGCTTTACTGTAAGGAACACTAACTTGCCAATATTCTTGTTTATCCATGCCCTATTGAATTTTCATTTAATCTTGGAACAAACCCCTTTTGAACGACCACCATGGAACCTCCTCTTGTACACTAATCTCGTTAAAAGCTTCAACAATGTCTGTGTTCCACAACAGTGGACTTGTTTCCGTAGAGCGTTGTCAGGAAAATAATGCCGTCAGGGATCCTTGTTTGTGAAACACTTATCCCCTTGTTTATCTCTGACTTCTAGATTTCTTTGGATATAGGTTTGTAGTGCTCCGGTGCTATTTTAGTTACTTTTTGTTCATTCATCGGCAATCAGGAACTCGTACAACCCGTCAAAATGTTTTTAATTGTATCTTGGAGCTTTGGACACGAGCAAAGAGAAGGCAACGGAATTAAATTTATATTCCAAGGAATGGATTAAGTTATAGCTTGTTGCAGCAGAAAATTTATATACGAGTATATATTTATTTGTGGCAAGGACCAAGTTCTTAAGAGGTGGAGAGAATTGGCTTCGAAATATTGATGGAAGGATTTATAGAAGCATTGTGTTTTCTTGATTGCCACGCCATTGTATTTTTGGCGAGTCATTTTTATCTCTTTGTTTTGTAAGAGGTGAATAAGAAAACAACTGATTGGAGATTCAATGCAAGGACATGATGTTTCGTATTTAATAGAGGAATACATTCTGTCCTTGCTTTTATTTATTTCGTCGCTGAGCATTCAGCAGGTTAAAACTATCAGTTTATTGAAGCGTTCAAGCCCCGTGAGAAATCCTTTCAAAATCAAAGCCTTGATTGATTTAAAAAACGAAGATGTGGCCTCAGTATCAATCCTAAACAAAAATGTTTTATCGAAAGTAGAAGGAATACCTTTAAAATTTTTCCAAAAAGCAATGTCCTAGCGTAGAAAAAATCTTAGAGGAAAGTGTGAATCAAGCGCATTGTTTTACTCACTTGTGTCGGAAAACATTCGGAAAATTCGTGTGGCTCAGCGGGCACAATCCGGTTGTTCTCAAATATGATTCGATTACCAGGGGAAACCCGTACGATAAGGTCAGCAGGCTTTGAAAGCGCCATGACTATTGCAACATAAACGAGAGTACGCCGACTAAGGACTCCCCTCTACACCATTTAACTCCCAAAACTGCTTAGTCTGGTCTTATTTTTGACGGGCTTCTTCGTAGATTAGTGTATTTGATGGATTTTGTTATATAATTTGTGCATAATAAAAAAAAATCTAGCATGTTTGAATTTGCAAGATTTTATATGCGACAATATTTCAAGCCTTTTCTCGTTCAACATTTTTTATCTGACAAGCTATTTTTAACAATTCTATTTAAATCCGTCCAAAAACCCCGAAATAGCAGTTCGTCTGCGACTGTAAATATTTTACCTCCAAAATTCTTTGTATCTAAGTTCAAATATGCATATGACGACACCCCCAACAAAAATATCAATGCCTCTAGATTGCCTTAAAAGGCTTACAAGATGAACAAATCTTGTAAGATGAAAACTTTCCAACATCTCAAGTCTAGGTGAGAAAATTAAATGAGGATAGAACGCAGTGGAAAACACATTATGGTTTGTGTTGGATAAACATCCTTACTGGGCTGATGCCCTCCCTCATTGCTGACGTCTTTTGAGAGGACATTTCGTGCTCAAAACAAACACAATTTGGAAAATTTACATTTTTTGAATAAACAAACTTTCACTTGTCCTTGTATTAGATTGAACGACTACGTGTTCCTGACATCTTAGGTTGATGTTAGTCAGGGGCGAAAACGAGTGAACAGATATACGAGAAGGTTGGTCATTTGAATGAATAAACGTTGGGTTTAATTTTGGGGAAAATGTTCGTGTTTGTTTCGGAAATCGTTGCTGAAAAGAACGTGCTAATGTTGTACATGTTCTAATAGGCGATGCTTGTTTTTGTGTTCCGAAATCGATTTTGGTTCCGCTTATAGCTTTTAATTTGAATATTCTTAAATTGTGCGCAATTTGTAGTTCCTTTAAAAACCGGTTTAAATAAAGTGCCTTTTGTGGCCACCAAAAATGCAACTAAAGTCGACGAAAAAAAAACAGTCCAGTTGAAATGATAAAAAATATTTATTGCTTTCTCTCTACAACTGTTTTTCGATCACCAAACCTTCGCATACGTTTCCAGTGCAGAATTAAAACCATCACTTTAGTTCAAACTTAATATTCCAATCTCATGTGTTAAATACAGGCTAACAATGGTTCCGGATAAAAGAACGAAAGCAGTTCCTTGTTTTGACGACAGATTTAAGATAAAGCAGTGAATAATAAGTATGTTGTTAAAGCGCGTGTTTAAAGAGTCCACCCGTTGGAGCAATGACTACAGCATTCAGAATCTATTCTTGAATTGTTGTAAGATCGGTAAAGAGCTTCCTATTAGCATCACAGAGTGTCCACTGGTGGACCTCCATTTCGCATTGTCACTTCAAATTGTTATCGAAGTAATCTTAACACTATGAATATATCCTCAAGCACCTATGTAGCAAGATTGCTGGTGAAACTTTACTAGTGTTATCCTTTGTTCTCACGAAAAATTATCTAAGTGTTTTTTTGGTTTATAAACATGGTTTCGGTGCATTTAAGATTATTATTGCTGAGTATAAATAAAAGTCGGGCGCATTCAAACAGAACAAAATGCAATATCAGCGTAAACAAATGTGACATTGTATTCCTTTTTGTCTCCGTAGCTGTGCTTTAATCGTTACTTTACAACGATTAAACATCTTTAAGGTCCTTTTCGTGAGAGAAAAGCTTCAGCTATTGTTTTTTTTTTTCATTAACAAATTTTCATAGTCCGATACGTCCTTGTATTTTTTTGTAGTTTTCTTTTGATTGATAAATTGAAAAGCACTGTCAATAATCTCCGAAGGACATCCAAGGTACCTGTAGCCAAAAAAAATCGTCGGAATTAATTTGAATACAATAACTCCACAAAGGAAAAAAATGCAGCAGGAATGCCTTCACGTTGTTTGAAATCTGCCAATGAGAACAAAACGTACATGTTTCCTTTGAATTGAGAACAATGAGGGATTTATCCTTGAAAAAGCTTTCAGTCAAAGTGATTGCGAATTGATTTCTTTTCTTCAGTTTTGAATTTCTCCCACACGACAGAAACAGAAATACGAGGTTTTAAACTGTACAATTGCAAATTCGAATTAAAAGTCATGCACAAAAACGGATAATAAAGGATCCTTTTGAAATGATGAAGAATTCATCAAAAGATTTGCCTCCAAACTTGAGTTGCGAAAGGAATTTATACTCGCTATCGGCTTTCAGTTAAGAGGAAACATTTCCATAGCAAAGTCATGCCAATCAATCATATATCTACCTCCATATTTATATATGTGTATGTAGGCAGGACTTCTTGTTTGACAGACATTCGAATTTCGCTAAAGCGTTCCTTTGACTCAATGATTGCAAAAGCAAGTCACAGTCAGTGAAATGTTGTAAATAAAGCACGCAGCAGACTGATTAATGAAATGTATATCCTTGAAGAAGAACGACCGTGTTTAAAATTGTTATGAATTATTACTCGTGCTGCGAATTTTTCTGCCAAAGTAAAAATTTAAAAAAAGTTAACATTTTCTTTGAATCACTTCAAAGGATTTGAAAATCCTAAAAGAATGTTAAAATTTGTCTGCCATCAGTAACGAACAATTGCTGGCTGATGGAAGGCTTAAAGATGCTTATCCTTTATGGAGGGGAATTACACAGATTTTGTCATTGTAAATCACTTATTGTCATATGTGATGAAAATTAATTATTATGCCAGCAAATATTTTAATTAAATTCCACAAAAGCTGCGGCTTAAAATTAATCTAACGATGGTGGTTTGATTTTCAAATGTAGTATGCGGCAATCATATAAACCACAGGTTTGGTGCGAGGATACATATGATTTGGTTTCGAGGGTTATTTAAACGTTGATAGCAAATATTTCTTTTGGATTGGATCGTTTAAGGTAAACGATAGTGATGAAAAATACCCAAATTAAATTATTTTTAACACCTCCTCAGCTTTAAATACGTTGTTACAAATTGTCTTTGGCTACAATGGAATACTCACCTCAAGACAATGCAGGCTGAACATTCCCGTTGCTTTTTCATAACTGCTGAAGCGTGAAATCAAGTGGAAATTTAATTAATAATGGAGGTTCGATTTTATGACATATCTTAAGGACTTCATAATCCTTCGAATATTGAAATCTCTTTAAAGAATAACATAAGACTGCCGTTCATCCTTCCACGTAAGGCAAAATAGTGTTTAAAAGATCGGGTTAGAAACAGATTGGGCTATTTTCCATAGGACTTCTTTGACAACTCCACCACGAAGTACAATTGATGATTTCAGGCGCCTGATCTGTCTTTAAAGGTAGTAAAAACCAAGATCCCCCGCCGAGCTCACAATGGCCCTTTATTATTCATTTGAACTTACAAATCACTGCGTTCCTCTATCCGTACTCCATTTGTGGAACGAAAATCGATATCGAAAACACTTGAGTTCCAAGCCAAAACACAATCTTTTTATTCTGCATCTTATCCGCCTGTGTCTTCATCATAAAAAATGCCTTCATCTCAAGGGTAAACTATGTGGAAATGAACGTTGGCAACGCATCCAAAATGTGAGTCCTTTTTTTTTAAAGTCGTGCCTTAAAATATTTAAAGACAAATGAGAGGGTGGCTTTATCACGTTATTTAAGTTATGCAAAAGTTCTACAGAAAGGTGAGATATTTGTCAACAAATTTTTATCCTAATTTTGAGACACGCTCTTTCATTCTACCATGGAAGACATCAATTGTTGTTGGGTCTCGAAATCCTTCTAACAACCTCCGAACGTTTAGTTAAAACATTTCTTGTGTTTCACGTCTATCAAATCGGTCCCACAGGACCACTCCACTTATTCCGTGTTAAAAATCTAAGCGTACCAAAGCTATTAAGTATTTATTTTAAACTGTCTCAAAATCACAATGAGTCAGAAGCTAAATGCTGCCTTTTAAATAACAAGTAGTCATGATGAACGTGCGACAAAAAATAAAATAAAAACTTAAAACAAAACATCTTTACTCGTCATGCAAATAATAAATCTGTAATAAGGCCAGTTTTATAGCCATTTAAAGTTTCATGGTGCTCAAAGTTTTGAGATAAACTTTTTCGTATTTTATTTAATGTTGCCCTTGACGCGCGCACAAGGATACGTTTAAATCCTGCAGGGGTATATCGTTAAGCCCTCGCCACGGTATGGAGTACCGTGAAACACATCAACTCGTTCTGATAAAAAAAAAATGAAGAGAAATATTCCAGCTTCCGCTTGATTAACACCGGCAGCGTTTTGAGAGAGAAGGCGTGATTGTAAAAACGTGCTTAGTGTGTAAACAAAGTACTTGAACTCCATACGGAAACACATACGTACATGTGAATATAGCAATATGTGTATATAGCAATGCTTGCTCTGAGGCAAACTTATTGGGTCAAGACAGAGCCAAAGCCAAACAGCCAAGTCATAACATTAGGGAATCACACCCACACCCTCTTGAATTATATCCAAACCTGTGATGATGACGGAGAAGTTTCCTTTTTTTGTTGCTGTGCTTGTATGTAGTTCTGCCCTCTTCTTACTTAGACCAATGTTTTGTGATTTTTAAATATTTCATTCGGTGCACCAGTGAAGGCTGATGCTCGCTATGGTTTCTCAAATATTTTTACTGCAAAACACTGGAATGTTATGTTCGTATACTATATATACTCCTGTTCTGTTGTTGGGCTTCAGCATGTCCTTTCAAAAGCTGACTGTGTAATGGCTTTGGCTGGGGGTGCATGGAAAATCGCTTACATTGGTTCCATTTGGCTGGAAATGTTTTCAATGTACTATATCAAGGAAAACTCGTGTGGGGGAATTTCAAGCCTTAAAAAAATATTGATCTGTAAACGAGTACTTCAGAGTACAGCATGTAATGTTGTGAGTTGAAAAACTGCACTCAAAAAGAAGTCGCAAATTATTGCAAATCATTGCCCAACAAATTGCAAAGTTAATAAGTGAATAGTCCGATAGGGTATATCCGATCTAAACGGCCTATGCATCAGTCAAGAAAAAATTGGGTAGGATGGGGTAGCACAAGAATGCGGAACTTGTACAGCTTACTAATAGCTAAAAATTTAAAGCCTTGTAGAAACCAACAGGAAAAACTTACCATTTTCGTAGGCAGCCAAGCAGTAATGGAAATAGTGTATGAGGAATACCAAGAGCGTTTTCTTACCGTAACAAATCATCAACAATTGCGAACACACCCAATATCGAAGACACCGGAGTAGCACGTTATGTGGCCAGAAGGGAATCAATTTAAGGTCTTGAACATTCTCTTTGCAAAAACATCGAAGCTAGGCTTTGGCTTAGGCCAAATGCGCAAATCCTCCTGTTATATATGACAAGCAACGAAAGTTATGATGCTAAGTAGCATAAGACCGGCTGTTGACATACTTCTATGTATGTCGTATCCTTGCGTATGTCGCATTCTTAGAAGATAGTACATGTTTTAAAACAGGTCTATGGCTTTTTTAAAAATTAAAATCAATTATAGTGCACTGACCGTTTTTGGTGGGTTGAACTTTACTCGTAGTCCCACCGTCATACCACCATTTGGCTCGCAACAGTAACAACAATCATTGGCATGTCCGTGAATCCTTAGAATTTTTTAGTGTTAAAATAATACGAAATACAGTCTTGACTTTGACGAGCGCCTAATAAACGAGAATTTCTATAAACACGCCAGGACAATGAAATTAATTAGAATATATTATTTCCAAAGTCCTTTCTTTCAAGATTTACATATAAAAAAACCATCACTAAATAGCATCACCGCAGCCTATTACACAACTAAAAAAAGCGATGTACACGTTATCTTCTGTTACACGCATTCAAGACATTTTTAAATTGGGTCCCCTTTTTTTCTGCCTAGCATAAAGGTTGATTCATTCATCCTTAGTCGGTCCGTAAGCCATATGCGACAACAAAAACACCATCTTGTTACTGGTGAACAAATAACATGGTCGTAAAGACAACATCGAGATACAAAAAAATGTTTTGTATCCTGCCATGTTTTGAAAAGGACC
Source organism: Orthonevra nobilis (assembly GCA_963555765.1). Lineage (NCBI taxonomy): Eukaryota > Metazoa > Arthropoda > Insecta > Diptera > Syrphidae > Orthonevra > Orthonevra nobilis. The sequence continues at coordinate 83,458,086 of OY743226.1, forward strand.
TTTCCTGTTTTTTTTTTTTCTGTTGTCTAATTTTTCGTTTATTTTTGCGGCTGTAGAGCAATTTGTTTATGACCCGAAGGCGCGTTGTGTTTAGATGGTTCATTTGGAGTCTTCATGTTTGAAATGAAGAAAAATTGAGTGGATATATATTTAGGACAAAATCCCCACTTTAAAGTGAGCGCGTGACGAAGGATTCCAGTATGCGAGATATTTGAATATAAAAGGCAATTTCGTTAACAGATGTGGTATAGGAACGAGTATGCGAGGGTGCTTTTGTGATGGATGATGCGCTCGTAATGCACTTGGAGATGTTTACGCCTTGACGGGCTTTTTGGTACATACATAGCTTATTCTTTAAATTGAAAAAATAAAACGAAATCGTTGTTTTGCCTTAATGGACAGAGCCATGTTTTTGTGGCTGACTTCAAGAATTTGGAGAGAGAGTGCTTGGCGTGTGTTTTTTTGTTTTTGAAAAGAAAAATATATAAATATGGTCAAATTAATTAAGGCTTATGAGAACTAAAGAAAAAGATGCTTTTCAAGTTGGAAAGACCTATTAACGGTTAATTTTCAGTTCCGCGTTGAGTCGGAAGAACATTTGTATCTACCGCAAAAGGGAAGGCGAATTTGTTGGACATCTAACTCATAGCTCTTATTTTGAAATGTTTGTAGTATACCAATTAATAGCCTGCAATAAAAAATTATTCAAATAATTCAGTCAGATACTTAGAGATGTAAATTATAGACGCACTTTTTGAACTAATGTGCATTAAAAAAGAATTCAGTTCCGAATCTTCTAATAGGAACATACCCATCTGGCATAGGAAAATCAAACAACGTTTGTAAATAGAGCTCCAGATAGATCTGACACAGCGGAGGTGCAGCTAACTACTTTGCACCCAAAAGAGTAAAAGAAAATTTTAGGCATTTGTCCTCTATCACCAGTAACAACGAAAGCGTACGTTTCATCCGTGATTGTTCCTGTCGCTGCGCCATTTTTTGAATTATGCCTAAGTTACCAGCAATAATAAGAACAACAATTGACATCAATATTAGACTTCCCAAGGGTAAAATACTTGGTGCTATTCTGTTTCTTCCACATGATATGATAAATGCTGCGTCATCATTAAAAGAGAAGGTGTTATGGGTTTAAATATAAAGTGAAAATTATTGACTACTTGAGTTCTATATATCAATGTTACGTGTAAAAAAATCTTATTTCCGAAGAAGGACTCAACCTTAACAATTTTCTTTTTTCTTTCAATATTTCCACGTACTCTCATCGTTAACTTTTTACGGACTTGAATAATGCCATGCCAATCAACAAGACGAGGCTTGCTTCCTCAGACCGAATTTCGGATATTTCCTTGTTTTGGTTAATCTCAACAATAACAAAAAATAAACAAAGAAGTTCTTCCTGTTTTATTAAATGCTCTTCTTTACTGTTCAATTTCGACCCAAACCAACCACCTCAAAAGGCCATATGTCAAGCCCTCCCTTCCTTGGAGCCCGTTGTGGTTCGGAAATTTGCCCTGAACGCTCCGTCAATAACAAACAAAACGGCAAAAAATAAAATGGACTGGATAAATTGTTTAATGAAGTGTCAGGCGAGTACAAACAAAAGCCGAAAAAAAAAAACAAAAACACAAAGAATATCTACAAGGCCTACAAATCGGATTGCCGTTCGCATGGATACTTTTTGCTAATAATTCAAAAGCAAATTGTATGTATTAAGTTCAGCGGGGTCACTCAGGCCTATATACAGGTCTGCCCTGTCGCACCAAGGTCCAAGTCGAACCAAATTCCCATTACATCGGAGAGCGAATTCATTTTGTTACAGTGCTTCTAGCTTGTAAATAATTGAATTCGGATTTTAAGATATACTCGTACGAGTATATGCGGCAAATAGTTAATAGGATTAATTGTGCGAACCATGAAGTTGGGCACAGACTTGTTTTGCCGATGGCCTCTGTTCGTAGCAAATTGAATTGAGTATGGGACGATTTTGCCTTATGTGACTGTTATTTAGGGTCGCATTTATTAGCCTACCCCCCTTTTCACACGACTGCTTACGGTATGTGTAGTAGGTTGAGGTAATTAGTATAAACAGCCTGAGCTGTTGTGATTTTATGGTGGCAAATTGTTCTATAAGCTTTGCGGTGGACGATCGAGATTTAGTGTAAGGGAAGGGTTCAATGTTTAATTTGAACTTATGTTGGCTTGGGCTGATTTGTTCTTGAGCGTATTTTATGATTTTCCAATGCTAGGTGATTACGTCTATTTTAATGACATTTAAGGGGCACAATTACAAAGAAAAACCAAAAAAAAATAACAGCTTATGATAACCTTTGCTATTCAATACAATTTAATGCTTCAAGCCACCTTATGAAAGATAAAAATGCAAACAAGAGTAACCTTTAACTGTATTGATCGATTTCGGACGCAATCTTAAGGTCAATTGAATTTCAAGAGGAAAGTTTCTAGAGCAGATATTATAATTTTTTTTAATAGCGAGATAAACTCAAAAACACAAAATATGTGGTGCTTGGAAAAAATTAAGACAAAAAGCAATTTGGATTCTTCGAACCCCACAACTTTGTCAATTTCAAGCTCATCACTAGTATCATTTTAGCTGTCAATGCTTTAACTTCGTCCACCTTTACTTGATAACGTGAATTTCCCTTTGGGGCAAATTCATTGTCATTACTTTTACAGCCTTAAGGCTCCAAGCACACAAAATTCAACTCATTCAGATGGTGTTACCCTTATGGCTCTGAAGATGTGTTCTACCAAACTGGAAATAACAACTGCACCCGCTTTTTCATCTCTTGTAAGATAAAAAAAACAACTTTTCCTAAAGAATATGAATGTTCTTTTCCATTGATTGCATTAACATTATTTCTTTCTAAAGTCGTGGAAACGCTCTTTAATAAATCGTCAACTTTCTCTTGAATCGCGATTTGATTATTTGTCTAGCCGAAAAAAGGTTTAGTAGGATAAGTAATCACTTGTGCTATGGACTGGAAGTTACCATTTGGGCAGTGTGAAACAAGCAAAGCTCCGGTTTATCACAAACTTAAATTACCGTCAACTTGGCTCAGTAACACCGCATCCAAAATATTCCGTCGTGGATGACAGTACTCAAAACAGAGTACTCTTTCAGCAATGTTAAAACCTTTGACCCTGTAGATATCAGGCCAATACACTTTTAAATTGGCTCAAAAATATTTTTATTACTGCCATATTCTCGTGGAAATGCTAAAACCTGGCACGAATAATAGACATAGCGTCAGATAGTGCCATATTAATCATTCTCAGCTACATATTTTGATAGCAGATAAATAATATCAAGCATAAACATCATTACAGCTGTACTAATTTCATCTATTTCAACAACAAACTCCTCTAAGAAGTTCTAATTTTAACGAGTTTATCCTTAAAGATTCTAAACAATTTATAGCTCCTCATTATTTGAGAAGAAAATAAATTATGGTCAAGAAAATATTCCAACGAAGAGTATCCCTCTCCACCTGATGACCACCCCAACCGTGCACCAAACAATGCAACTAGTAACAATTCCTTCCGTACCGTTGAGACAGCACACTTGGGTAGATTATCCGGGCGACACAACGGCAGAACAATAAATCCGCCATCACGCTACGATGAACAATGATCTACAGCCAACGCTACAATGAATTATTAACCCATGGTCTTAAGGAAATAAATTTTATCCTGTCAACCATAACTCAAGGCAATCAGCAACACAACTTCTCAAATCGACAGACGGGAGCGAACCACGACAACCCTCGAAAATTATTTTCTAATGGCTTGCATGACACAAAAGCACAACAACAAAAAATATGTCTCGCAAATAAATTGGTTCGTCCTTTTTGGGAGGCAAAATTAAACTTTGCATTGCTCAGGGGAGTTAGCATCGTTGTCGTCGTCGGTCTCCTCATGGCGCACCTCGTATGATCACTCCAATGATTACGTATATCCTGTTCATATTATGAGCCTTATCATCGAATTCATCCGTCATACTGAGCGAAAGTAATAGGTATAGGGATTGGAATCGGAATTGGGATATGGATTCATATTCAGCTCGTTGGTTTTATTGTTATTTGATTTAAGTTTTTATTGCAGCACGTTCGGCAAACACAAACTGAATGTTTGTTGTATTTTTTTTTCAGCTCACATCGGTCGGTTTCTTATTTCAATTTATTTTCGCCTTCCGAGTCGAATCGATGAAACAAATCAAGGGAATCTGTATCTTCCTTCGTGGCCCATTCGTTTAGCGTATGGATTTTCATATTTGGAGTGACAGGTTGTTATGAAAATGTTATATAACTCATGGGTACTTAAATGGGTTATATGTTCTGACGGAACTTGATGGAAGATAATATTAGATGGACTGTTTAATCCGCGTAATTGAGTCGTGGCAGAACGAGACGAATTCATTAACATTCAAAATGAAGTGCTATATCAGATATCCTAGAACATATTAGACAACATTTTACCTTTGAATATTTCGTTTTGATTTTCGCTGTTTCAGACTTTTTCTTTTTTCTCGATATTTGCCTTTAAAAAAGGTTGTTTTTATTAATTTCACTATATAAATGCTCAGTTTGAAGCCCTTGTTAGAAAAAACAGCACAGTTTTAATGAAACTCAAAATCATGAAAAAAGTGCAATTTTATATCGTGGGCTATAGTCCACAAAAAATGATGGAAAAAGGCTGTTTTTGCCTTTTCCTTTTTTCTCGATATTTCCCTTAAAAAAATGTTGTTTTTATTAATTTCACTATATATATGCTCAGTTTGAAGCCCTTGTTAGGAAAAACAGCACAGTTTTAATGAAACTCAAAATCATGAAAAAAGTGCAATTTTATATCGTGGGCTATAGTCCACAAAAAAAGATGGAAATAGGCTGTTTTTGGCTTTTCCTTTTTTCTCGACATTTGCCTTAAAAAAAGGTTGTTTTTATTAATTTCACTATATATATGCTCAGTTTGAAGCCCTTGTTAGGAAAAACAGCACAATTTTGATGAAACTCAAAACCATGAAAAAAGTGCAATTTTATATCGTGGGCTATAGTCCATAAAAATGGATGAAAAAAGGCTGTTTCAGACTTTTTCTTTTTTCTCGATATTTGCCTTAAAAAAAGGTTGTTTTTATTAATTTCACTATATATATGCTCAGTTTGAAGCCCTTGTTAGGAAAAACAGCACAGTTTTAATGAAACTCAAAATCATGAAAAAAGTGCAATTTTATATCGTGGGCTATAGTCCATAAAAATGGATGAAAAAAGGCTGTTTCAGACTTTTTCTTTTTTCTCGATATTTGCCTTAAAAAAAGGTTGTTTTTATTAATTTCACTATATATATGCTCAGTTTGAAGCCCTTGTTAGGAAAAACAGCACAGTTTTAATGAAACTAAAAATCATGAAAAAAGTGCAATTTTATATCGTGGGCTATAGTCCACAAAAAAAGATGGAAATAGGCTGTTTTTGGCTTTTCCTTTTTTCTCGACATTTGCCTTAAAAAAAGGTTGTTTTTATTAATTTCACTATATATATGCTCAGTTTGAAGCCCTTGTTAGGAAAAACAGCACAATTTTGATGAAACTCAAAACCATGAAAAAAGTGCAATTTTATATCGTGGGCTATAGTCCATAAAAATGGATGAAAAAAGGCTGTTTCAGACTTTTTCTTTTTTCTCGATATTTGCCTTAAAAAAAGGTTGTTTTTATTAATTTCACTATATATATGCTCAGTTTGAAGCCCTTGTTAGGAAAAACAGCACAGTTTTAATGAAACTCAAAATCATGAAAAAAGTGCAATTTTATATCGTGGGCTATAGTCCATAAAAATGGATGAAAAAAGGCTGTTTCAGACTTTTTCTTTTTTCTCGATATTTGCCGTAAAAAAAGGTTGTTTTTATTAATTTCACTATATATATGCTCAGTTTGAAGCCCTTGTTAGGAAAAACAGCACAGTTTTAATGAAACTCAAAATCATGAAAAATGTGCAATTTTATATCGTGGGCTATAGTCAATAAAAATAGATGAAAAAAGGCTGTTTCAGACTTTTTCTTTTTTCTCGATATTTGCCTTAAAAAAAGGTTGTTTTTATTAATTTCACTGTATATATGCTCAGTTTAACGCCCATGTTAGGAAAAACAGCACAGTTTTAATGAAACTCAAAATCATGAAAAAAGTGCAATTTTATATCGTGGGCTATAGTCCATAAAAATGGATGAAAAAAAGCTGTTTCAGACTTTTTCTTTTTTCTCGATATTTGCCTTAAAAAAGGTTGTTTTTATTAATTTCACTGTATATATGCTCAGTTTGAAGCCCTTGTTAGGAAAAACAACACAGTTTTAATGAAACTCAAAATCATGAAAAAAGTGCAATTTTATATCGTGGGCTATAGTCCACAAAAAATGATGGAAATAGGCTGTTTTTGGCTTTTCCTTTTTTCTCGACATTTGCCTTAAAAAAAGGTTGTTTTTATTAATTTCACTGTATATATGCTCAGTTTGAAGCCCTTGTTAGGAAAAACAGCACAGTTTTAATTAAACTCAAAATCATGAAAAAAGTGCAATTTTATATCGTGGGCTATAGTCCATAAAAATGGATGAAAAAAGGCTGTTTCAGACTTTTTCTTTTTTCTCGATATTTGCCTTAAAAAAATGTTGTTTTTATTAATTTCACTATATATATGCTAAGTTTGAATCCCTTGTTAGGAAAAACAGCACAGTTTTAATGAAACTCAAAATCATGAAAAAAGTGCAATTTTATATCGTGGGCTATAGTCCATAAAAATGGATGAAAAAGGCTGTTTCAGACTTTTTCTTTTTTCTCGATATTTGCCTTAAAAAAAGGTTGTTTTTATTAATTTCACTGTATATATGCTCAGTTTGAAGCCCTTGTTAGGAAAAACAACACAGTTTTAATGAAACTCAAAATCATGAAAAAAGTGCAATTTTATATCGTGGGCTATAGTCCATAAAAATGAATGAAAAAAGGCTGTTTCAGACTTTTTCTTTTTTCTCGATATTTGCCTTAAAAAAAAGGTTGTGGGTTATAGTCCATAAAAATAGATGAAAAAAGGCTGTTTCAGACTTTTTCTTTTTTCTCGATATTTGCCTTAAAAAAAGGTTGTTTTTATTAATTTCACTGTATATATGCTCAGTTTGAAGCCCTTGTTAGGAAAAACAGCACAGTTTTGATGAAACTCAAAATCATGAAAAAAGTGCAAATTTATATCGTGGGTTATAGTCCATAAAAATGGATGAAAAAAGGCTGTTTCAGACTTTTTCTTTTTTCTCGATATTTGCCTTAAAAAAAGATTGTTTTTATTAATTTCACTGTATATATGCTCAGTTTGAAGCCCTTGTTAGGAAAAACACCACAGTTTTAATGAAACTCAAAATCATGAAAAAAGTGCAATTTTATATCGTGGGCTATAGTCCACAAAAAATGATGGAAAAAGGCTGTTTTTGCCTTTTCCTTGTTGTTCTGTCCTGATTGCCTGTAACTATTTTCTGCACCATAGTTAGTAAGTAAAAAGGAAATGCAAAAGTGTATACAATTTTATTTGAATCGATACATCAATGATTTTAATTTGATTTTATTATCTATTATCTATTAATGTGGGCAATGTTCACCATAAAAAAGAGTCTTAATGGTTCAAATCGCACGATCTAGTCAGCCAATTCATCGCCGTATGGTTCATAGATTTGCCATAGCGCTGTCTTGCTGGAACTACATGTCGATCATGTTCAGCTCGTGTATCTTTGGCAAAAAAAAAACATTATTTGAGCGCTCCATTGACGGTAACGTTATTCTCCCGGTCATCTTTTAAAGAATACGGCACTTATTGAAACAGAACAAAAAAAATCAAGTGACGCTTCTTATGCTTCTCGATTTTTCAAAAGCATGGTACAATAAGACATTCGGCTCTGTGCAAAAAACTTAGGAAATATTTCAAGTTTTCAAGTTTTATTTTATTTACCCAATTAAATGGACGGAAGAACCGTGTTGTTGATGGCGAAGACTTCTCGCAATTTATCGGCTACATTGGGGTATCACAAGGATCTATACTAGGGCCTTATCTATTCTCATTCTTTATAAATAAGTTGCCCTTTTCTATTAAAAGCTGTAAAAACCTACAAGTTATACTGAGCTGCATTCTCACGCAAATTAACAAGGCTATAGAATTGATGAATGAGACCCTTGCGATCATTTACCATTCGTCACTTAGACACGATCTTAAGTGCTCGACTTCTCTGGCTTTCAGAAGGTCTAAAAATAAGTTTTTAACCCATCATTGAACACCTGACAAACAGCAATCAAATCAAAAACAAATTTAATAGAATTGCAAAAGCAAGCAAAATTGGATAAAATTGATGGAGTACAAGTTGTCAACCTCAATTTACTATCGACACAGACGAACTTAATAATTTGTCTCTTCACAAATAAAATACACAATGCAAGATTCGTAGCTCTTTGCAAAACTGCATTATGCACAAAAGAAGACTTTTCAATCCTTGAGGAATATCAAGTGTATGTATCTCATTTGAATGGGGGATAAGCGACAAAAGCCTTAAGAAAGGAAAGCGGCTTCCGTATAGCACAATCGGCATGGCATACCCGTACAATCCTCGTTGTCACCATCCATGTATGCAGTACACCACAATATAGCAGCATGTGAACAGAAGCAATCCGCAGCAAACAATTGATTTTCTCTTCCTGAGCAATGTGTATGACTTCTTTCTGAGTGCAGAGTGCTTCTGCTCCTCTAGTTTTAATATTTTCGCACCCAAGGGTACTGTTTCTTAATAAAAGCAGAAGTAGCACTGCAATGCGAACATTCCATGTCCCAGTGATAAACCATGGCAAGGCCATGCTATTGTGATGATTCGCATTTATTCAAAAGACAGGAGTCTACACAAGTCCAGTCCGAGTCATCATTCCCAGTTCGAGTACGAGATCCATTGGCTCTGTTAACATTGAACGCGAGGTTTAGGTGGGACAAAAGTGCCTACTTTAATCCACACGTCTGGATGGAGTCTCTTATGTCAGTCAACCAAAAGTGCCTGGAAATTACAAGTACATCTATCTCTTGAACGCAGCGTACTCCCTCATCTCATATGTTTTGTAATTCAATCAGGGAACAGCGTACAGTGGAGAAAATTGGATATAGAATGCGAAGAGGTGTGCTTCTAGGGAGAAGTCGTTGTCGGTGTAGTGTGCAGATCTTGTTTTTCACTTGGCTTTGAATTTTTTTACTGCCATGATGACAAGGTTTCCGCACAATATGTGGGAAAATCCAAAAGAGAAACAACAGCAGCTATGCTCCGTAGCTAACCAAAGCCATCCATTGACGTAAGTTTTGTATCTCGTGGGACGTGCGGCCTTCTTCTAATAAATGGCCGAATGAAATCGTGCATGTATGAAGGCAGGGTAGATTGTAAATATGCATTGGTTGTCCACCAGCACACACAGAAGAGCGGGGAAAAGTCTGGATATCTGGGATTGGGATTGCGATTGCGATTCAAGAGTAATAATACCCCGGGTAGTTACGTAAGAGCAATTACTGGTAATAGCTACGGCCTATCGCTGCTGTTGGCTTTAATTATATGTGACCATGGATTTTATTAACACGGATAAGCCGTTCACCAGTGTATATGTCGTCCTTTGAAGGAATAAAATAAAAGAAATTTAACTTCTTATCAAAGCAGGCATCAATTGTGATAGACAGAAATATTTGTTGCAAAATGAAAAGTTTTAGAATCAATTCAGGGATTCGAGTGGATCTAGGACAATATTTTATTCAGTAACAAATTGACTAATGTAACCTTCAGCAGCAAGGCAACAGGGAAATCACGTCTTTGGTGAATTTAATGGCTCGAACGGTGAATTTTGTGCGGATTTCACATCAATTTTGAGCTCCGAATTTTGTTATTCATCAATTCTGCGGTATTTTATTATTTATTTATGGTGCGCACAGACGTCGATTTATTAATATTATTATTTATGTATTATTTTGATGAGAGAGTTTGATTTCACTAACTTTATTTTAATAATATTAAGAATAATAATATAAAATGGTTTTCCGTGCCTCAGTTTTGAGTGCGTTGGCTGCTGAGCGTGAGGACCCGGGTTCAAATTTGAGTAAAAACATCTGTCATTTTTTTAACGGCCCCGCCTCTCGCGAGTGATTAACAAGTATAACAAGCACACATAAATGGTGAAGCTAGCTATTTAATATGTTTTTTATTTTATTCAATATTAAGCATAAACTATGTCAATCTGAGCAGTACATTAGTGAACCGATTCCTGAATGCATATACTTGCACTTTCAAATCCGCTTTTATGTAAACACTTAGCTGGTCTTTTTTTTAAGCAGGAAAGTATCATCAAATCACCATATACTACGTCAGTGCAAATAAGCGAAATAATTGTTTAAACGCCCGCAAAAGCGGATAACTCATGTGAAAATCTTTTGTTTTCGCAGATTTTAAAAAAAATTAAACTGAGGAATATCTTCCAGATTTCTACTGGTATGATTCCAAGTGTTGAAACAACAACCGGGTTATGTTTTTTTCTATCAGCCATGGTATATAACTATCTTAACGAATTACGAGTAAGGTATGCATGAGTCCATTCAAGTAACATACCAAAGACGGCCGTTATTTAAGCGAAATTAAGAACAGCAGACAATTTGCCCGTTTTTGATTTGCCCATCAATAAGTGGTGTTTGGTTTCCAGGTCGTTTTTTAGAACCAAAATTGATCGCCTGTTATGATTTTATTAAAGTAGCTTGACTACCTATACATATAAAATTTTGTGAACTGATTGCGCTAATATAGTTAATTTTTTATAAACACTACTTATAGTCAGTGCGTTAAATTTCTTCTCTACGCACAAATGCCAAAAATAAAATCCCGGTTCACCTTGCCACAACATACAACTTCATTAATTCTTCTCAAATGCAAACCACCTGTCTCATTCTTGACACTCGCATCCATTTAAATCTTCATCAAGCTTTTCAACTCACAAAAATGTGGTGCAAATATGTATTTCAAACCCGACTTCATTAAGAGCCGCACAACCATGCATCAAGTAAATTTCCAGTCTTATGTACAACAGAAATACGTGCAAGTATGACACACGTAAATCCATTGATTTACATCTGGCCCAAGGGGTTGAACAACAGCAATCGGACGGCAAAGTGTGTGGAAAAAATAAGATGAAACAGTTACATAATTAACCGAGCGTTCACACCTAAAGAGATCCGAGTGCTAAATCAAATTAATCATGTGTATGTTGGCCGGTGGCAATGCCAATGCTAACTAGTAACCGACAAGAAACGAGCTCTTTCCTTCATTACGCTTCCGATGGCACGTTGATTTGTAGAGTTAACCAAGGTCACGCAACTGTGAATGAATAAGCGGATATAAATGTATGGAACATGTGTGCACTCAGCTGGCATAACTGAAATATTGTTCACTTCAGCAACGACATCCTCATTTCCAGTCACAGGATCAAGTGCAGGGAACGAGATGTGAATTGAAGGCTATATCTAAATAAAAGATGTCCTCACAAAAAATGAATTTCTATGAACTGTAATCTATTGCATCCATTTATACTTAGATTACTTAAGTAAATATTCACCTGGTGCATTCAGGACATGAGAACCCTCAAGGAATCAAATTCTTTCACGCCTCCGATAGCATGTTTATTAAACTAACTAACTTATTATGCCATTGATTCTTGAAGGATCTGATCCTGTATCCTGAGCTGTATCCAGTTAGTCTAACCAAGGTTCGGAATATTTCAAATTACATAATGCTTGAAACGGATGTTTGGACTTTGTTTTTTTCGTGAATCTGTTGGCTAAGTGTTTGGTGCTCGATGTGACCAAACCTAAGAGCCAACTAGATCCACGTATGTGTACGTCAGTGAAATCTACGGTTAAAACTCGTCTTCCCGTGGCTCTCCTCGTTGTCAGGACCGTTTTTTCTCACGAAAAAATATTCTTCTGCTATCTTCAGATATTCGGAATTGAGAATTGAGTGTTCTGTAGAGCATGATTTTTGTCGTTCGAGTTGGGAGTTATTACTCTAAAAGTTTGGACAAACTGAAATTGTCAGTACCTTGACTCGCATCAACTCTCACCCTTAGTTCTACAAAGCTGTGAACATATGGATATTTTGTATTTTTATTTTTTATATTTAATTTAATTTGAAAAGACCTCATTACCTGCAAATAGAGTGGAGATAAGGAATTGTTTTATTTTCTCCAATGCAGCTAAGCAAGAGGATGCCATCTAACTAAAAGCAAATGCACATGATATTTTTTCCAGATGTATATTTCCATAAAAGCTTTTCCTATGAAAAAATCAAAATTCTGGTAAACATTGAAAAAAATCTGAATTTTCCATTTGCTAACGAATCAACTCTTCACAACAGTATATAAGTACTTCAATCTTTAATTACTCTCTGGTCACTGGTCTTCGCATTACAGAAGCTGCACAGAAACTATCCCCTGATGCATTAAAAATAAAAAAATAAAAAGAAAGAAAAACAAAGATGCATTCCACAGTTCTGGTCGTGGTAAAGAAAGAAATAGAACGCAGGCTACAGAGGCTTCATTCAGTCCTAGAATTCCCATTCACTGTGGATATGCATGGCATTCAAACGGCTCTATTCAAAAGGCTCATTCATTCTTGCGGCGGCTCGTGCGCGGGTGGTAATTTAAAAGCCATGGTATTGATGTTAGATTTTTTTTTATTATTTATTTTTCACTTAAATTAAACTATAAGGATTCTTTGAATAAATTGCTTGTTGACACCTTGATGCCCATTCCATCGCTTCACACCTAAGATTGGCAATGAAAATTTGAGAGAACCATATGATTACATGGGTGTTAATTATTTTCCGCGCTCCATGGTGATGTCCTTTCACCAAGAAGTCTTTGTTCGAAAATTTTTATTAAGGATGTTGCTTACACTGACGTCTTTTTTGCCATTGCTTTGATATTTACTGATGTTAATGTTATTTTAAGCTGTTTGTATGACGTCAAAGCTAGTCAAATTTTAACAGGAGGTATTGAATTATTATTATTGAATTGAATTTAATACACATAATATGCTTTCGATGATATTAAAGTTTTGTTTAATTTTAATTTACTTAATCCCTTTCAAAAATCAAGAAAATTTATATTTATATTGTTTACTCATTTGGCAAGCCGATTTGAAAAGGATCTTTTTTTTTTCTTCAACACATGTAAACATAATTAAAAAAATGAAAATCCTCGCTTTAATTGAAGTTAATTGCATCTTAAAACTCATTACAGATAGAAAACAAATCCCTTTCTTTTTTTGCAGAAACTATTGAACTTATCGTCAATTAATTTCCAACGGCTTTGGTAGTCTACTTCGCCAAATAAAATTAACGAATAAAGACTGAATCCCTGAAACAATATCCCAATCAAAAATCGCAATCTGAGACTGTCAAAGCAGGCGAAATAATAAAGAAAGTAATATGTCCTGTAGTATACAGGCAGTGTACAACAACAACAATAGCATACACCTCGCAATGATGGATCAGGACCCAAAAGATCTTCAAGCCGCTCAGTTGATAATTGATGAACTACGGGCGAAATGTCGCTTCCAAGCTGAGCACATCATGAAATGGAAGAAAGCCTACGCCATTCAGGTAACACAAAGTCACTTTTCATCGCATTCAACCTCTATAACCTCTCATTCTTTAGATCCAACAACACTATCGTTATCAAAAGGAAAAAACCGAGCAGATGAATGGTCTCACCAGCCAACTACTCCTTCTCGAATCCCGACTAAAACGAAAGCAAAAACAGATCGCCGGAATAATATGTCACCGTGAATTGACCATCTTGCGTCAGCAAAAAATCATCGACACCCTTTCAAGTCGTTTGGTGGATCATGGATTGGATACCCTAGACCCTAGTTATACGGACTTTGACTCACTTAACGATTCCGATTCGGCGGTAGTCCTTGAAGATATCGATTCCGATTGCAACTCTTCGTTCTCGCTTCGGCGAAAGAGTGGCGGCGGCTGTGGGGATGTCACTATAGTTCGTTCCATATCCGATGCAATCGAAACGAACATGAATAAATACGGAGGTGCTAGGCGAACCAATTGTTTCCTACGGCGTCCTGACATACTTGAGACCGTCTACAGTGTGGAAGAAGATCCCGAACCGCAGCAAACAGACGTCGCGGAAAAACGTGACAAATTCAAAAACCGCTCCGAAAAAGCTGTTCTCGTAAGCTCCCTCGAGGGTCAACTGGATGAAAATAGGGCCCACAACACCAAAGATAATTCGTGCTCGACATCAAAACCAAGCGGTAGTGATTCAAGTTACGGCTCATATACATCATCTTCATCTGCCGCCTATAATATGAATGGCGTAAAGCAATCCCAAGTGACGAACTTTAATCGGGTAATGTCAAATCATCGTTCGGTCACCAAACCCAAAGACGTCAAGTACAAACGCATCAACAAGGCAAAGTCGAAGAGCTTAGAAGAACTGCGCGGACGTCTCAAACACTGGGTCGAGCGAGGCAGTGTCATGGATCCCACCGGGATTGGCAGTCTGACAGACAATATGCCCCAGACCGCTCAAAGCTATGCGTGACATTTGGGGAGACTTCTCGAGCGAATACGACCGTCCTCACCATCGGCAGTGGGCGCAGCTCTCGGGCTTAGCCCTATTGATGGTAAGAACGCTCGGGCACGAAGTAGTTTTTAGTTTTACGCTAAACTAAGAATATCCCTTTTTTGTGTCGTTGCTGTTTTTGCGTTTATGATTTTTTTTATTGTGATCTTGGAATTCATTGCTAGATTCCTTAGTAGGATAGCGATTGCTTATTTGAGTGATATGACCTTTAAGTTCGTAAATAAGGTTCCTTCTTTCTTCTGTTTTAATATTTTACACAACTAAACATATCGATGTAAAATACAATTAAAATATGTATGTACAAATAGCCAACTATCTATATTAACAACTAAGCATTAAAAAAAGTTTTTTAAAAACAAATTCATTCAACAAAAACAAATTGTTAAAAAAACTATATATATATAAACCATTTTTGTGCACAATTTGAGCATCATTAAATTATACAATTAACTCTATAATAATAAAAACACAACAATCAATTAGTAAATGCTTTGTACATTTTTATACGATTAAATTTATATTTACAATAATAAGTTTTTTTAAAGAAGACAGATATCGGTTTTTGTGATCAATTAGAATGAAATAAATTGTAAAAAATAAAATATTCATGTTTGTAAGTACAAAGCTTTCAACAGTGTCAAAGTACCTTCGTATCTTTATTGTAAAAATAATATAAAACATACAAAATAAAATTGTACAACTTGGGTAGATAAAAGAAATATAAATATTTCCCTTTAGAAAATTTGATATTTTCCCACTGTCAATGGTTTTCATAAACACGAATGCTTTGATATATTATAAAACAGAATTTTTACATATTTATAACTCTTGTGTTATAACAGAGTATTTCCATATCCATTTCTTTTTAAGCAGAAAACAAATGTTCATAATTTTCAATCCGATATTTGACTTTATAGTAATTTGCTTGGTTTTTTTTCAACATAATTGAAATGCAAAAAACGTATTGTTTTTAGTCTATCGAACTTTCCGCTTATTCGTATGGTCGTAGGGATGACATTTAAATTAACACGTTTCATATTTTTTTTACTGCAATCCGGCATTTAATGTTAAGCTTAAGTGCAGACTTAAATCTGCTCTCGACCCCGTTTTTAAGACACATCAAAGCATTCCACTAACTCTTTTGGCTACGACCTTGAAATGCAATAATTTAACTCCATCAAACTCAGCTAACACTGCAGCTGACAATTATATATTAAAATTTCTTCCCAAACATGTCTAATAAACGACTTTATAGTTTATTTAAACATTTTTAAATAGCATAAATTACAGAGAATATACTTTTATCGCAGTTAAGTTTCAATTTGAGCTTCAAAAGCCTAAAGATTTCATCGGTTCTATACACCAACACTCATATTTTTCTTTTGTTCCCAGTTCTGCGTCGGATATTCGCCTGAGGAAGGCGAAAGAAGAAGAAGACACAACCGCGATCTTTATGAGCTGAACAACTATTTGGATATCCGGACGGCAAAAAACCGTCGACTACATTTGCTCAACCACATCGAGCGGTTGAACACCTACGCTCCAGAGTCTTCGAATCCGAGCTCCCTGGTTTGAGAAGAAGAGGAACACCGAACTTTCGGTGTGAAGAACAAATAACTGCAGATACAAGATGACTTGTTCTTGGAAACTGAAAGCGCGCCCGGAACCGTCAAGAATGGAAGGCAGCCTTAGCTCAGGCATAGACACTCCATGGGTCGCTGGCCTAAGATGTATGTTAGAACATAACATCAGTTCTTTCATCCAGCTATTTAAGTTATTTTGCACAATCCTTTATTTGCCATAAAGGCGTTTCGTTAAAATTTTGAGACTCCAATCTCAAAACGTCTCCCTCTCTTTACTGCTTTAACGTTGAAACATAAAATTTCTCGTAGACTATTCTTTCTTAAATCATACTGTAAGCAACTTAATCTAAACTGGTTCACATGTGCTTATCTCTGTATGGTTTGAAACATTGAAGTTGACAGAAACTTGCGCTTCACACAGTTGGAATGCCTTCAAACCCAGGAATAGAAACGAATTTTCCCAGCAAACTTTTAACAATCCTGTAGCGAATGACATTCAATATTTAACTTCTGAAAGTGCAGGTTGCTTTTACGAATCCATGAAAATTACGAAAACCACGTACAATCATACAATATGCAAACAGGAAACCCTAAGAATAATCCTAGATTATAAACACAAATTATTTCGTAACTCTTCCCTCTACAACCATAAATTTAAAGATTTCCTTGGAAGGATAAATAAATATTTGTAAAACTACCTAAAATAGAAAAAAATAATCAAATTTCAATAACAAATCATTATTATTTTGTAAATATGTGCACCAGCCAAAGTGTACAAAAGAATAAAACACAAATTAATTATTTTATTACATAAGCATACAAGCATTACAAATAAAATGTACTCGTAATTAACATTAAACAAAGCGGAAAATTCTGAAACTACTTATAGTAAAATTAAATATATATATACATAGCAATGCACATAAAATTGTGTAAATAATGTGCGAACAATTGCATTTAAGCTGGTAGGTAGATATAAAAAAAACATTCAATTATACATCAGTGCGTACGTATAGTATGTATATTTATTATTGTGTAAAATAATTATAATAAACAAATTAAAAAGCTTCGGTTGGAGATAATCAATAAATATAAAATTAATGTAAATCCATGTGATGTATAGAATGTAAAAAAATTAATTGAGTGAAAATGTTTTTCATTTTTTTTTGTTTCTTTACATTTTGTCCTTAAAACTTTTTACGTAATAGTTATGCAAATTATATAAATTAAAAAATAAAATAAAAATAATTCTATTAACGAAAAAAATATAAAATAAAGAGTGTAAACCTAAACATAAAAAACGAAGAAATATTATTTTACTCAAAAATAAATTTTATGTGAGACTAAACTATAACTATTTTGTTTGAATTTCTTACAAAGTGGTTTCCAAGAAAAGCTTTCGTGTTGATCCCTCGTGAAAATTTATATTTTTATAAAATATAGTTTAATTGGTAAATCAAAATACGGGGGTGAAAAAGGATCTTTCAGACAGGTTGGCCGCACCAGCAACTTTATTCAGCCTTCATATTCGTAGAGTTTTGATTTGTACGTCATTGTCAGTCAAAGAAAACAATCTTTTCCGAAATACTGGTACAATACTGGCTCTGTCAAGTCCAGACATTCCGAAGATAACAATCTTCAACCCATCTCTTCACATTTACCGCATTGTTCAATGACACTTTTCTTAAAAGGATAATCCCAATTCTTTCTATATTACCATCAACTATACTTAGCACGTAGGAAAACAGCTATCAATTTGCACCTAATGGCCCCTTAATTACGTAAAATCTTGCCTCTAACAAATGCTTAGATCCCAACAAGCTTTTCCTTTCACTCACAGTCCTTTGCCTACAATTGTACGTGTCCCAAGAGTAGCTGCCAAACCCTCGTACATTCCTTAAGAAACTTTTCATAATCCTCCATTGGTATTCCCCAATGGTTTGCTATAATTACGCATGTGCTAACTAATATGCCAGGAACCGTGGTGGTTGAGGATAAAGTCACCCACCATCATGTGTCGAGATTAGTTCGATTGGATTCCAATTGAATTTGCATGCAAACGCATATGTAATTTCGAGAACAAAATTGATATTCTTCCCCTTCTATGCTCTTACCCCCCACAAAAATGCACTTTATTCCATGTGACAATTTGTTAATTAATGCAAAGTTAATTAGCCTTTTTTGGGTTTATGTGGCAAACCCCAAACCACAGCGTCACTTGATAGACAGACAAAAAAGACAGGGAAATTACATTAGACCTGTCGGGAATGGGTATTTTCCTGTCGTCCTTGGATATATAATAATAAAGTTTTTTTTTTGTCCAATTGACGTAATCTGATTGTGGCAAACTGTGAAACCATGAAGTACACGATACTGCGATTACTTTTTGAATTAAACAAAGCAAAATGATAGACCTTAAGTCTGGAGCCCCAATATAGACAAGGGCAACTTAGTTTATCAAAAGCAGTGCTGAATCTTTTCAACGAGTATGATTTTAGAAAAAAAAGAAACAAACATAATTTTTCACCACGAAGACAATGCAACTTCAACATGCAATGTTTCCAGGCTTTTCTGAAATCCAGGTCTTCTTATCAACTTATTAATCGACGAATCATAAACAGGCGCCACACGAAATATACATGTTCATTCAATAGGATCACTTGGAATTGATTCGAAGGCAGCCTTGTCTACAACACCTTTTCCGCATTTAACCATAACATTGATTTGTGTCGGATTATTACTTTTAAGCACGCGCTAACGAAACAATTATAAAAGTGCAGCTCACTTCGATTGAGATGAATCCAATTTCCAATCCGAAGCTATGCCACCTGCAGCTGTACGTGCGACATTATCAAGCCCCAGCATTTAACCATCTTTTGTTGCGCCTAACAATTCGATTCAATCATCATCATCAGCAGAAATAAATGCAACAAGAACAGAAGTGCTTGCATCAATCAGCTTGGGCACCATAAATAGCAACGCCATTGCAACAGATAAGATATGGAATCCTTCTTTCTTGGGTACATTCAGACGAGGATTTCAGTGCACGGGGATAAGTCATTATTGTGTTGTTTATTTTTGAGCATCTCCCACCACTGTAAACGTATTTCTGGTCTAGTGTGAATCGCGCAAAAGTACTCATATTCTTTTGCATTCAACCATAATCACTTTTGTATTGTGCCCGTCTTTAATCCTCCTATTTTGCCGTCGTCATTATTGCTTATTATTTTGGATTAAATCGAAGTACACATAATCGATAAGGTTGGTGCTGTGTAGGTCATAAAATTGAATGGCGGCAGTTTGCGAGATTCAGGCTGCAGCTCTATTGTTTGAGGCGTATTTGTTCTACAATGTTTTTTTTTCAGGCGGACGCGATGCCTTTTGCGACTTTTCAGCTATGAATTCTCCACACAAATATTTTCTTCTTTTTGGCTTTCACCATTTCTATGGTTTTCTTGGTGGTGTTTGAGGCAACTAATCGAACAGTGAAGACAACAACCATTCACATTGGTTTTAACATTTGCTGTTCTCTTTCGACGTCTGGTGGAAATAGACAGAACTACAGGTAATTGAATACTTGAAAAACACTATCAGACGATACTTGTAGGCTACCTTACTTACATAAACCGCTGACGAGGCGTGAGGCATGATAATACTGACGGCATGGCATACGAAAAATGTTGTACCATTGATAAGTTTCGACCAGCAGTCTCTGCCCGAACTAGAGTCGAAACTAACGAGGAACAATAATTTTGCAGAATCCTTTTTATAAGCATGCTTTGAAAACTGATTGTTTACTTGTAGACAACCGTGCTGAGCCCTACATCTACCTGTTGCTCTATTTTATGATAGAAAGGAGTATAATGAATCAGCTATGTTCTAAAACTAAATGAGACATTACCGAGTATCAATTTTGTGATTATAATTTTGAAGTAAACAGATGGAACCCCAATTAATCGGGACAATTTTTCTTTTTTAGGAAAACTTCGTCAGTATTTTGTCCTATCAAGAATTTCGGCGCATATCTAGAATGATGTCATAAGAATAAGCTATACTTTCTAATCCCATTAGAAGAAGCGACGGCTATCGGCGCGAGCTCAGCTTCACAAGAAGATGAGTCGCCAGTGGTTCAACAGCAAAACACAACATCAATACCGAGAACACGACAAGCGGAACACCAACAGCTTAAATCCTCACCAGCAAGAAGTGCTTCATCCGCACCACAGCCTCTGACCACACAAGCTGGTCGACCTGGACATAGGAATCCAATGGAGTAGTGATATGAATGAATATATCATCAGATCTTACTTCAACCATCACCATCATCAACCCCAGGATATAGAAAACGGTTGTATACAATGTTTGTGCGGCTATCATGGAAGATCTGCCGTTGAATGAGGACGTGTCAATAACGTATGAAGAAGCAAACAATAGCCCTCAAGCTTTCGACAATAGTCATACCAGAAACATGGTCAATGAACACCCCGATCCATGCACACTTTATCATTATTTCAACACTGCCTTCACAAAATACCAGTCCAGATTGGTCCCGAAGTCAACTGTCTCTAGCATAGCGAGACTAAACATTCCCCCGAAACTAATCTATAAATTTTATCCGCACGTTTGACCGAACCTAGTTCTCAGAGCCCTATGTGTCGAATGCAGGTCAATGTAATCTTACCTGATGTAGAGAGAGTGACTTTAACTCCTTAAATGTGATCAGCCTCTGATGTCATTTGAGTTCACAAATAAAAGAGTTCACATACTGCTCGATGGGACAACAAGATGGTCAACAAGAAAAAGAAGCATCATTTCTTGAATCACAAAAAATATAGTTTGAACCTACAATTAAAAAAAAATACGTATATAACGTAAATTTATTAAATCGCATCCAAAATTGTTTCTAAGTATACAACAGTTTAACACTTAACAGCATTCGCATCAGTCCAGTTCACTAGATCTCAAATGTCTCAGGTAAATTTTATTCAATTTATTTTTTAATATTTTCTTTCTTCCAACGGATGTTCCTCGATATAAATTATTATTGTCATTTCATTGACGACATCAACGCATTATAATAATTTCACTTCAACACTCAGAATAATTAACTACTGTCGCATCGATAACCGAATCACTTCTAGTGACCGTAAAACCGTTCAATAGAATGGACATAATTGTTCAAAAAACCCATTTACAGATGGAAAAACTCCAATCATTACTCAAAAAGTTCATAATTATTTATATCAATAGTTTTTTTAATGCTTTGGGTTATACTGACTTCACTTTTGAGAGGAAAAAATGTCGCTTTGAATTGCTGACACCACTTAAACGATTTCACAGATACTGTGTAATCGCAATATCATTTATTCTGTGCCTGATTTGGACTAATGGCCTAGAGCTTGGCTACCATTGCCGAGGAATTTACCCGTTCTTACTGGCAATAATTTATCCAATAACTTGGTGTCGTCAAACGCTCACAAAACAGAGGTGACTTGTAATTCGTTTGAATGCTCTCGTTCGGTGCGTTAAGAAGTCCCACAAATTAACAAATCGACATGTCAACATACCCACGATTTTGTTCATTGCTGTGGCTTTGAAATCGATCCTTCTATGTTACTGTGTGTGCTCTTCATATTCCAAAAATAAATTTCAATTATTCCTCCAAGCGATTCTAACAATCTTCCACCCGGGAATAAGAATCGTTATTCAAATGGATACCACGTGTGCAGAGCTTTATTATATCTTAAATATGTTTAAAATTATGAATGAGCACATAAGAACAATACTAACTGAGCTTACAGACCTGACACTCTTAAGAAATACGACGTACTTTAGCCGACGATTAAAGACGATACCGGATATCATATTATTGAACTTAGAAATAGAAAAATTGTTAACAGTTTGCAATCACTCACGGACAATAGATTTGGCAGCACTAGTAATTTCAGTGAATTGTTACGGCCTTGATAGGGTTTATATAAATCTTGTGGTGCAATTCATCGCTGCGTATTTTTTCTTCTTTGTATATTCGTTGCACTTATTTCGAAAGATACAATTGGAAATGAAGCGAAATTGCTTTATTGTTGATATGAATTCGGTCTGGCTGGACTTTGAATGGGAACAAAAGGTAAGCGCAGCATGTGGCGTAGTACTTCTTAGATTTAAACTTATATTTACAGGTTGATGTCATGCTGAGGAGAAGTATAGCTTTGCAACTTGATGTAAAGACCTTTTCAGGGGAATTAAAAGTGGCTTTCTATTCCCTTCTTGCGTTCGCGTCTGCATCTATTTTATTAATAAAAAGAAAAATTGATTTATTTTGAATAAACGAAGGTTGACATCACGTTACACATGTTTTCAAGTTAGACATCTGTGTCTTGCATTCAATGTTTTTTTTTATATATGTAGTTCAAAATATTGATAAAAGAAATGTAAAACAAAAACATAAGTAAAACACCACGTGTAGGATAAATTATTTAATTTTTTTTACAACACAAAAAATAGATAAACATAGTTATTAAATTAAAAATTAAAAAAAAAACATAAATCGTATATCACTACGGATGAAAATTAAGTTAAAAGAGAATTTGTTTAAATTTTTGTATCTGTATGCATACATTTTCATTATATTGCAAAGTTTGCTACAAAGATTACCCATTTGTTTTGTTAAAAAATAATTTAATATGAAATTGTCGTATTTTTAAAACAAAAAAAAATAAATTTAACATTTTTAATTACACAATGCAATTTTACGAGAAAAATAAAATGAAAAACAATAAATACATGGAATGGAAGTTGGTTCTTTTTATAGACTCACAAAATCCTCAACGTCCTCAAACGGAAACATTTTCTTCATCCTTTCCCCTACATTGCAGTTACACGTTTTGCAACAATCTTACTCAATCATCAAATCATATTTTTTCACATTTTTATAAAGAAAATAATTAAATAAAGTAAATTTTGTTAACCCCACCCCCACGCCTTTTATTTTCACAAAAAATTTCGCTAAATGACGTAATTCTCAGCTTAAGTACCAGGCGCCCATAATCGGCAGCAAGTATTCTGGCGCCCATTATTTTGCCACATTTGCGGTCATCTCACAAGTATGCAATCGTACATTGTTTATTGCCAGTTTAATGTTGAAGCATATTTTTTGTGGCATACTTATACGGTGCTAGCTTGAGCGAAACTTTCTTTTGCATACTTACTGGACAAACACTTTTTTAATGCATACTTTCAGGATGACGAATTAAATTAAAACTCCATTTTCATTGCATACTTATTGCACTGAGATTGAAGTAAGTATGCAACATCATTTGTCTTAAGCGATGAATATTAATTGCATACCTTTGGGACGACCAAAAATGTGTCAAATTAATGGGAGGCATAAGCATACCTGCTGCCCGATTATGGGTGCCTGGTGCTTCGGCTGAGAATTACGTCAATTTTCAGTCAGAGATTTTTTTGTTTTTGTTATTTATTTTAACAAATATTTGAGAGGTTTTGTGAGATGAGGATCAAAAGAAGTAGGTTGTTGTTGATATTGGTCAAGGATATATATTTATATTTATATATACATATGTACATAAATGAAGCCGAAAAATTTGAAAAGTATTTTAAGTCAATATTGAATGAAAATAAATCTCTTTGATAACATTTGGTGGTCCTAAAAAGGACCCTTGTAGCTTCAGACTGGTTCATCTCTCTCTCACCCTATTTCTATATTTCTATATCTAAACAAAATCTTGAATGCGTATACAAATTTTTTAGTCAGAGTTTTCTTCCAGCATATTTTGTAATGCCTCCTCATTTATTTTTCAAATCACTTGAACCAGATCTGTCACTCTATTTGAAGAGAAGCATCAGCAGACCATGATTAACAGTAGTGTTAAACGTCTAGTTTTATGCGCTTTAGCTCATTCTTAGCTCATTCTTATCTCTGTTATTTTTATCTTTTGCTTAGCTAGTCCTCGAGCTGTGGATCTGTGATGTCCTTATTTATCCTCAAGATTTTCAATTTGAGATGTGATGCGATTTTCGTTGCTGCGACTTTTCTTCTTCAAGAAAAATGTTTAGAGCAGATCATTTTTCATATGTGGTGTGTGCACTTTGCTCATTATTTTAAAGCTATTGGTTGTTATTGAACTATAAAATTTTACAACACTACTTTTGGATACTTAAGGTCTTGTATAAAATTTAATTCAAAGTGATAGTTCACCGAGTTAGTACATCAAAATCAAAAAACAAATAAATTTTGTTCCAATTTTATTTTCCTTAATAGCAAAAGACTCCTTAAATATTAAAACTTAAGCTTACATAAAAATAAAGATAAATCTAAAATATCTAATAAGTACACTTAATTAAATAATGAAGAATTAACATTATTAGCAGTTAAGATCTTTGGCAGTCCAATTTTAGTTGTGTTTGTATGCTTTTGCACTTTATGAATGTACTATTTTTTAGAGTATTATTTTCCATCACTTGAAACATCTTCATTTTATTGCGAATATAATGAAAAATTAGCTGTACAGTTAAGTAATTATATTAATCTGCATATCGTGGTGGAACCCAGGCAAACTTAGCTGGTGCGTCCCATTTGTAAGACATCATTGTAAACTCAAGACTGCAGCCTTCGCCACAGCTTCAACCAACTGCAACAGGAAACGTCCTCAAAGGAAACATTTTCTTCATCCTTTCCCCGACATTGCAGTTACACATTTTGCAACCATCTAACTCAATCATCAAATCATATTTTTTCACATTTATGTAAAGAAAATAATTAAATAAAGAAAATTTTGTTAACCCCACTCCCACGCCTTTTATTTTCACAAAAAATTTCGCTAAATGACGTAATTCTCAGCTTAAGTACCAGGCGCCCATAATCGGCAGCAAGTATTCTGGCGCCCATTATTTTGCCACATTTGCGGTCATCTCACAAGTATGCATTGTTTATTTCGAGCTTAATGTTGAAGCATATTTTTTGTGGCATACTTATACGGTGCTAGCTCGAGCGAAACTTTCTTTTGCATACTTACTGGATGAGGGGATGAGAAACTTTTTTTAATGCATACTTACAGGATGACGAATTAAATTAAAAGCTCCATTTTCATTGCATATTTATTGCACTGAGATTGAAGTAAGTATGCAACATCATTTGTCTTAAGCAATGAATATTAATTGCATACCTTTGGGACGACCAAAAATGTGTCAAATTAATGGGAGGCATAAGCATACCTGCTGCCCGATTATGGGTGCCTGGTGCTTCGGCTGAGAATTACGTCAATTTTCAGTCAGAGATTTTTTTGTTTTTGTTATTTATTTTAACAAATATTTGAGAGGTTTTGTGAGATGAGGATCAAAAGAAGTAGGTTGTTGTTGATATTGGTCAAGGATATATATTTATATTTATATATACATATGTACATAAATGAAGCCGAAAAATTTGAAAAGTATTTTAAGTCAATATTGAATGAAAATAAATCTCTTTGATAACATTTGGTGGTCCTAAAAAGGACCCTTGTAGCTTCAGACTTGTTCATCTCTCTCACTCTATTTCTTTATTTCTATATCTAAACAAAATCTTGAATGCGTATACAAATTTTTTAGTCAGAGTTTTCTTCCAGCATATTTTGTAATGCCTCCTCATTTATTTTTCAAATCACTTGAACCAGATCTGTCACTCTATTTGAAGAGAAGCATCAGCAGACCATGATTAACAGTAGTGTTAAACGTCTAGTTTTATGCGCTTTAGCTCATTCTTAGCTCATTCTTATCTCTGTTCTTTTTATCTTTTGCTTAACTAATCCTCGAGCTGTGGATCTGTGATGTCCTTGTTTATCCTCAAGATTTTCAATTTGAGATGTGATGCGATTTTCGTTGCTGCGACTTTTCTTCTTCAAGAAAAATGTTTAGAGCAGATCATTTTTCATTTGTGGTGTGTGCACTTTGCTCATTATTTTAAAGCTATTGGTTGTTATTGAACTATAAAATTTAACAACACTACTTTTGGATACTTACGGTCTTGTATAAAATTAAATTCAAAGTGATAGTTCACCGAGTTAGTACATCGAAATCAAAAACAAAGAAATTTTGTTCCAATTTTATTTTCCTTAATAGCAAAAGACTCCTTAAATATTAAAACTTAAGCTTACATAAAAATAAAGATAAATCTACAATATCTAATAAGTACACTTAATTAAATAATGAGGAATTAACATTATTAGCAGTTAAGATCTTTGGCAGTCCAATTTTAGTTGTGTTTGTATGCTTATTTTGCACTTTATGAATCTACTAATTTTTAGAGTATTATTTTCCATCACTTGAAACAGGCCGGTCCAATTTGGAAACCAAAGGCCTGATTAGCTTGTCCGTAGTCCCTTGGATAAAAGTCTATAATTGTTAATAGCTCAAGCGTTTCGTTCGGATTTCTAAAACAGTCTCGGAATGAGTGTTTCCATTCTGAAAGAGAGAAAGAACATATTATTTTTGCTTTTAATGATATAGTCATTAATTCACCTGGCATCCATCAAAGAGAGCACTGGGTTTGACTGAGCCCTCTTCCATGGATATTTCCATTTCGTTATCACCCAGCAGCTTAATGCCACTAGCATAGCTGTTTTCGAACATGAGTAGGTAAAATTCTGACGGCCCTCTTGAGAAAGCAGTCTTAGGAATGTTAGCTGAACACTTCCAATTGTGTCGTAGGTTATTTTCGATGCTCCTCTCATATTGGAGAACCAATCTAAGTTCTCATTTCTCCATGGTATCTTGGGCATTTGTGCAGTATGGAGATCGGCTGAGACACAAGTTTCGCCATCAGCTGTCATATTGCAGTACGCGTATATGGCGTCATCGGGCATGCCGGCATTTGAATCGATCCAATACCATCCGTTCTTGAACTGAGGATGACCGAAATGCAGTTCGCGGCACGTTCGCGACGGGTTATCTTGTGTGCCCAGTGGTTTCCGTATCCGGTCTATTTCCTGGCGCATTGTGTAGATTGCGCTGTACATGTCAAGGAATTTCGGGAGAAGGTCATCCTTTTTTCCTTTTTTCTTCTTTGACTTTTTCTTCGATGTTAAATCACGTGAAATTCCCATCAGATCATTAAAATCATCGTCCTCGTCAATTGCTGCTGGATCTTCTGAGCTGTGAGTGTCCCTTCTTCTTCTCGTATCAGCCTTTGTGGTACCAAATTCTGACATCTGAAAGAGCAATTCAGGTGGAATAAGTGGCGCATCTGCTGGAGCTCCTGGCGGTCCTGGAGGGCCCGGTGGTCCTGTGTCACCCTTGGGTCCTGTTGAACCGTCAGTTCCTTTGGGCCCTGATGGGCCAGCATTACCTGGAGGACCATGTGGTCCAAGATTGCCTTTAAAGCCCATTTGACCCATAGGACCAGTCTCGCCTTTTCGTCCTTCTGGACCCTGTGGTCCGCGTAATCCTCTATCGCCTTTTTCTCCCTGTTCACCTTTAAGACCAAGTAATTTGTAGAATTTGGGATAAGGCGAATACAAAAAATTATACAATGAAACAGTTGCATCGATGTCGATATTGATCACTGCAGAAAAAACATTTCCAACACTTTTAGATCTGAACGTCTCAAGAAAATGCACTTCAAATCTTAAGGGCAAGTTTGAAGGTATTATTGTTAAATAAGGTGAAGCAGAGTTAAAGAGCTTAGCTGGTGGAAAAAACATAAATCTAAGAACCTGTGTTTTCATTTTATAAGAAATACAACACACAGTCCCTGGAGCAACGCCGTGACATTGCCGACATCGTTTTCAATCACCAACTCTTATCCGGTTTGATTGACTGTCCCACGCTGCTCCAATCTATCTCTTTATTTACCAACCCACGTAACCTCAGATCAGTCCAACTCTTCCGCCTTGACCCACACCGCACCAATTACGGTTCTCATGAACCTATGTCTCGAATGTTGCGAAAGGCCAATGCCACGCAGGACATTTTTAATTTCCATCTCAACAGATCCACCCTTAAAAACATCCTTTCCTTTCACCTCTCTCATTCCCCAAATACCTAGTTATAAGTTAGAATTAAGCATCGCTTGTAATAAGCTGAGTCCGGGGCATGCCCCCGGGCACTAAATAAATAAATAAACAACAGCTGACAGAGTGCGATCAAATTTACCTTACTAACTTCTCTACCATTTCATAGTGGCTTTCTTTGACTATTTATTTCTGTGTTATTATGAAGTGTCGATTTGGTCACAAAATTTATCATAGGACGAAGAGTATTCCAAGAGGACTTGGCTAAAAGCTTATGGAATAAAATAAACTGCTGCAAATAATACACTTTGGCAAAGGAGTAGAGTAGGACTTTTCAGTCTGTCTTTTGCAGCCAACATGCAAGTCAGAAATTAAATCGTTTGCAAAGCAAAAAAAATCTTAAAACTCTTCACAGTAAATTCTAATGACTAGGGAATTAAATCTCACGAAGCATTGATTATAATTGACCGTCCAGTCTTTATATTAGGCGTGGATTTAAATTGAATCTTTCCACTAAACAAATCATGCTATTCTTAACCTTAAATGCGTTGTCGTGGTGCACGAACAAAGAATTTCGCCTTTGCCTGAAAAAGACAAAACTGTTAAACATTTCAGTAAAAAATTCAAAACTAACTTTGCTATTATTTATATATATATATATTCTTTTTTCGTTTGAGAGTGCTGTTTGTTTTTGCTTTCAATATTATTCAACATAATTTCTAAAATTTCATTATTTAAAATTATTCTGCTTACTTTTAACTTAACCTAATTCAAAGTAACTATTAAAGATTAAATTTTATTTTGAAACTCTCTTCACTTATCGCTGTCCTCCTTTCACTGGCTTTAAGATGCATTGAAATACTCCCAGCCAAGTAACAATATCTAAATAACTTAAGGCTAAAACTCTGTGCAGTGATTAAATAATTACATTATTTTTTTCTTCTTCGTAGTTTCAAAATTATAAAAAACAACAAACAAATGAAATATAAATTTATGCATTTTTCTTAGTTCTTACATTTTTTTTTGTATTTTCTTAATTTTTAAAGATAAAGTTTTTTTTGTTTGTTTTATTTTTACTTTTTACTTTGTAAATTAACGTTCAACATTTTGTACAAATATCTTTTTTTTTTAAATATACATAAAGTTACGTAGTCTTGTCATTATGTCATTCGTGCGCGTTATATATGTAAATATATTTTTTTTCATTTTTCTTAAATGCGTGGTGAGTGAATATAATTCTAAATATTTATATAGTATTTTTCTATGCGTAAGATTTCATAAGAATCCCATGTCGAGGGCAGTGTAAAGAGCTCTAATGTCACTGTGGCTGGATATCCGCCAGAATGGGAAGTTCATTGCTTTAGCTGCGGCCTCCTCTTCGGCGCCATCGCCAATCACAACATAGGTACTTTTTCGACCGAATCTAGTCACTATCCGCTCGTAGCAGGTTTCTTGACCTAAAATAAAACCAAAAACGATGAGAAGAAGTATGACAAGCAATAAACTTTTTCTTACCGATTTTATGTGCGCTATAGATATTCTCGATGGAGAATATTTGTCCCAGTCCGAAGAGGAGAACTTTTGCGAGTGCAGGAGCTAGTTGTGTGGATGTCACCAGAACGTTGACACAATTTTCACGCTGAGCTATCATGTTGAGGCATTTGGTGGCCAAGCTCGCCCAGTTATCGGTTGCTATTTCGATGTCCGATCGAATTTGTAGCCATGTATCACGTTTAGGTTGTCCCAGAAGACCACCGACACTAGAAAAGTAAATATGATAAATTTTAATCACCGACTTAATTTTTTTACAGTTTCAGTTATTCCGATTGCAAAGAAAATTTAAATCTTTGTAGAAAATAGCAATCAGAACAAAACGGCCGGAGTGGAAAAGGGGAAATGAAAGTAGATCATGAGAAACGATAACCGATCTTGCCGTATGCCTCGATCTAAGTATCTTTACATGAATTCGAATAAAGAAAACCAAACTTGTCTGTGTTCATCTTTTAAGAACCAAGCCAGAAGTAATCAGTACAACCTCCAAGCTGAGGCTTAGTGCGTCGGGATCATTTTGGACTTCAAGCTTTTCTGGTAAAGAAATGCAAAATGGAAGTTCAACAAAGTCCGCCCCTGAAAAAAGGCTACTTTTGGGAAATATGAGAAGTAACAAGTGTTAACACTAAAAGTAGATAAATAATAGTTTATTCAAACAAGTCGATAATAAGCTCTCACTTTTTTCGAACGCAACTGATGGAGTAAACACCACCACCTTCCCATCTTTAAAATAGCCCTCAGTTCCTTTAGCACAAATGCTTTAGATGGATGGCCTTAGTCCACCTATAAACCTATCGCCTTACGGATACGTACAAATTCAAAATAATTTACTATGGAGGCTAGCCAAATTTATTCCCATATTCATAACAGGTATTGCTGCAAGGGTTTACCTAAAGGTAAACGAGGGAAAAATATATGATCTGGAAGGCTTGGCAACTACACCGAATTTCGAGTAAATACATCCAAACACACAAACCCCAATTGCATTGCCAAAAATAGATGACTGAGAATCAACTAGGATTACTCGCAAGGATTACGTACACATTAAAATAGGCTCGAAAAATGCTTTTGCATAAGTTTGATTAAGATCGACGAGTCAGCAAACCACAGGACACGGCGATGGAACTATGCTTGCACAGATTCAAGTGTAAACCACACATATGACCAATCATAAGTTCTCCTTCACTGTCAGTATACAACAAACCCAGAGGACTTAATAGTTTATAAAACTAAGGTACTTACTTTCCCCGGTAGGTGTTGTAGATCTCTTTTATTTTCCGATAGCGGAAGGCCAGCTTCCGCATCCAGTCCACTCCACCGCGAACACCAGTCGGCAGACACAGATTTGGTGGTGCTCCCGCTGGAGCACCCGTATGGAAACCATCGGTTGCAAAGTTGTAATTACTCAAGTCCTGCCCATTGTCATCCGAGGATACATCATCGATGTGCACCTGATCACATTCCTCGATCTCGTTGAAGAAAAAATGCGTATCGGCCATATTGAAAACCATCTCCTCCATCCGGAAAGCAATGGTCATCAGCGTGCTGTGATCTTTGGTATACCGATTCGCATAGGATCCTGACAATAGGGTGTGGAATATGATTATCGTCTCATCGAGATCCCAGATGAAAACACGTTCCGGTGGTTTCACATTTTCAGCATTCGGCGTCTCCGAGGTTGTACTCCTCGTCGGACTTGGTTGTGCGTGACGTCGACCACGCGCTCGTCCACTGCCGCCACTCTTTCCCGTCGGCGGCGTTGTCTTGGGCATCGGTGCGTTCGGTGAGATCGGCAGAGGCGAGTGTGGTGAATGGGCGTGCGTGTGAATTGGTGTTGACGAGTGCCCGTCCGATGGACTCTCGGAGAGGTTTGATGCGGCAACATGGAATCCGTGACTAGCACTCGAACCGGGTGAGCTGACTGCGTACGGAGAGTAGTTTGCCGCCGCTGCATGATTGTAGTAATTGCTGTACTGATCATTGTAGTATCCACTGTAGTCCTGCTGTGAAGTTGTTCCAAATTGCGCAAAGTTGTTGTAGCCATATGTGGGATACAACTGCGATGTTGTGTTGTTGTTGGCCGCGGCAGCCGCATAGCTAGACGTCAAGTAGGCATTTGGCGAGGCGATTTTCGTTGGCGCTCGCGTTGTATACGGCGAGCCATAGGTCGGATAGAAGGGAGGTGTGTACTGCTGCATGCTGTTGTAGTAGTTGTAGTACTCCTGCTTGGGTTCATAGGCACTGGCAGAAGCCGAAGAATTACCTGACTGAACTCCACCAGAACTGCCACTCGCGTCCAGTCGAAAGTCAGCAGAGCTTGGATTAGAACAGAATAATGAAGCGGTGCTTTCTGAGAGGTGGCTGCTACCACTCGGTGGTAACAGTCCTATAGATGCCACCGTGTCCAGGCCTGGGCTGCGATTTTCCGATTTAACTGTTGCGCTGATGTTCGATTCGGCGGCAGCGGCTGCAAGCCAATGGGACATGCCAAGGTCTGAGTGCGTCACTCGACCTTGTACTGATGACGGTGATCCAGAGGAAAGATTCAAACTTGTCGCGTGCAGTGCTAGACTTGCTGAGGTGGCATCACCTGAGTTGGATGACAGATGAAGGCCACCTGTCGCGGTGCTGGTATTATTCGTGGCTAGTGGTGAACTTGAGCTATTCGACACATGAGAGGTGGGTATGTGAGAATTCGCGTGTTCGAGATTGTGCTGGGATGAAACCAGGTGCAGTTGCTGCTGTTGATGCTGATGATGATGATGATGATGTGGAGGAAGTAGCGTCGATGAGATGGGGCTTGATTGCGCAAAGGTTGCGACTGCGGATGCAGGGGCGGAGAGAGCCAACGTTGATGATGGGTGCACTTGGCTGGATGAGCCACTAGCGCTACAACTGTTATTGTTGTTCAACACCGACGCTTGCAGGCCCTGTGGCAGCGCTAGAGGGCTGCACTGACCGTCGTTAATATGCGCTGTCGTGCTGCATTGTCTAAAAGTAGAAAAGAAAAGAAAATTTATTAGAATGACAGTTTAACATAAGTATATCGAAGAAGTCAGCTCAAAACTGGTTATTGACGATGGTAACTATATAAACAGCAAAAATGTCACTCAAACCGAAGTGAGAAATCTCAAAGGAAGTCCCGCAGAAATGCTGATTTTATTTCGAAGAATTTGCGTCTCCTATTTGTCATTTCGTGTGACAGATATGAACATCGGCATAGAACTCCAAGAATAGGATTAGGAACCAAGAATAAAAAGAAACAAACGAATTTCAAAGTCTAAATGAAGCACTTAAGGAGCGATCAAGGAATACTGCACATTTGCTGAACACATGGGGACCTGTTAATTTTTTTTATTTTTCCTAATTTCTAATTTAATGGTTTTCTTTGTTTCTCTCTTCCTCAAGTGCACTTGACTTTTATTCGAGTCTATTTATGCGTATAAGTGATTGGGCTCTCCTACACTCCAACACCGTTGAGAATTTCTGGGATTCTGTCGGAGATTAGTTTCCTTTTCTTTTCTTTCGCTTGACATCTTTTGACGACAATTTATGCCCGTTAGTGGACCTTTTCTTTTCTTTTACAGTCATCCTTTTGGTCGATAGATATACATTTTGGTGATGGTATCTCTCCTCGGTTTCGTCGATTAATTTAATTCCTTTGGCACATTAGAAATCTTTGGGATCTCTTGACAATTTGAAGACAGGGATTTCAATTGTAAAATGGGACCACAAAAGGGACATTTATCTGAGGCTTAATTTGAATAGCATTGGGGTCTATCAGAGACAAGATGAGATGAAATGATGTGTGATAATTTTTATGTGTCATCTTGAAGTGTTAATTGAGTGGGACAAGGAGGTCCCCCAACATTTAATAGTGCAATCATTTGGGGAAGGTGAAGCAAACAAGTGGATTTAAAGGTCGATTAAACATGTTTTCGTAGCTTTAAATATCATTTATTTTAATACAAAAAGGGGCTTGATCTCTTCAAAAGAATACTTTTTTACTGTCTGTATTTTTCTGACGAGACAAAACAACATCAATCAAAAGTCGCACAGAGCAGTGAAGAGCGACAGCAGATGCGCTATCAGAACACTTCTTTAAAAGAATGTTTGCATGTCCTGTAACGACAATGTCAGGGAATAGCTCATAAAAATAAAAAATATCCACACACCATAAACATAATGGTAACCTGGAAGAGGTGGGAGGACTCGTTTCGATATTTTTGAGTGTAATATGGTCGACAATTTCATCGCGCAGAACATTTTAAAATTGATTGATTCTGATGTATGTCGATGCTAAGTTGCGGATGTTAAGTTGGGAAGAGTAGGACAGATATAAAAACTGAGCATCAATCTGGTAAAGAGGACGATTGCTGGATTGAGATGACAACCACTTTTTAGGACTTAATTTCATATTGCCTCCATTTTTTCATATTGAAGAACAGCATCGCAATCATTTCTGAATCATTCTGAAAAACATTAAATCTTTGTTTAAAGCATATTTCAAGATGCTAAAATGGTCTAGACAACTGGAAACTGTTTGCCCGTATTAAAGGGTTGATGTTTCTCAGACGCAAACACTTCAAAGGTCGGATGCCCGTTGGGCAACATAATAGGACATTTCCACAGCCTGTGTCGGAGAGGATTAAATGAAGTATGAATGAATGGCTAGTAGTTTAAAACTGATGTTTCGGTTTCGATTTTTTCCCATAGAAAGGGTCTAAATCGGAAGGGAACATTTTTGGTTTCGATTTTTTAAATTTGCTCATTTCGCAATAGCCTCACAGCCTAATGTTATGCTTTCACATCATTATAAATGACTTAAAAATTTCTCAAACAATTTTTGTTTAAATTTTACAGCTCGAAAAATGAACTCCAGCACTTAGACAAAGCCACCCACAGAGTCCAATTTCTAAGATAGAATAAAATAAAAAAAAAAACCACTGAAAATGAAAAGAGATGTCACATTATCTTCTTTGCGTCTATAACTGACCAATTTGACTAAGCTAGTGGGATGTCAAGGTCTCCTCCATTATAAGAAGATCCTGCTTCCCAACAGGATACCAATTTTTCTAACAATTTTCTTTGTGAATTAATCAGGCGATAAAATTCCAACTGATACGATTGGATTTTTGTCAATTGAAGCTCTACAGGTATCATTTACTAACAAACCCCATGTTCCACTCAATCTTGTGGAAAATCAAAGCACTAACCATATCCAAAACCACTGTTTCGAATTTGTCAAAGTCAACTTCTGAATAAAGCTATCATCTTTCTAAACACTAGAACCCTTCTCTTCCGTAATTGATGTCATAATTCAACAAAAAATAAACGCAAAACAAGAATAAAAAAAAAAAACTATCAATGTACCTCTAGTCAGCCAACACCTCTGCTCAATAAATCTTCATATTCATTGACTCCCTCTCCTCTTATATTCGTACGTACACGCATTCCAAAACAAATCGCTTAATTATCTCATAACAACAAAAAGTCAATGTCAACTTCCTATACTGCTATGTTGTAACCTAATCGTTTTATGAGTTTTAATTGAGTGTCCTATTGCTGGAGCAGCGAAACCCAGGCCCGTGTCATGGGAAACCCCCAACTGAAATGACGCATAGCGCCTTTGGGTGATAATAAATCAAAACACACAAACAAAACGAAAAGAAAATCATAAACTCAAATGGAATTACTTTGATTTGACACCAGAATAATTCAAACTTCAATACCGGCAACCATGTGTATTGCAGGCGTCCGCGCTCTCTAAAGCGGCCAGCCAAGAGTCTTAGCACACCGTCATCCAATCCAGAGTCGAATTTTGTCCCGTGTCACCGTGGCCGCGTGTATCTTTACGCACGATGATAAATCAACAGGCGATTCGAGATAAATATTCTTCGTGTTTTTTGTGGAGTTCTCCTCATAATTTTATTGGATTTAATTTGTTCTCATGGTCACCCTCTAAGGAATTATCCCTTCGATAGATTCAGAGAGATATTTCTAAGGATTTAATCACACCATCCTTGGTGTTCGTTAGGAAAATTTCTTAGAATTAAGCGACAAAGAAAGTGTCACTCCTCCACAAAACCAAAAAACAAAAAGAACAAAAAAAAACTCCATTCGTTTATTTATTCGAGAAAAGAATTCAAAAAAAAAGACAAGACAAAATTTTTACCCATTTTCGAAGGCAATAAGAGCAAATCATAAGCAGATTAAACTCTTGAAATGTGTTAAGTAGAAAAAAGATACAGAAGTATCTGCAAGCAAGCGCATGCATACGAGAGTGCGTACTGATCTGCTTATTGTTCAAAAGAACATATGTTCGCTTGGTGTTAGTTGGCTTGTTCTTTTTTTTTAAGTTTTCAAACTATTTCCTTTTAAGTTATTTTTGTAATTTTTGGGACACGATTTTGCAGATTTTTGGGAAACATTTGTTAGTGAACGCGTGACATTTTAGTTAGGAACATGCTCAATATCTATTTTAGGATGAGCGACAGTTAATTTTGCATATGACGCTAACGTGTTTTTGAAGTTTTTCTGCGATTCCAAGCAACAAGTGGCAGCAGGAGCTACTTCAGAATAGTTTTTTTTTATTTATTTCAAGATTCCTTTGTAATCCTACGTTTCTTATGTTTCAGACTCTTAACATTATTTTTCATTTTCAGGTTTTGACGTTGAGTGTTAAATGAAATAATTTTCGGTTGATTGGATTGGTGTCAAAACAAAAAAAAATAATAAAAACTGGACAAAATAAAATATAAGATTTATCGGAGTGTTTCAACTCTTATTTATTTAATATGAATTTGTAAAAATAAAACAGGTTAATTTATTTTGTAGTATTTCTTTTTTTTAAATTGAAGCTAGCAGATACAAAACGTTTGATATACATAAACTTCTATCCATCTACATTCAACTATGATATACAACTGCAATTAAGACTTTTAATTGAAATCCACAATATAACTCGTTGAAACAAGAGCCTTATCACTGATTTCTGTAAAAAGATCAGTAACACAAATACTTACTCGAAAGTCATAAAAAATAATATCACACCTTTCTACAAAAAGGCGTATGAAAATGATATTTATATTAAATACGAAGAGTGAAATATAAACCTAATTTCGTTGTCGAAGAAACTATAAAAAGGCTTGGGAAATTAAAGTAATTACATTTAAATTTAACTTTTGTATAAAAATATTAACCACCATACTCTTCAATAAACGTATGTTTATCTGATTATGAAGCAAAGCGTAATCAAAATCAGTCAATAAATCTGAGCTAGCAACTTTTTAAAAATGTAGTAAGTGATAAATATAAAACAAAATATGAGCCGAGTAGTACCCATTTATATGTAAATATCATCAAATTAACATAATTTTTATATTTATTTCCTTTCTCAATCCATAAATTTTATGTACTACAAATTTTGGCAGCCAAAGAGATCATGAAATTCAAGCAGAATATAATCCACACTATTGATTCAAATTAATATATATAGTATAAACAGAATCTCGAATAAAAGTCTTTACAACAAGTTAACCGTTTTACGCCCTTAATATTGTTTTATTATTTATATTTGCTGTCGTTTTGAGGTGCTCTTTTATTAACGAGATGAAAACAAAACTTTTTTTTTATGGGAAACAAAACAACTCCATCTTGAACTTGATAAATAAAAATAAAAAAAAAAAAACATAGAGTAACAAAGCGAAATGCGTCCATTTGGTCACGCATCCATACCTAAGAACGAAGGGAAGACGACGATATTTTACGATCACAATGAGTTAAGCATCAATAAAATACAAACAGGAATTTCAATTGCGGATGCGATTTTTATCGCTACAACCATACGTTCAAATCAATTAATTGGTTGTTAAGATATTTTCAATTCGATTCGTCTGGAGAGATTTGTTATTTTCCTGTTTCTTGGTAATCACAACAGTATGATGAATGGACATGTTTGTAATTATTTGTAGTTTTAAAAAGATAAAGCATTTTATTTCTCTAACATGCACAAGTGTAAATATTAGCTGAAAAATGATTTCATAAAAACATTTTAAAAGAGTGAATTTTAGTATCAGACGCAAGAAAACGACAACAAATAGCTTTTTAGAAAATTTACATTAAATGAAGTCACTTTTTGTATTAATAACAAAAATCCATAGAATAATTGAGCGTGACACATTTGAGCTGCTGGAAATAGTTTCCAGTCTTCCAGATTCCCTTTCAACCAATTTTTATTATTTATAATCTGGATTAAGCGAAGAATTGAAAGTTGTAGTGCTGCTGATATTTTCATATTATAACGAAAAAGATACTGTAAATTAAGCGAATGCAAATAATTTGATATCTATTCTCGGTCCCTGTTCGGACTCCAACCATGGTGCAATCAAAACAAAAATACATCTAGGTTTCGAATCACTTAACAGTCTTTCGGGTACAACGGACACGAAACGCGAACGGCCTGACGAGTTTTCGAATCTACGTCAGGGACACAACGCGGGTACGGAAGCCGAATTTAATGCAAAGTAGCCGACATTTTATAATAAATAAAAATCTAACCATGCCTACCCTTAACATTACTGCAAAAAAAATATGTTTTAAATTTTATTTACCTGCTTCTGTCATTAGATTCCGAATGTTCTGTCTTAGGACGTTTGACCTGCAACAAAAGAACAAACTTTAACAAAAACAAAACAATTCAAACTCATATTGTATTGCATTGCATTTTATTTATATATTTTCGTTGAAGATCACGCTCCAAGGGCGTGCTTTAATCTAATGGGAAAAGTCTCACATTAAAAAGAGCCCATCGTACAAGGCACATAGAGTGTTGCCTTCTAAAGAATCTCTTTTCCCTTAGATCAGCTTTATTTAATGTTTGTGTTAAAAAAAAATAAAAAAAATAACAAAAACGTAAACAGACAGAATGTATCGTGACAAAGATAACAAAGACTCAGCGTCAGATTTCCATAAACACCCAAACGCCACAGACAGTCCGCATCGTGTAGATGTCTAACATTGCAGAAAACCAAAAAAAAAAAAAAAAAACTGCTTACTATCAGGAAGACTAGACAATTTAGCAGCAGGCTTTGCACACTTAGTAACGTAATCGAAAAAAAGATACAAATTCACAGTCGCACTCGGTATTTGTATCCGCGTGTGAAAAATGGAAAACCCAATCCGGTGAATTGCACTTTGGAGAATTCCATGACTCTGGAACACAGGAACAGCAATTAATTTGTGTGTTTTATTTTTAAATATATATGTATCTAACCGATATACACTTCCAGATACATATGTTAATTTGTTTAATTTGTTAACATAGACTTGAGGGACCGCTTTAAAAAATAAATAATTTTACTCGTTTGTTTGTTTGTGTGAGGCGACAGAATCGTGTGTGGTTTTCTAGCGTTTAAATATAATTTTATGGGCTATTCCTGAGGCCAGATCGATCTTCGGTGAGGTAGGGGGATAACGCATTTCCATAAATTCGAATGGATATCCAAAAGGATGGGTAGTAGATCACGTTATCGTGTTTTATTTGATGTTAACAAACTGTCACTGGGACAGGTAGTAGTATGTATTTAAATGAGCCTATTCTTGTGAATGTTCTGATAGCATATAAACGATATAGGCTATGCTACAGATGTTTATTGAATCTCGGAATTTACGATTGGTGTTGGAGACGGGCTATTATGTAAGTCATTAGAACTTTTTCTTTGGAAAAATGACAAAAAAAATGGATCTGTTTTCCAAAGGAAAGATGTTCTGTCATGTAAAAGAGGATCGATTAGATTAGATTTGAAAATCTATTTTTGGGACATTTTTCAAGTCGTTCTCCAAGCATATAAGAAAATTTTTGACTGTGAGCTTTCAGCACATGTCCATGAAGAATACATATCGTCTAAATCAGCACGAAAAACTAAAATGCGAAATGAAAACAGTTTCCAAACTCAAGGATATCGAAGAGACCACGAACATCTAAAATGGAGTTCTTACAATAAATTCTTGTCACTGATTCGCAGGAAATTGTAGATATATTCAAGGAGAACTCGAGCTTCTTCAGGTGGAGATGGGAGCTTGAAAATCGATCTTTAGTATTTCTGCTACCTCTTTTGTCTGGCAAATGCACCGAGGAGGATCGTTGACACTTACGTAGCTTAATAGAACTTTTCCTCAAACTTGTCTTATAAAAGAGTAAAATACTACAAAATTATTCAAATTGTTCCAAACATAATCTGAAAAATCCCGGTCAATTATATAGAATCTAGCTTAAGTTGTCTCGACTTGGCAATTAAAGATGCGAGCTTAAATTACCAGTTCAAACAAAAAAACTTAGGTTATTTGTTCGATGCGCTTTGACTTTTCCGACAGCCCAATGATTAAATTGCGAATTGCACTGTTCAAAATTTATAAACTATGACACATGAGACGATTAAACACAGATTTCCTACTTGCTAACACAGGTTTTGCAATGAACATAAATTAAAAAATCCACTGCGTCCTTAGGTCTTGTTATCCACTGGCTACAAATAAGGAATTTATCAACATGACGCAAATCTCCTTAACTCACAGAAATTAGTTGGCCCAACCAAATCCAAAGTTCATCATGAAAAACCCAACAAATTCCCGCTCACTTTTTGATCAGCGCGATGCGATCTTAAGGTAATTATTTTATAAGAAAATAACGACAACGATCAAAAAAAAAAAAAATCCTCGAATACCTTATAGCCAGACATCAGCGACACCACACTAAAGTGTCACCCAACAAGTCACCGGCGGGAACTACCTTGATACATGAACCTTACCAACGAAGATCTTCGTGTGTGCGCGCTCAGCTTAGTTCAGCTCAAGTGGTAACTAATTTCGATCGGCAACAACATTTTTCACTGCACTGCACAGCTATCCAACATTTATGTTTATATATTCGTCGATCTTATCGCGTGAATCCAGAATTCGGTATCCAGAATATCCCGCAGAGGATCACGATGACGATTGACGCGCACTACGAGAAGGGTTTTGTATCTCTGAAATGTCACTCGGGATTGCGCTATAAATTTATTGCTCATGTAGTCTCCGATTTTTCCATCGATTTCAGTTCATTTTGAAGTGCACCTTCCCAATTTTAAAGCGCAAATAGTTTTATTAAAGTTAATCGATTAATCCTAATATGAATAAGTTAATTCAGCGATAAGATTAAGACAGCCAATCGTCAGGCGTTTCATCATGATGAAAGGTGGGCTCTGCTTTGGGCGCCAGTTATGTCATTAATAAGCAGCCATTTAAGATTAACATCTGAAATCACATCAAACTGCATCGATAAAGACACTGGCGTCAAATTACATTACAATCGTAGCACACGACACCCCACTTATCCTACTAAGAAAAATCGTAAACACTTTCCTCACCGCGGACTTCAGAATTTTATAATCATTTGTTTGGTGTTCCCTTGGGGGAATTTTACGAGCGCGCGTTTAGTTAAGTTTAATGAGCGTAACCAAACCAAACATAGATTTCCCTGCGAATTCAACAAAAAAAAAAATAAATAAAAAACAAACAAATATGAGAACCCAAATGGTGGTCATTTAACCGGGTTGCGGATTCGCAATTAAAGATCGGGCGAAACTCACTTGGGGTGCACATTATCGTAGCGCCTAATGCCGCTTAACCACAGATGTGGTGCATGGCCTAAGTGCGCACTCAGGACCAAAACATTAAGACGTGTGACTAATTTTTATGGCGCAGTTTCAATGGAAATCCATAAACTTAGCCACCGCGATGGTGGAGTCGTTTCCACTACTCTGATTGAGAGTCACACTTGCATGCGTAGCGGGTAACAAGCTGTAAGTGAGTCACTCGTAAACGGTGGAGCGTAAATTTCAAATAATTTGCTTAATAGTGGACTAGAGATATGGGCACGTAGTATTTGAACGTCAATCTGTACGTGATGATCTGTAATTTTATATTATACCTTCGGAGAAGTATGCGAAATGAGGATGGTGTGACAACTACAGATTCAGTTTATCTGCGATAAAAATTGATAACTCGAGAGGGTGGCATAAAGCATTTCGAAGACGAAACCTAGAACACTTGTTCTCCTAAGCGGGTAGCTATGAGAATAATTTGGAAGTTCTAAGTGATCGATAATATCTCCTGGAAGCGAGATGGATGTCGATGCTGATATTGGCATGAAATTTATGCAACTAAGGGTAGAAAGCATCAAACCAAAGGAAAAATCATGGAACGAATCTATCTGCAAAGAAGTAATTGAAATGACGGAATCCACTTCTACAGCGATACTCGTTTACAAAGTCGTGGTAAAAGCTCAAAACTTCCAGTTTAAAAAATACACTTCAACTGCACTTCAGCACATCGAATTATCAATGGCAAAATTCCACTTACAGTATGAAGACTTCTTAGAGTTCATGACATTCACACATCTGCTGGTTTAGTTGGTATTCTCAACGTTCTTCTGAAGGCCTGGTTTTTAGAAGCTTTTTGTCATCTATCCTACAATTCTGGTCTCTTTTGGAGTAGATGGAAAACAGCTTTTATCCAGCTCGTCCCTTAAAACTGCAAGTTTTCTCACTCCAATTAACAATCAGTCCTGTCATCCCAAGGCAATGGAAATGTCAGCTTATAGTGGACCTTCAATGGATATACGGAAGTTTATCTTTTTTTGAGGGGTTGGACTACTCTTTGCATCATTCATATGGATGTTAGATTGCTGCGTTAATTTTTCAGCTCTGTCACCGAAAATAAGGCGTGTATGACACTTTTGACTCTTCAGTATCGGGATGAATATCAATCAAACCGCGGCTGTAATAACCCTAAAGCCGACGTTGCCAAAAATTATGCAAAATTTGCAAAAATACGAAAGGCAGCTGTAGGGTATCTTGAATCAGTCCGGTAAATATTCTTGATATGAGTCGGATACGTTTACGACATGGCTTGCACTCATCCCTTCTTTGCTAGTTCGTGAGATTTCTCGTTGCGAGATATATTCTTATGGTCTGATACCCAACCGATGGTCACTATAAAGAAATTAATATTTTCGCTTTACCCTATCTCCTATCATGAATGAGCTACATTTGTTGCATGCGTTATAGACTAACATGGTAGTCATAGTTAATAAGAGATTGTTCAGAGTATTACCAGCACAGCCATCACAGGTGTCTTAAACACTGCCCCATCGAAATCTGTCAACATTTTCCTTTTTCCTCTAGCGATGAAGTAGGTTTATTTAAGGAAATCATTGTTGGGCACTGCTTATTTCTAAACGAGCTTGATGACAATAATCTTACTGGATTTTTATATTCCGTTCGAATTAAAGTCTCATGAAAGGAATGGAATGGAAAATTAAAGCCGTCATACAGATTGAAAACATATAGTATATGGTTTGAAGGAAAATAAAGTTGTGTCCGGGATCTTCTTGATGTAGCCAGCTTAAAAGGATATCTGAAACGTCCAGACTCTGAAATCATAAGCAATTCTGAGCAATTCTCAAATCAAATCAAATTATTGGAAAGAAATAGGGGAGAACAAGCTTCTCAGAGGCAGACTAGTGAACCGATGGCACTCCAATATTGAACATAGCATGTATCGAACATTAAAAGACTAATTCGCGATAAGTGACTTACTTCTGAGGAAGAATGCAAATCCACTTGGTATGACTGGCAAGGAATTGTGCAGATATTGCAATGACCTTAAAACACTTGAAGATACTCATTTTGTATGTATGCAATGTGAAAAAAGACTAATTTTTACATTATGAAGGTTCCATCTCAAGAGGCTCCCCACAGGGATCACAAAAGGTTCGTTTTAATGCAAAACCTAACCTTACTTCTATAGCTGATTAACCGTCGGCACTGTGGGACAGATATTCATTCGAAGAGCTCAAGATATTGAACGTCGGACTTTACTTTTACTTAAGGAGTAAGCGAACATATTTGCGAATGTTTTAAGGTTTAGTGATCACTGTCGAATTTTAGAAGCTTTAGGGACTTAAAGTAGTAAAATTATTTGCTAACAAATACAAAATACATTGGATAAAACTTTGGTCAGAATGGTGTTTCTTTTTTACACTGTAAAAAACTTAGTTCCAGCTGGGGTAACAATTTACATCGTAAGAAGATCATTTTTTCTAATTTTGTTTTGCGACGCACAAATCTTTCTAAAGTCTTAATTAAAACAAAAACACGAATGTAGCATTTTTTTTAAACAGAAATCACAATACCTTCGGTTCAATCATTTTATCTATTAATCCACATCTTGGTGCAGAGTAACTGTATGGCATTAGAGTGACCATACTTTGATTATCTCAAAATTGTTTCCTCTATTTTTATTTCCTTTTCTTATGTGTTTCGAACTTTTCCAAACCAAATATTGATAAAAAAAAAATTAAAGATTCTTTTTGTTCAAGGAAATTTTCAAAACAAACTTACACTCAAACGACAACAAATTAAATTATTTTTATCACACTAAAAGATATTTCTTCGTCTTATATAAAATCACTCATCACATAAAATTTATTTATATTCTGTTATTTCCCCGAACAAATCCATTTTAAATAAAAATTTTACAATCAAATAATTTCCGTCGGTTGGTGGCAGGTTAGTTTTTTGTATTTTCTTTTTTACTCAGCGGATTACTAATAAAAATTCTATCATATCACACGAATCAGATACGAGTTTTTTACCAC
The DNA here is from genome assembly GCA_963555765.1 of Orthonevra nobilis. Classification (NCBI taxonomy): domain Eukaryota; kingdom Metazoa; phylum Arthropoda; class Insecta; order Diptera; family Syrphidae; genus Orthonevra; species Orthonevra nobilis. The sequence continues at coordinate 83,502,651 of OY743226.1, forward strand.
GAAATAACCGATTTGAGGTTCTAAATCGAACTGAGGCTCAAGTGTGTACAGTTTCAGTTCGACAAGAAACACAAATGCACACAACCACCACCAGCACCACACGAATATGGTTCCAATTGAGTTTTTGTTTTTGTTTTTCTTGTGCAACCGGCATAATACAACCACGAGACGGACTGGATTTTTGTATCTGTGTGAGGAAGAAAACAAGAAAAACGACATCAACTGGGAAAACTTGATTTTCAATTGTGGGGATGTATATGTTGGGCAAAATAGATACTGGGACCGCCCCTATTAGTTCAGTTTTAGACACCACATGCGCCCTGTGAATCCAGTTTTTGGCATTGTACTGCCATTTAATTATCAGGTATGGTCTAAGAGTAGATACATAGATACAATGCCTGTGGTGGGTGGGATGATTTAGGGTTTAATTTCAGCTGCTGCCTTTCAATGTGGTGGTGAAAAAATGGAATATGGTTGGTCGATTGGTTAGGTAGAGAGCGCCTTTGTATGTGCGCGTGTAAATTGAGTGATTTTATTAGTTAATTTCACTCAAAGTATTTTTGGGAAATGGTGGTGTTGAGATTATGATGATGAGCCGGAATGAAATTGCAATTTAATTTTGTTCGTATATATAGGATTACCAACCCGAGGGATAGGTGGTTTCAATTTTCAAAATATTTATCATTAGTAGAGAAAGAAAATAGATAAACATTTATATTTTTTTTTTATTTTTACTGCACACCAACTGAAAGTTCAACAGCCTAGGCACTCTGGTCACTGTCAAATTCCATGGATTGCATTGAGATTATGGCATGAAAGTTTCCTTTTTTGAGTAACAATCAAAAGAGTTTAGAAATTTTGAAAATTTTAAATGCGAATTTGTAAAACTTTTATCACAGATGAAATAGAAAAGGGACATCGGTTACAGTACTAATCTACGAGCAACGATCACTAGATATAGGGCTTTGGACCACGTCGGCCTATTGCAGGCTTTTATTTGAATGGAAAAGTTTCTTCGCAAGTGTAAAAGTTTCAATATCGGACCCGTTATTAATCGTTAAGAAACTTGTAATGACGACATAAGTTATCGCGAACGTATAACCTTCATTGCGTGCTGAACCCACAAATGTTTGAATGTTAAACGAGCTTGTCGACAGCTGAAATATAGTTGCTTAGCATATCAGCAAGGATAACAAAGCTCCATCGAATAAAGATTTCACAATTTATGAGGATGTCTTCACGTTAAATAACCCATTTCGAGAAAATAAGGTCATTCCCGATTAGTACTGTCATTATTAAAGGACAGGCGTAAGAATACTTGGATAACACAAATGCACCAAAAACATTCGATTGGCCTTAACCTGATTGATGGAAAAAATAGACTTCTCAATGTTTTTTAAGGCCCCATGAACGAACGCCACAGATAAACAAGAAGAGATGCAGTAGACAGAGAGGGTTGTGATTCCTTAAGTTCGGATGACAACCTCGCCCTGATTGAAGAATAAAAATCAAATGCTCAAGTTCGCTTTTAATTAAAGCCTAAATAACAAGGAGCCATCTATTTCAGTTTAACATGTACTTAAATGGAATCATTTCAAGTATCAAATTTATCAAAAACATTAAAGGACTTGACTTGTTCGAAAGATCCTTTTTTTCTTATTTCGAAACCTTTACTTGACTTTGTTATTAATTTACTGTTTTCAATTTTGTTAGACAAGGTGGCACTTGTAGCTTTTTTTCATTACTCTACTTTTACTTCGAATGGTATGTTCCAACACTTTTTGGATATTCTCTGAAAGCATTAAGAGTTCATGGCTTATATAGGTGACTTTAATAAACCCAAGGATATAAATTGTCTGGTTCTGTATCGCTCACCACGCATGAATAAGGCCCTCCGCTGTAAATGTAGCATCTTGCAGCAAGTGATTGGATGTGATAACTTTTCATAAACGACACTTTGATTCTCAAAGGTGGAAGTGGGACTTGTCGTTCATGTTGAACTAGCACCGACAATCGTCCTTTGAGTAGTTGAATATCGTTAGAGCTGTCTCTTCTTTGTAAGCTACATATATTCAACTTTTTAACTCAAATAAGATGCAGAGAGATCTTCCCGCACAATCGCGATGTTTTCGTCGGAACGAGCTCTACTGTTCATAGCAGTTCTGTATGTTTTTCTTCTTCAATTCTTAATGTCTCTTCTTAAAAAGATGTGCGCTGCAGTACCGATCGCAAAAATGCTGAATTGTTGAAACTGTCCTTATCTAAAATAGACACCATCAAGGAAACAAAAAAGACAAAAAGGTGAGCTCAGAGCGCAAATCAGGCTGCTTTACGTTACAATCTGTGAGAAAACTAAAATAGACACATAGGTTTCCCAAGATATAAAAGGACCCTCTTCACATTTAATGTAAATTGATACATTCAATATCAGACATTTGTCAAACGTTTTTTAAAAATAAATATGTACATATATCAAAAGAACGTGCCAATCCAATGGATACATGTCTATTTTTCTCCATAAACGCACTCATCAAGCCTGTCTTCATTTATGACTAAGCCATCCAATCTACTTAAGTCGCCAGTTTATCACACGAAAGCCCATTAAACTTCTCGCCGTATCTATTACATATTCCATCGAAACAATACCACATATCTCACTAATTCACTTGTATAACAAGTGCTATAACATTCAGTATGACATATCTCACCAACCGACACGAGCAGACAAAATTATTTAACACGATTTGTTTTTGCGTATCTGACTATCTAGCTAGCTGTTTCTCTCCTCCTCTGTTTGCCCTCACTTGCTGACAAATTGTTGTCAGAAAATGATGTCGAAAAAGATAATTTATCTAGAAATGAATAGACTAAAATGATTTACGGGCCTTCGCGTTCAATTATCGATCTTTATGAAGTCAGAAATTCTATACTCGTGCCTTTCACTCGCCAGCGACGAAAATAAATATTTTTTTCTTTGAATATTTATAGATACAATTAGCTTGGAGACCGAAAGATAAACTCCAATTCAATTAAAATCAATTTCCAGCAAGCACGATAGGATATGCAAATACCCTTTGGCCATTAAATTGAGTTGTTTGTTTAAATTTTTTTTTAAATTCCTTTATATTTCGCCACTACTACAGAAAAAGATACAGAAAAACACGCATTGGAAATTAATTTGAATTGTCTTTTAAACTGAATTGGTAGGAACCTGCTAAGGCCATTTGTATCTGATTTTCTGTCTATAAATATACGAGAAAATTTAAAATTTGCAAACAGGCTAATATCTAGTTCTAGATTGATTTGATTGGCATACGCTATGCGTATAGTTTGTCGCCGACAAACAATCAAAATGTTTGATGAATGCCATCGTTTGGGAATGGAATTTCATATCGGTGTGAAATAGAAAAGAAAAGATACAAGTGTTTGATGATAATTTATTCATAATTTCTTAGTGCCATTGGGATTGTGACACATGCAATAAAAAAGAAAAATTATGTTATTAAGATTTACCGGTTGAACTGTTGAGTGTAGACAAATTCGTTTTGGGTGTTATTTTTTGTGTATCTGAACCGAATACTTATCTTTTGGTGTGAATTTCATGTTTTCTATTCTTCCAAGTCATAAACTTTAAACATGTCGTTAAAGATACAAATGAGTGTATATTTGAATTTGATTTTTTTGTGTTTGTGCCACACCTAGGCCAAACCTGCAATAAACTTTCATTAAAAGGACATTTTGCTAATCCTGTCAATCACTCATCTAAATCGATTTAAGAAAACTGAAAGAAAAATATATAATAGGACTACCGGTTGAAAATGTCGTTTTTTTTTTCCAAAAATCAATGCTTTATTGAGGAAAAATAGATATAATAATAGAAAATAGATATTTTCCCATTTTTCTGGCAATTCATGGATACCCGTTCTGAAAAATTCGACCGGTTTAGCCGCAATCCACGAATCGATCCATTTTTTGACATCATCGAAATGACCGAAGTGCTGGTCAGCTAGGCCATGTTGCATCGATCGGAAGAGATAGTAGTCGGATGGCGCAAGGTCTGAACTATACGGCAGATGGGGTAGGACATCCCACTTGAGCGGTAAGTTTTGACGAAATTTACAACATGTGGCCGAGCATTGTCATGTTGCAAAATAACTTTATCATGTCTTGCGACCGTTTCCGGCCGTTTTCCTTCAGTGTTCGGCTCAAACGCATCAATTGTCGTCGGTAGGCATCGCTTGTGATTGTTTCATTCGGTTTTAGCAGCTCATAATACACAACACCCTTCTGGTCCCACAAAATGCACAGCATAACTTTCAGGCCATGAATATTCTGAACAGCCGTCGATGTTGAGGCATGTCCGGGGTATCCATACGTTGCCCGACGTTTTGGATTATCGTCATCACCAGTGACGATTCGATGAAAAAAAGACTTCTTTTTCTGGCGTTCAAGTAGCATTTCGGACATGCAAAATCGACGTTCGACGTCTCGTGGCTTCAATTCGTACGGCACCCAATGTCCTACCTTTCGTATCATTCCCATTGCTTTCAAACGATCAGAAATGGTTTGCTGAGCGACGCCAAGTGATTTTACAAGTTCTTCCTGCGTTTGAGACGGATCTTGATCGAGCAATGCCTCCAATTCATGGTCTTCAAACTTTTTCACCTGGCCGGGCCGTTCTTTGTCTTCGGTCTCGAAATCACCATCTTTGAACCGCTTAAACCACCGCAGACACATTCTAACGTTTATAGTATAGCCCGGGTAAGCTTCGGTAAGCAATTGATGCGCTTCGGCTGTTTTTTTCTTTAAATGAAAGAAGCATATTAAAACTTCCCGCAAATTTTGTTTTGATGGCACGAATGTAGATTTTTTACGGCTTTACAAAAACTTGTGTGTTTTCACTAATGACCAATAACCTAGACTGAAATAATTAGACAATGACATGAAGTTTCCGATGTGACAGCTGTCATGGTCGAAATTCACCTCAGAATAATAGATATGAAATTGTCTGCAATAACGACATTATCGCTTTTAATTATCGCTCTGATAAAATTAACCCCAAATTTTCCCCGTGTTGCCATATGGCAAAACAATTTGTACCCGTTTATTAAAGAGAATTTCAAGTGGGATTAACGGTTTCATAATTTTTGCAAAACTACAGGAGGAATATAATAAAAAAAGGATTATTTCGTGGTTTAAGGATCTATAGGTACAATCCACAAAGTTCTGAAAATATTCAACAACAAAAATTTTTCTTGCACATTAAGGGTTAAGTCAACTTTGGAAAATGAAAAGCAGATTGGACTTAAGTGTGGCCGTATTTGATTTTGTAGTCTGTTCTGTAATCGCAAGTCAACGGAAGAATTATGATGGCATTCTGTCTCTGTCTCTGAAACCGAGCACAGCTGAATTTCCTCTACTCATCTAGGGATATGATTTTAAACTTAACAGAGTTCTCAGCCGAAACTTTACACTAGATTAGCTATTCTTAATAGCAAAATTCGTTTAATGTGGACCAAAAAATCGTCTGAAAAAGTAATTTACATAGCTTCCAACCTGTGCTGCTCGCATCTTAAGCGTTTTCTATTGAATATGACAAATTCACTTCACAGACTCTAAAAAAAAAATAATAAAAATAATCAGTAAACAAGTTTAGATAATTAAAATGATTTTAAGAAGCGATAAATTGGCTACGCATACGGAACTAGAAAAAAAAAAAAAACGTTCTATTAAACTGATCGGCGGCATAGCAATATAAATTCTTAATTAGCAATCAATCGGTCACGCAATTAGATTTATCACTTTAACAGGATCGCATAAACAAGCTGGTTTATCCGCATAACTAAAGTTGAATGATTTCTATTAGTACTTAAGCATGTCTACCCTATTACAACGGGTGAAAACGGACCACTTGTCTAAGTGTGCCGACACATCTCTACGAGTTGATAATAATAGGACTTTAATGCGATTTTAAAGAAGGAAGCTTTTGGAGAAATTAAATGTTGTGACTTGGTTAGTTGGTTGGATGATTATACTCATTTTATTATTCATCAACTGATCATTCAATTAGTTTCTTGTATTTTGCCTTATAAAACAAATATTACCTAATTTAAAGGAATTATCGACACAATCAAAACAGTCAAAGAACCTTTGCTGTTATGACCTTAGACATGGAGAGCATTTTCAAATACAATGTCAGACCGAACTAAAGATTTATGAGGCTTAATAATTGAAAGACGTTTAGTGATTTGAAACTTGAAGCTCATGGTATCTTTCGCTATTTATGGACGACCTAATACTGCACAAACCATAAAAAAATAAAAATGGTAAGTCTTAAGTAAATGCGTTGTAGTTGAAACTTCGCATTAAATAACGCAGCTTCTTTTTAAGCATGTGAATGTACGATTGAATTTTTCCTATACTCGTATGCAATTCGACTCTGTAACTCCCTATCCCGCCGCACTAGAACCATGAAAGAGAAGACTTAAATCAAAAATGAATTAAAGCTATATATGCTATATATGCCACTAACTGCTAGTTAAATCTTTAAACATTTTTCTATAAGATAAATATACTCATAACTATTTGAACCATGTCCACAAGAATCTTTCTGTTTGAGTATAAAGTCAGCCGACTCATAACAACGAAATCACCCTTGGTATTGCAGGCAACGACTCAGCTAATTCTTCCCACACCACCGCCGACAAAGCTTAGCAACTTCATTTCCAAGGAACCAAGAATTCGCTTACCAACTCATTTATCGCGCACTCGTTTCTAGGTCATCACACATATGACTCAGACAGCAGACGCCTTTATAGCAAAAATCTAAAACAAAATAAAAAATAAAAAATAACATCAAACGTCTAGAACACCGATATTGTGAATTAATGCGCTGGTGGCATTTTCAACACCACCCGTGCTGACAGCAGATAGTCCAAGCCAACCCCAGTTTGTTGCCCCTTTATTTTTTAGCACGCCGCGCCGCCGACCACAGTGATTAATGGTCTTGCTATTTGCTAAGAATACAAAATCAGAAAATAAAATCATAACTCCCCCGTCAAATTGAAGATATCAGCGGTTTCGGCTAGCGTTTAGCTGGTTTCCAAGTTGCCACCCAAACTACAGCAACAACAAAAAGTCAATCTCTCGGAACAACCGCAAAGTAATTACACGGAATTGTATTTTTATCATCGTCCGATCGAGAGAGTCAAGGCGCTGCGCTACGCATGCAATCATAACAAGCAACATAAACAGACGTCATGTGCCGGGCGTCCTTTTTTACACGTTATTACTTTTTTTTTTTGTTTTAAGCAAAACGCCAAAACGAACATGGTGGCATCATGCAAACTCGCATCGGAAGCATCAACAAATTAGCAGGCTGCTGGCTGCCACGATAAAATAACGAATGCTCTGCGGAATGTTTGTTCGCGCGAATTCACGAATGAAATTTATGGACAAGAGATAAGGAACCTTCGAGCTGCGCAGGAGCACAATGTTTTGATTTTGAAGATTTGCTTCTTTTTTTTTGGGAAACATAACATTTTTTAATCTGCTGATGGAGCAGCGAACGCGGATTGAGCTCGCGTCCCCCACTTGGGTTTTTTTTTTGTTTTGACTCTGGTAATTCGGAAGCTAAAGCAAATACGTCGGTCGACTATTGGATTTTTTATTTGTTTACTTGTCATGAATTTGAATCAAGGTTGGAGTTTGTTATGATTTAGGACTGGAAGCTAGCTACTGCTTGTCCTCGATTATTTCTTTGTCTGGATGGAAGTGTTTGTTGGTTTTGAATCTGCAGGCTGTTGTCTTGTCTAAGACGCTGTCGTTAAAAAACATAACTTTTTTTTGCAAAATGCATGAACCCATCACTTCGATCTCAACGCTTTCTTATTTCAGTGCATCCTTTATTTTCTTTCTTGAAGACTACTATTATCGGTACATGAAATAAGACGAACAACTTTTCGAAAGATTACCAACTAACGCGGGAACTCCAACTGGACTAAAATATGCCCCACATAACTCACATTGCAAATAAAACATTCTTACGGGTTAGTGAATCTATTAAAGCTTCCAGTAAACTCGAAGACGTAACAAAGAAGCATCGACAAAAGCACTTATCGGTGTCGCCTCAGTTAGATGAAGCCCCATAAGACAAAAACCGTTTGAGATCGATTAAGATCCTTGAGCAAAGCAAGTAAACAAATAGTAAAAACAGAAACTGTGATTTCCAGATTAGTTTTATATTAAATATTATTCAATAATAAATCCAAAAGGCCAAAGGGCTAGGGTAACGTTTATTAATTTTTTGCATTCTTTCCAGCTTTTTTTTTTAGCCCAAAGTACATTTTTTATTTCATAAATCATTAAAGATCTCTTGCACCATAATGACATTTTTTCGAAAAATAATTTTCTAATCAAGACATCTGTCCAATAAAACCCTTTCGCTTAAAACTTCCCAATATTATTTCTTAATTAATAATGAAAAACTCTTACATTTTCCATCTGGTTTTAACCCTTTTCTTACGAATAAAATCAAGAAATATCCTTGAAGGAAAGGTCATTGCAATTTGCCAATAGTTCGTCCGTTTACCCTCGACCTTTGACAACCACACATGGGCAAAAAAATCCCCTTCGAGTTCGTAGCCGCTTGCGATACAAAAGACAAAAACTGAAAACTTCTAACTACAGTTTGTAACTCTTATTCATACCTTTTGGAGGGACATTGATGTGCATTTATGGCTTCAGTGCGCTTGCCAGCTACCAGAAAAAATAAAGTATCACATTTCAAATTGCGCTGCGTAATTTTTCATCAGTTAAACGTGGAAAACTCACAAAAATCCAAACAGAAATTTTGTTTTTCATTTAATTTTCCCAATAGAAAAAAAAAAATAAGTGAACAACTGCTGTGCTCTAATTCCTTCGATTGCCAATTCGATGTCCCTTCTCTGATGCACTTTGACTAGTTATCTGCACAACATCGTCCTATTTAAGTGTACAGATCTGTCAATGAAAAAAAAAATTACGCGTATCTTTTTGGTTTTTTGAAATTCGATCCATCCTTTCCTAGCGATTGATTTGTTGTCTACCTTAAATGGCATAGATCGAGGTGCTACTGATGGATGCTGTTAGTTGGTGCATGAATAGATGTTTCTTTCGATAGTTGGGAGTCGAACTTTTCCACAGCAGCAGCAAAACAACTTTGAATAATCCCATTCAATTGTATGTAGAGGGAATTCAATACATTTTCGAAAGATCGATTACATATTTTGAACTACTTTTGGATGTTGAAACTTTCAGGGTTGCACTCAATAACTTCATTCGTTTTTATGTGCATGGGAAGGTTTCTGGTAATATCTATTACCTTCTTTTGTACTTGTTCTTACCACAGATATACAAACGTAAATGGGATACAAAGAGAAAGCGAGAGGGACAGGGAGAGCGAGTTAATGGCGATGAAACAACCATCACGGCATGAACTATTGCCCACCTGTTAAAATATATGTTCTCAAAATTTGGTTATTACCAAGCAAAGGCTGGTTATTATTTATGTGGAATTCAAATACGTTTTCGAAAAAAAAAATCCAGCAAATCTATGTTTCAAGATGTTAAACAAAGACTTTGATGATCTTTTATCCCTATCCTCAATCGCATTGGTCTACTTTTGTACTTAAAAAGTTGTTCTCGAGGGGAAAATATGAATATAACTCGTTTGTGAATTAAAGGGTTACAAAACCTAATTTTTAGTGTAAATTGTGAAATGATTTTAAATAAATAGAGACATTTTTTTACTCTAAATTGAGCAATCTCAGTTGGAAAGGTATAACCGTGGGAAAGGAAATTTAATGTCAAACTTAATTGAAATAGGAATAAGATTTTAAAATTGCTCCTTAATCAAATCTGCCATCAATTTGGATTAAGATAATGCACGAGTAAACGTTAACCTTCTATTCAGCCTTATCTTGTTAAACAAAGCCTTCATTTTAATCTTTATTGAGAAGATCAGTGTAATGAAAATAAATTGTTAAAATTCGGCATGGGATCATTTGACGAAGAAGACTACATGAAGACGTCCTTAGCTTTCAAGCGTGATCTAAGTACTACGTGCTTACTTTAATTAACTCTAATCTAATCCGATGAGAGCAGAGAATCAAATACACTCGTTAGACAGATATTTGCAGCTAATTTTGCCATTGGGAAAGGCACACGATTGATATTGCAAATCTTTCGAGTCGAACCCTTGTTTTGTAACACTTTCGAAGAACGTTCCGAAAAGGATCTAATTTTTAATTACGATTGAGCCTTAATAATTTCTCTCTTTTACATTTTTTTAAGTCTGGAAAACTGACATTGGTACCTGAAGACCTTCCTTCCGATCTTTTAAAATCTGTATTTCCAGTATCAAATGGTTTATCAAACTTCTTTATCTTTTTAATGCCAATAACAATTCACGGATCCATGGACGCATAGTCAAAATTACATATTGCTTTTGAAAAAAAGGGGTGTGCAACCTCAACCTTACGACATCTTTTCCGTCCCTTTGGAAATTCTCCTCACAATCTTCGGTTTTTTCCCAAAAAATTCACACAGCTGTCATAGATTTATTTCACAAAATTTGCCATCCAATGAACCATGATGTTTTGGGTCAACCTAATGATGAGTCAATAGGCTAACCTTCGACTCCTGTAAGGTTGGCTAATTAATTTGCGGTGAGAAATTTGAGTTAATTTTTAACATTATTTAAAAAAAAAAAATCCATCTGATTGGAGAAAAGGGTGAGATCGTGGGAAAATATTCTTGTTTTGAGAAACATTTATGGTTAGGAGATGATGCGATACTTGTTGGCTCCGTGGACTTTAAATGTATATTTCAACCAATTTCTGTAAACTTCATTAGTTTATGTGAAAGCTTAGCACCTGAATGTATCTGTTTTTAATCCCTCATGCTACAGGGTATGATGCTACCAATTTTAAAGTACCAAAAATTTTCAGCTCCTTGAATCGGTGGTTTGGTCTTCGCTTTTCTTGTGCAACTAAAGGCTGTGATCGTCACTTGGCATGCAATCTGTCGCGGTGAGTGTGCTCTGATGTGGTGGAAAGTACTTTAAGGCTATCTCGAAATTTGTTTGTTCCAGTTTAGTTACCCAAGTCCGTGTTTCGAATACTTTATTCTAGCCACTGACACATTATCACCACGTCCCTTGGTCCATATGCTAGCCATATCCATTTTTCATTGTAATTTCATCGCCGCCGCCCAAGTGGAATAAATTAATGTAAAAAGTGAGGTCTTAAAAGCCAACGAAAAACAAAAATACAATTACCACCAAACACCATTTCACCATGTTCCTAATTGGATTCGATATGGCAATAGATAACCATCAGGAGGACTGCTGGGGCAATGGGCTACAGCATGGACACAGGACTCAGAACAGTAGGGCAAAACAACCCAACTCATATTTATTATCAACGACAGTAGTGATGGTGTTTCAAAGCACAAGATTACTCAAAAGTGATAAAAAGCCACTTCGAAGCGTTAATTTGATCCCGGGAGACTTTCGTCTCGAATTGTGAACACATTGTGGAATTTGTGCAAACGATTGTGCCTGATGGCAGAGGATACCCTCAATACCTTTATCCGAATAAACAACTTTATATATATTCCCATGATATGGTTGAATCTATAAAAGCCCTAGAAGCTGTTCAACCCACCCTCGGAAAAATTCGAAATAAAACAGCTCGCTTTAGTAGCGAAACTCACCCCCTTCGATAGGGTTGTCGTATAATGGCTGATTTGGCTTGTTTACCCAAGAGAATTATCTCGAAACATATGATTTGTGATGCTGCGGCGTGGCGGAAGTAATTCAATCAGAAGAGCGAAACGGGGGATAATAACGCCAAATTAAATTCATGATTATTACGAGTATGGGGTTGAGTTTGACGAACGTCATCGGTCACACTCCGTCACGGGGATTTGCTGTTCTGAGCAGAATGTAATCCTGTTTGTTTCACCTTTATATCTCAATGGTAGTGTGTAATCATTTTAATTAATTTAATAATATAGGCACGTGCTCTTCAGGTGGATTGTTAAAAGGATGCTGGGGATGTTTGACGCATTTGCAACAACGTGGCGTATCATAGTATTTTTCTTTTTTTCAATTAAGTGAAGACACAGTTTGTTCCACATGGTTGGTTAAAAGTGGGATCATTAAAGGGTTTCTATGGAAACTCTTGGTTTTTGAGACTTGATATCTCCCGCTGTAAGCATTTTTTGTCTCTAGATATTACACGTGTAATAGAATACGATTTTTTTTTTTCGAAATTGTGGGAAGAGTTTTGCGTGTTTAAAAAACATAAACGAATGTATCTATCATGTAAACTGAATGGTTATATCTATTGATGGTGAAAGGCATAAAAATAAAATCTTAAACCAAATATAAAAATATTACAAAATTGTTAAACAAAAATAGTTACAAAATAGTTACAAAAGTGTGATTCATAAAAGTAAGCGTGATGAACAAAATTTCTATTATTCAGCGGTAAATGTTTCTTTTTAAAAAATCTAGCAGCAAAGAGCCGGCATGGTTTTTCTAATGGAGTGTACCATGCAATTTCCAAAAACCTTAAAGTACAATTTTAGATCAGACCTCATTGTTGTTGTGGTGGCTCTCTGCTAAATAAAATTCTCAGCAAATAGGTGAATGGTAGTACAAGGTGGCCCAAAATACATCACCCCATCGGAAGATGCTATAGCTTTTGCAAGTAGCGACAACTGCTAATTAAATTTGAGTAGAAGATGTAAACAAACAAATTTGTGCTTCTAGGGCATCAAGAATGCAATTTCCATTCAGGGAGAAGCTAAACATACATTTTAAATCACTATAAAATGCATCATTTACGTCTAAAGTGTCGTTGATCCTCATTTGTTTGAGGACGTTATGGGTAAAATTGCTACTGTGACAACCAAAGGACAATTCTTTAAAGGTTGTGTATGTCTTGAAGGTGAATCCTGTTTACAAAAAAGACTCAAAATTGTTGGTTCGCAGTATTATGTATTTTCTAAATGAATGATTAATATATCTGTCCCGATAAAAATAAAAATAAAACATAATTGGTAACATTTTTAATATAAAGTTTAACATCGAAGTTTAATTTTTAATAACATTCATTCAGCCTACTCTTAAGTCCAATGCATCCAAGGAGAAGGAGAATATAACGTTCCATTCAATGCATAGGCACAACTTTATCATTGATCGTGTCACACTTGAATTCATTATTGCCACAGTGTTCGTTCAGTCTCCAAGGCAATCCTCCCGGATTAACAATCCCCTGGAACGCAATATGTGCGCCAACATAGCGTGTACACTGTCCATGTTTTATCTTGTTTCTCATTCAGCAGCACATAAAATGTTCAAAGATTTGTTCAAAAAGGTTGGCTGGCAGTCTGTCCTTTAGCATCGGGTAGGTTCATACCATCGGTCTCCTCCATGCGAGCAAAATCTTAAGGTTCTGATCTCGGTAATGCTGCAATGTGTTGTCATTGTAGTTGTCATGTCCGACGACACCAATCGACGTGATTCTCTTGCAAGAAAACCAGTCGCAGGACAAGCATTTCACACTCACAACAACTCGGCACACATTTTTCTGCGAAGCGATGACCACAGCGACCGCGTTCATCGTCGTCATCGTTGTCATTATAGACTGACCGGAGCTGCATGCAAGCTTCCCGCCGATCGTGCTTGAACGCGGGAGTGAATCTACGGGAATGCCAATTCGTACGAGTAGTCCTAACAGCTAAAAGGCGGTCGGCTAGTGAAAATTGACGCGCTTTGATACCTACGATCGGTTTGATCTTTGTGGACCTCCTCAGTAGTGGAGAGTTTATTTTGCTATCTGCACAATGAATTCACCCCTCGGGAACAAGTAGACATAAGACACATACTTGGAGAATGATGGATTATATGGTTCTTGCCACGGATCTTGTCGAAACAGTTTCTTTTTTATAACGTGTGTTCAAGGAGCTATGGATTCCTTTATAATGCTGGGTGGAATGAAGTAAAGACAAGTATTGATGCACATTGTTTAAGGTATATGGCTGTTAGTTATAAAGTGTAAATTCGCCCAATGTTTAAATATGACTCGAATATCTGGCAAGCTCTTTAACTAAGGATTTTTTTCCGAATGCTGTTGGTTATTCTACATTCGAAATTTTACGATCTACGTTAAAGGCCGCTAGGAGTGGTTCTACATATATCCTCTGCCTTCGTAAGGATTCCCGAAAAAACGGCTGCAAGAAAACCATTTTGAAACGGCTAAATTTTGACAAATCAGAACATCAAAGCGTTGTCAAGCGACTCTGTTAATTGGTGTGTCCGTTACACTAATTCTGAAATGTCATTTTCTCATTCCTCACGCGTTAGCGTACGACAACTTCACCTGTCATAATTTTGTGTCATTTTACAAAAGCCTTCCATTGCTTTTGTTTTCTCGATTTCCTCTGATTTTGATTTCTTTTCCCAGGAAAGCCACACTGAATTATTTCAAAACACTTTTTTGATGGTTTGAGCAAAGTTTTCGAGGAAATTGTTTTTAAAATAAACGAGACTGGCAGAAGATTGAAAAAATAAATGTCTGTGATGCAAAACATTCGGTTTGACAGATGTCATGACGGATGCTCTTGTGTAGCGCGTCACTAACTTGTTGGTGAGCTTGTGAAATATGTCAAGTGTGAGGGCGAGAGATTGCGGTGAGTTTTCTTTGATTTCCGTGAATGAATCCAACACGTTGGCTACACACAAGTATCTGGAAGCACTTACAGCGGAATGATGGTATTATCGGAGGTCAGCGATTTGCTTTTGTTTTTCTTCTTCGGAAGGAAAAAGTGAATCAATTTTTTGACACGTAACGGTTTCGGTAAAGATGTTAGTCACTTTTGACATTTGGAATGAATGAGAGGTTATGCTCTTTCATGTGACGTTTCAAAGTGTGAAGAGTGACGTGTTTCCTTAAAATGTTGTTTCACTTTTGATGGGGGATTGCTTGCTAGAGCGGCACTTTTGAAAATAGGGAATCTAGTGATGGGCATGCGCTGCTTTTTTCTTCAAATTGGAACAATATAAAATAAAAATATATAAAATAAAACCGAGACAAAAAATGCTAAGTTTGTGTTATTTTTTATCCGGAGCTGGTTCGATACATAGCGAATTCCTCCGATTGCAATAAAAAAGAGTTCTCCGAACCACGTTGGTCTGCAACCTAGGCATTCTGTCGACCATCTTCTTGACAGTTTCAATGCTATTGATCATCTGGCTTCTTGAGGGATTTCTGACAGCTGGTGTTCCAACCTTGGGTTGATATCGAGTGATTGGAAAGGCCGTTTCATATCTTTCAATGTTAAATCTGTGCATCTTGATTAACGTATCCTCGGAAAAGCTAGGATGAATATAATTAAATCATCTATAATTAAATCATCGGCATTCTTTACTCTTGGGACGACAGGGGTAGGCTTCATCATTTCTTCAGCAGACAACCTAACATAAATTTCTCGATTTTTTCGTAATCAAGGTTTTCGTTTTTCTAATTATCCGTAGAGACCGAACGGTAGCCAAAATTATTTGTGGTGCCTTAAGCATTCAATACCTATTGTTTTGGCTTCACTTCTCTGGCTTCAGGCTTCAGACGTTATGCCTTGATCAAGGGAAATTTTTATAGGATTTTATTTATAAATCCATGATTTAATTATCCTGTGATGAAATATTCTAAAACTATACTACACATAGTTCTGGGATCAATGTAAGGAAGCAATAAGAAGACACTTGCCCAACTTTTGCAACGAAATAGATAGAAGCCTATTAATCAAATTTTGGTCCTTATTTAAAATTCAATAAATATACCTCAAAGCTTATCCTCATTTATACTGTTAATAAACAACAACAATAATAATGATAGCTGTATAATGGAACGAAAAATGGGCGGGATCAGGTATCTTCCCAGCCCATGATTCGACCATACAGTGCGCCATACTACATTCAGGTTGGTTGGTGGTGGAAAAGTGGAAAATCCAGTTTTTTCTCTCACTATCCATGTGTTTCTCTATGCATGAAGCATCTCTACACACGCATACAACCACCATTCCGTTCATCTCGCACACATTTTGAGTGAGAACTTGAGTGATTGTGCGAGTGAAGGAAACCGAGATGTTTATAATTAAATCAAAGTCCTTGCCAATTTATATGTGTTTTTTTAGTAATAAATGAAAACAGAAGCTATTAGGTTTCAATGTTTACATTTAGCCTCTAAGTGGTGATATCAGCATAAACGTGTTTGGCTCATAAAACGAAAAGAAAAAGGACTTATCATAGTTTTGTGGTTTTGCTTGGTTTCATTCAAGGCTTACACCAACGTTTGAAGGGTTTCTCAATGTTTTAGTTCACTTTTAAATGGTTTTTATAATTAAATTAATTAAAAAATAATTTATAAATAAGAAAAACACGTGAAGTTTGAACAAAAGACCTAAAAGTCGATTACATTGACTGGATGGACTCCAATCCGAATTTTGTTTTTTTTTTATTTAAAGCCAATCTAGCCATTTTTTGGCGTACATTATATACGCCATTATATACGAGGGAGGATAGTTATCTTTTTTAAAACAAAACCCAAAGCAATGAGAATAATGCTGAATCCACAGTATTTTTCCTGTCACTTTTCATAGCCACTTTTGTCAACAAACTGGAAACTCTTAATGAACTATTTTCCGTCGAAAGTTAGACCACGGAACATGAGTCTACTCGACTCTCCATCGTATATTATGGAGAATGCTGAAATTTCTGTACTGAAATTAAGGCGAGGGGGGGGATCCGTGTACCACAGACTTAATTACTGATCGTTTCAAAGCATACGGAAGTCCCATCCGCGAGCAGGATGGTTTTGCACGCCCTCCCTCCCGAACCCTCTGGAAGCGGCAGTTTGCATCGCCTTGGTTCGCGCGTTTGCATCAAGTTTTGTATCAATATCGGAAATCCTTTTGCGGAAAGAAGACATCAAGATGATTTAAACAATTACGATGAGTACGATGAAGGCCGTAGCAACATCCGAATTCCAGGATGGCTTCAGGATAACAAAAATAACACCAGCGCGGACAAGACAAGTGGGATAATTTCCGGACAAACCTTGTTGACCAGCCTAGCGAGTCTTAAGAACACAGGTACCAAGTTCGTAAAGATGCGGATGCTATGAAACTTGGTCTACCGTCAGGAATTGGAAGTATACGAGTATACCTACGCAAATGGATTCCAAAATCGCAATCAATTTTTTCATCTTCCTTCCTTCCTTCTTCCTCACATAATCAGCAAACCATTTCTTTCGATCACCTCGACCAATTAGGTCCTTCGTACCTGGAACTACCAAATACATTCATCACAATGCACCACTTTGTCCAAAATCCCATCAGGAATTCAGGATGCTCTTTTGTATATGAATTGAATTGAACATTGATTTTCCTCTCGATGTCACAGACCGATAAACGCCTAATGATTCAGTTCTCCCGTTTCTATGAAGGCAAGTCCGTTGTGTTTATCCAAAACTGGATGAAAATCCCGGCTTGACTCCTTCTCGCATGCAGATGTTAAAGTGGCATACTCTCTTATCTTTTCTTCAACATTGAATTCCATTCCTCTTCGTGTCTTCTTTAAAGATAGTTTTTTTGTCATGTTTTGAACTGGAAGCGTCGAAATATTCGGATTAAGACAGAGAGAATGTCTGCAGATTTCAGAGAATGGAGGCAACTACTTAATCCTTGAAAGGGATCTCTTAAACTTATCTTCTCTCGCCGAAGATTACTGTTGTCTGCTTTTTAAGCTGAGATTTGTGCTGTACATGTGCGCCTGGTCGTGGTCTAATCCTTAGTTTAAAGATATTCGTGCATTTAATCTTTCGACAGTGGACAATATGATGTTTACAGAAAACATGGACTTATGGTGGCAAAGAGAAAAGAGCTGAGCCAATGGACTGCTCTATCCTATCCAGTGTGATATAAACACAGCAACGTATAATCGTCATCAGCATAAATATTTGAATTTTCTGCATCGAAATCAGTTCTCATCCAAACAGCAATTCCAAAAATCCCAGTAACGCTAACCAGCAGCAGCAAACTAAATCCATCTTAATTGCAGTAGCGTTTCGAAAGGGCTCTAACAAAATCCAAACAAAACACGTGAGATGCGAACCAAAGTTGCATTCAATGGTTTTCACTGTTGTCCTGCCAACGATCGGGATTCAATGCTCGCATTGCTTTAATAATGTACGAGTAAAAGCAAATGCCTCCGTGTCTTGTGTACCTTTCGCACAGAGCTAGAGCACTTGGCTGCCTGGTTCATTCATATTGCCAGAGGTATTCTTATTGCTTTTGCTGGCAGGCGCAAAAGGAGGATGATTTTATGTAATTTGAGACCACGAATTGTGTGTTCCCTGCCGTCGTCATTATCATCATCACTGGCAAAAAGGCATCACCATGATCACAAGGACTTCGTTATGATGGTGCCATGGTAGTTGTGTTCTGCATGTAGTTTTCCATTGTTGTGAACGGAACGTCCTATTCATTTTGGGATGACAGGGACAAATAAAGGCACAACCATTTACCAACTATTTGCCAGGATATGGCAGGCAATGTTTGTGTTGCCCTCTTCATGCACTACGTGGCGAACGCTTGTTTCAGTTACCTCGAAATAAATGATTCAGTTTTATGAATTAGAATTAAGGGAAGAAAATAAAAATGTTAGCGACTAGTTCATGCCTTGAATTTTATTTAATCTTGCTTAGAATTTGGCTGGTCCGAAATTGTTTAGTTCCAGGAACGATTTCCACTTTCAATTTCAATATCTCATTGCAGTCCCCATTCGGATTTCTTTTTAAAACTGCAAAAAAGGAAAATATAGCAGTGATCAACTCATCGTTTGACCCGAGTCATGTTACGCTTGAGGCCGATAAGCTAAGAGTTGGTGCGTTGTTGGAGCGAAAAATGACATTCGTCCAATTAAGACTGTTTTTTTCTTTAATTCCTCGTCGAAAAAAACCAAAATAGGTAGATGATCGTTTTTCCCTTCTCCAAGTAGTCGAATCGTAGCTCGTCAATCCCGAGTAAAAATGTGGTTATAACCTTCTAGGCAAAGGGCATGGCCGGCCTTCCTCGGAGCATGGACGCAATTCATTGTTTCGACTGCTTCCCGCTCTCCGGTTGAGAAACACCAGAACCAATAAGGTTGTTGTTTTAACTGAGCAAACGTGGGAGTGCGTATTATGAAGCAAAGCAAGTTGTTAGTTAACAACAAACTCTACATCTCTTCACTGATGACTGATGATTTTTCGATTAAAAATTGGTTGCCCAAGAGTCCCTCCGATCACTCACGGCACTAGCCCTAATCTCAGCACATAAGTTCATACTAATGTTGCGGTCGACGACGCTGCGTCTAGCCTTTCTCTGAAATAAAGATCGATTTTCATGAAGTTTGCCGCCATTATCAAGAAACTACTCAGAAGAAGACACTTGTGCATTCAAAAAAGTTTGATCTGATTCTTATTCAAAATATCCGCAGGCAATGCAAAAGCCTTTAACGCAACAGTCAGCAGTCAAAATACATTTTTAATGGCTAATTTTTTTTCCAAATCAACTTGTACGCAACTGGTGCAATTTTCTGCTCCTCGTTTAACGACCAGCATGTCGAACTTATGCTGGCATTCATTTCGAACCTATTGTTTGTTATGAAAACCACATCATTTTTAATCAGGGATTAGGGGCTTTGGTTGCCTCAATTCATTACACAATTTACCCGACCGCCCACATGCCTGAAAAAAAAAACAACTAAAAATTAAACTGAAACTCAAATGCACAGCAAGCAGTTGCGCGTTTTGTTGCACCATGATGCCTGCACATCCTTGACTTGGTTCCTTCGTTCCTTTTTGAGGATTATGCACTTAATATCTAGAGGAAAGATAAAACCACAACAAGGCTAAAAAGGAACCCATCGAGCCGGAAGAGACATCATACCTGCTTTATGTGCTACTGTGGACTCGACTTTTGTGTAAATTCATCATCGGAACCCGAAGGACAGTAGAAGATCATCCTAATGGCGTTTTCATGTTTTTCGTTTTTGATTTTGTAATTATTTGTGTATTCGTGTGGATAGTATGGCAGATATTTTAAGCTTTTTCTGGGTCATAGATCCTCAATTGATTGACAGCTCTGCGAGAACATTCCAGTGATTGATGAAATCTTTGTCTCATCATCAATTTAGATCGTCATTTGATTAAGGTCTGCGGGTATGGTCAATTCAGAGCAATTTCATCAACTGAGTTTATTTCCTTGAATGCATTGAGTGAACAAATAATAAATTCAAAACAACTGTAGAAAGCACATCAACCGAGACATCGGGATTTTTCTTTAAGGATAATCCTCGACGAAGAACAATACTGCTGCTGACGAGTACCTGTGAAAAAGTGAAGAGTATGGAATCATTGCTAAGGGCTGTCAGCGTTGTTTGTTATCTCGCACAAAAAGGGATCTCGGATTTCACAGCGAGGCAGAACACAATCAAAAATGGTTTCCAAGGTAGCATCCATCTACGCTCTGACGCTCAGTGAATACCACACACATTCTCAAGTCTTACGAATATTTCTGCTTTCCGGGGGGAGCACTAAAGTACATTTTCAATTCAATTAGACAGTTGGCATGGTTTTGCCTGCTGGGTTGTTTTGTTGTATTTGAAAAAGGATCCCGAAACTCGTTGCTTCTTCGGGAATGAGTGCTTTCTCAAGGAAAATTGCTTTTACTAGAAATGAACTTGTCAGACGGATGAGACAAAAGGATTAATTAAGTCCTTCAGGTGAACTCGTAAAGTTTAATCCGAAAGTTGGATTTTATTTCAATTAAAGAGCTAGTGGCGAAAGAAATAAGTATCACAATAAGTATCAAAAGCAAGTAAAGTAGGATTAAAGCTTCCAATGGTAGTTATTTTAGAAAGTGGATCGATGTGGCTTTTTAAGGCTGTTTGTCCTAATTTGCCTATTTACAGCATTCATACATACATACGCTGACTTTTCCAAAAGTTGCGTTCATTTGCGTTGTCGTTTCCCGCTGGGAAAGACATTTGTAGGACGTAAATATCGTAAATAGAAAGACAAGTTGGGTTGGATTGCAACTGAAGGCAAATCCTTCAGACTATCCAGAGTTAAAATAAATCGTTGTTGTTTTTTATTTTGCTAACTTTTTCTCCCGAGTGCTAATTTTTAATTAAAGCCTTTTATACGGCTTCATTATTGTTGAAGTCAGGCAGACAGTCGATTTCGGGACGTTGAAACTAGGTTCAAACCGGTAAGAAAAAATGTACATGTACAGAACAGCTCATCCGCAAATATGATTTCCTGTCACATTATGCATACTTCAGCAGCCCACGGCTGGTGTGAAGCTATAGTGTCTATGCAAAGTCACCGCACAGGAATTTCTCACGAATTCAGTTGAAAGAAAAATGAATACGAAACAAAGAAGAACAATTGATTAACCGACGAAATGAAAAAAAAAATAAAACGACTGAACACTGCTAGGACTTCCTGACATGACTTCTGATTGACACTGTACCACAATGGGATTTACTAAGGTTTTTCATTCAGCAATGGAGCTTAATTCGCTGAGCCTGTTGTCGGCCAAGAAACAAGTTCTTTGAGAATTTTCCAGCTTGTTCTTGAGTGTCTCATTCAACAAGGCTATGAAGTTTTCAATTATTTCCTTCCCAAAGCAATGGTATCGAAACTGTTAATAGTTTATATGAACAAAAACTTGTGCCATACTGCAATTCAAACACGGAACCCTTTTTCAGACTCTCATCAAGAATCAAGGACACTCTGATAATCAGATACTTTTTAACTCATCCATAAGTAGCTCACGAGCCCACCCCTTGGTTCGTGTAAAAATCACTGCTTTAAGAGATTGATCTCAGCAGACGTATTTATTGTTATGGAAGAGGATGCCTCTTGACGGTGAACAAAATCTACACTTCAGTCCTGGTGTTAACTGCTTCTTGGAAACATGGAATGTGCAAGTGTATGATTGTATCTTAACTAAGGACAAAGCCAATTTCTTAACAGATTTTTCGAATATTTTCATGCATTCGTGATTATAAATGAACGGAAAAAATGTGACCTTTTATTTCTGGAAAATAAACTCAAAGGGCCATTGAGAAAAAATAAAAGGAGACAGAAATGTCCACTAGAACAGTAATCGGGTCTGAAAAAGTTAAATGGAAGCCAAAAAAAACTTCTGGACTGCTCTCTTCCGCCTTCCTCAAAGTAACTAGATATCGGAAATGTTGCCTTAGTAAAGAAGGTTGCAGTCGTCTTTTACAAATCGCACCAGAAACGATTTACTGTTTCGCATGAACGCAGTGGATGAGCCCTTTCATAACTGTGTAAGATCCGATAAGTAGAAGGATTTCCTCGATTTCAGAATTGAAGCTCATTTGCATCGTGGTTGCTTCAGCGTTTGATGAGAAGAGGCATTATGATCTCCATTCTTAGAGATTGTTGAACGTCTTAGTTTACTCGATTACATGACAGAAACAACAAAGTAATTACTGCTTATATGCTAAAGCGGTAAAGATTTTTAATCAACGAATAAGCGTTGCCAAAACAGCGGCCCGCTCATGGGTCAGAAATTTTTCTGCGGAATCTCACTGAATACTACAGTCGTGTGAACTACTGGACGAACTCACAAAGCCAGTGACAGGTAAAAAAAATCATCCGCAACTAAACTATATTCCACTTGTTTATGTTAAAATCAATGACAGAGGTTTATTTGTGATAAGCAAAAAATCATTATCACATCATAGGAACCTTTTGGACGTTCCAAAAGCATTTCAAAAGTAACATAAAAAATCATTGAAAAATTAACAAACCTTATAGTACTCCAGTGTTGAAAAGTTGTTGTAGCAGGGCACATTATACAACATATTACTCACTGCCAACGTCCTCCCTGGCTGCACTCCTTTCAATACACTTTATATTTGCAACCCGAGTAATTTTCAAAAAAAAAAATTTTATATTTTGAAATCTAAACTAAACCACTAAATGTATTCAAAAATTCACTTATCCAGATTTTTTTTTTATATAAACCCGTGAGTATGTCCTTTCAAAGAAACCGTCGGCAAAACTGTGATAATATAACGTAAGGCGAAAAATTAAACGCGTTACGTAATCGCACTTCCGAAACAAACGCACGACACTTAATTATGTCAAACAAATGACCCACATTGACATATACAAGTACGCTCGCAATTCTTGTTCCTTTTTCCGTATGCTGAAAAACGATCCGCAGTCTGAAAAACAGCACTCAATTTGTCAACCAGTCGGCTGGTCGGCGTGTCATCAATTTAATTCTCCGCTGGAACAAGTGTGTCATTATTTTTTGTTGTTTTTCGAAAATAAAAATACACATTTTTTGATTAATTCAACTCTAATACCGTTGACATCCAAAACGATTGAAAAAAATGCAATAATAATGCCGTCGGTCGCTTGTTATGTTCTCTCCGGGGATGTATTAATCATGGAAAAGCGCAACGGAACACGGACAAAGAAACAGCGCTGAACCAACGCGAAACAATTGAGCGCACAAACAGGCGGAAACTAGTCGTGTACAACCAGTCGTGATCCTGTCAAGCCTTAGTGTCGGCTGATGGAAGCACAACAATTGCATACTGCTGTGGTCATTCGGAAGCGGTTAACGTCAATTGACCGTATGTGGGATCTAGTACATATATGTATCTAATCTAAGGCATTAGACGGAACGTAACTGAACGATAATGTGACTGACTGACTAACTGAGAGGGGGTCTTGACTTGAGTTTTGATTATGACAATGATCTTGCGATTATGTCCTGCCTTTGTTGGCTGCTCTTTGTTGGTATTGTTTAACGCAAGGCGTTGAAGTTTACTTGCCAAAGCAGTTTGTCTATATATGAGATATACACGGGGGGGAAGATGACAGCTTGAGAAGAGAGAAAACAATACACTCGTTTACAGGGAATAGGGCTGTATTGAGTGATTTCATTCATTAATGTGATTTTGTGAGTGTATTTTCGTGATTTGAATTTGCGCGTTGGTGGTGGCTTTTGTACAATGAGGTGGGAGGGTGCCCAGATTTGAGTGAATTTTTTTTTCCTCGAACTTGGAAAAATGTTTAACATGATTATACAATGCGATGTTTTAGTATCTTTGGAACTAAAAATAACAACCATAGTAGAAGGAAAATACGCAACTAAACTGAAAATGAATAGGCAGAAGGAGAAAA
The DNA here is from genome assembly GCA_963555765.1 of Orthonevra nobilis. Classification (NCBI taxonomy): domain Eukaryota; kingdom Metazoa; phylum Arthropoda; class Insecta; order Diptera; family Syrphidae; genus Orthonevra; species Orthonevra nobilis. Next base: position 83,526,974 of record OY743226.1, read on the forward strand.
AGCTGAGCTCTGGAGAGCTTATCCAACAAAGATGAAGACAAGGATGCACACAATTTTTTCAGGCATTCAAATTAGGTCAACCTGGTTTTATTTATATCTCAAATGCCAATGCAGGGAAGAAGGTATTGCACAAAGTAAATGCCCTTTCAGTAGGAACATATACAATCTTTTTGCTGGAAACTCGTCTCTTGATACTCTCCTAAGAAATTGGCCCTGAAGAAAAGGTCTGGAAGGCAACTACAATTTATTTGAACTATAATAAACGTTTTCTTGAACACAAATTGGGCATCCAAGCACCAATAAACTATCATCACCTAAAGCATAAATTGTTTGCGCCTTATTAACAATTCTCTTCTATTTTTCTTTTTCGTATACCTTCACCCATTACTGAAGATCATCTCCAAGCCAAAGTCAAGGTCCAAAAGATGTAGTTAACATCATCAAATGACCGTTTTCAGCTGATTGATCTCTTCTCCTTTGTCAACATCGATTAAGATCAAACGCAGTGAATCCAAACCGAAAAATTGTTCTCGCAAATTTTTTTTTTTTGTTGCTTACCAAATTTCGCTTTCTCCCCCGACACCCAGGCAAACCAAATGAAGGACTAACTTCCTGCATTAAATTGAAAATGTCGCAACAGAACCTTTTTTCGCCCAGAAAACAAAAAAGCTGAGTTAAAAGACAGAAAGCCTGTTGGCTCATTTGGTTTCTGAATGCAGTAGTCGGACGAGACGTGGTGCTGCTGTATCTATCAATAATGAATGTTGTGTGCGATGCCTCTCCAAGGCTAAACTCATATTGATACCAAGAAAATAAATTTTGTTTCGTGTTTTTTTTTTTTAATAAAACGCAGCCAAGTATATTCAATGAACAAAATGCGCATGAATTCTTCGTGAAAATATTGCCAACATCTTTCAATAGAAATTTCTTCACAAAACCGTTATGATGAACACGGGGGCATTAGTTTTTCTTGACTAAACATGTCACCTGGGATTAGAGTTTTTAAAGAAACATGGATGGGGATGGAACAGGAACCTGCCGCGTAGAAGAAAAATTGTCATCCTAGATGTCAAGGTTTTTTTTTTCTTCCTTAGGTCTTGAGATTCGATCTTCACTGAATACTTTGCAAAACACAGTTTGTACACGCAAAATAAGAAGTACAATTTTTATTTTGTAATTTAGAGAAGGCATCAAGCTTTGATTTTTTCTAACAACAATCTGGATACCAACATGGTTGTTTTGGACAACAAGCAGCAGAATTATAACATCTCATCCTCCTTGTGTCCAATCCCATAGTCATGTAGGCAAACCTTAGTGGATAAGAAGACGGGCAACAGCTTGGGGTCCTGCCGAAAGCGCAACAACCGCCCTGACATAGCGCTCGGGGGCACTGATCTTGGATACCATTTCGTTTCCAACACTCGCAGTTTGTATACATAACGCCGGCCCTTAGCTCTCGGCTACAGCATTCATCAGATCCAGCGCCATATGGACCGCAAGTACTACAGGGATCACAGCAGGCCATTTTTTATTCCGAAAGTTTTTTCCAAATTTTAACTAAAATTCAAGAAGAAAGAATAAAAGTTTTAATTATTAAAAGCTTTCAAATTATCTTACAATTTTTTTTTTGAAAATTTAGAATTTTTTGCTAGCCGAAACTTTGGTTGTTTTTGTGCCGAAATGTGATTCGAAAATGAGTTTGAAAAATCGGAAAATGTTTCATGATATTTTATTTTTGATATTGGCCTACTAGAAAGTAAATAACGAAAGGTGTTATACAAAAGTAGAGCAGCACTTAAAGCTCTCAAGTTGTTATGAAAGTAGCACATTTAACTTTCCCGATAAATAGCATTCACTATTAAGTTGCTGATGAAGTGATCCAAACTTAATATTTGCTGTTTTGTTTTTCATCTACACCAACATAAACCAAAAGATAAGGGCAGATGAAAGGCTTACGTAGTGATTTTTGGCATCACTGCAGTACTCCTTTCCAAAATTCTTCAATACACTTTGAAAATTGAGTGGAGGAATTGAGGACGGGTTGGTAAGTTTGCATGAGTCTGCAATGATTCACAACAATTCGGGTCCATTGATACATTTGAAAATTTTCTGCGGAAGATATGTTATTGTATCTAAAGAAGATTTCGGAAGCTTTCAAGCTTGGTATCATTTCTACGTGAAAGACACTATGAACAATTCTTATCCTGAGGGAGCCATTGACTTTGTCCTTCTTCACCAAAAGTACCAACACACACGAAGTTTTTTTTGGATTCGCTGTTGTAGAAAACCAGCTCTGCATTCGATTTCCTCATTGTTCTTCTTCTTATTGCACAGAAATGTTTTTTTATTGTAGTAAAGATCAATCACATAACATTAAAATCTGAAGTTTGGAACTTTGATTTCTCCTTTGCATTTTAGTGCAGTTATAAGTTCTCTTTCAATCCATGGTTTAAAGAATCCCTTGCACCTGTATCGGTCAGTCTCTTGAAATACAACATACTGGAAAAGAAGATTATCACTCGCCGCAGGAGTGGCCTTGGAAAAATATAATATATTATTTGAACCCGGAACATCAGGCTTAAGAAGACCGAGCACTAGCGGTTGAGCCATGGACCCACAGAGGAGCTGCCTTAGTTCAAAACTTCCATATTCCTTGAGTTGTTAGTTAATGTGTGAAAGCGTATCCTCCATTCATATACGACTACATATTCCACATCTTGACTGCTCCTCTGAAACATTAAGTAGCTTATCTATATAGGTGGTCCGTAAATGAAAGCAAATAAGACGAAAATCCCGTCATCTTTGTTTAGTGACATCGTTCGATTTATACGCTTATATACCGTGACAGACGGGCAAGCTGTCTTCCTTGCGTACAGCCCACGTTTAATTTTTATTTGTTTTTGCAAATCCTACGAGTCGGTTGTTGATTTTGTCGCTTTTCCTTTTACCGGCAAACGCTGAAGTTGGTCGTATTCATCACGAAGTATTCTCTTTATGAACAGGTAGAGCTGCTTTACAAGGTGAACAGCTTTTTTTTTTTGCTTATTAAGCAAAAAATCCTTCATTAGACTTACTGAAACATCGATTCCAGTTCATTCTCGTTGCTGTTCAATTTTATGAATGAAAGATACTTCCGGATGTCCATCTCAAGCTCAATCCGATTTCATTGAGTCTTGCACTCAGGTTTCAGAGTAAACAAATTCAATTTTGTGCTACTTGACATAGTAAGCATTGAGCAGAAACGGAGTAACCATGGAAGAAGGTGTATCCTTTGTCTTAATTTGAGACATTTCGGTTGCAGCATTGCGCATGTTGCCAATGCATGGAATTGATATAACAAAACCAATCCGCTGCTCTGAACCCACCCACCACACAAATACGAAAAGGATATAAGAAATTTTTCAAAATGGCTGTTCAAACATATCCTAGGCGGTGGGGTGTGCACACTCTCTGGAGTAAATCCAATAAATGTTTAGAAATGCTGTCCTGAATAATTTTTGTTGCCTTGCGACACTTTGTAAAGAATGAAAGTAGAAAAGAGCGTCTTTAATGTTTGTGGCAAAAAAAAATAATCCCCATCCTTTTATTTAATTTGCAGATGAACTTTTGTGAGGCTGGCAATTTTCATTTGAACACCTTTCAACGGGTTTTAATTGATCGAGCGACCGCGAATTTACGACAAAACCAATTGGCAAATTGTGAGGCTGTAGACTATATTCGCAGTCAAGAAAAAATTTCAGTTAGTTGAATGACCGGCATTTCGCAAATAGCTGTTCCTTTCATCCCATTGTCGCTGTTTTAGTAAAATAATATAAGAGATATGCCGTTTGATGTACATTATGAAGCAAGCAAGTAGCAAGTCCGACTCTTCCCGTGGTGGACGGAAAACTCATCCCGAGGGTACGCAGCTATTATAGGAACTTCGAATGTGGGAATAATGAAATCACCTACCTGACATTATATGTGAACATGGAATGACTAGTTTAAGTTTAAGTGAACTTATGCGTGCTACCAAAGTTCTCCATGAATTCTGTTCCCCGTGACTCAGAAAGGTCATGTGCTGTGTTCTAGTCCTAAAAGTTATAGGAGAACTTATTCATTCACGGGAAAAGTTCATATTCTACAATCTTAAATGGAAATGAAATTCATCTCAGTATTTAAAAGCGTAAGCGTAAGTTCATCTTTTGTTCATCTTTCTAATGACTACAATAACAATGAAAGTTTCAATAAGGCAAATACCTGCCATGTGCATTTTTTAAAATTCAATTAAATATATTATGTGTACAATAGATATTCTAAGCATTCTTTGTGAAATGCATTCAAAATTCTCTTATAGAAAACCATTTTCCTATTATCTTCTTCTTATATTCAAATAGTTCTGGTTAAATTTGCTGCTGTTGCAATGTACTTTTTTATGTTCATTCAATGATATATAAGAAAGAAGAACCTCTTTTCATACAAAGATCTGAATATAAAACCGCCAGCCATGCAACCGTCATCTCACAGATCTACTATTACAGTTTGTGATCTAAAAACCGCAGATTCAGCAAGCGTGTCAACCTGGAATTCTAAAAAACAAAATTTTTCCATTTGAATGGCAGAGACTGTAGCTGAAGTCTGACGAGACGAATCTAATAGTAGCTCATTGATGGTAGCAGTCGCTGGTGGTGATGACGGTGGTGTCGTTTTCGACAAGAGAAAAAAAAACTGTTTATCTCCTCAGTTCAGTGATTTGCATCCGGATATATGTACATACTGGATCGTGAAATATCAAAATACAATAAAATAGAATGTCATCAACTGTCACTCCACTTTTCTCTTTTTTGTTGTTTATTGCGTCTACTTTTGATATTCACTTACCTAGCTTCTACTGGTTTTTACTAGTTGGCTCTTCTAGTATCTCGGTCTGCCCAAGTTGCGGTGAAACGCGAAGCATTTCTGCTTAAGCAGAGAAACAGACTAGAGTCTTATATATTCATTTATAATATCTGTCGTACCTTTTATGAAGGCAATCAACGAGACGTCTTGGGAGAAACTGGATATGAGTTGGTAGCTTAAAACGTTCATAAGACTGTCTGTAGATCATCATAGTAGTTGGATAAAATATCTCAGTATATGGTTGTTTCTTAAAATTAAATGAGTCTGCTGTAGTCTCTGCATTCCACGTTTAGTGAAGTTATATTTTTGAACGGAATTCATATTTTTTTGCCTTATAATGGTATTTAAATCAATGTGATTTATCTTTTTAAGTCATTCATCTTGTTTGGCTATGCTCCTATGGTTTTCAACTAAAACTTCTACATTTTCAAAATGTTTGAACTTAGAACTTTTTTTTCACGTTTCTTTATAAATATAAGCTTCAAATTAAAACTAAAATCAAAAGGCTTTAAATTAAAAGAATGCAAAACTCCTAGACCGTTTCTGTTTTTTAATCCCTTTTTGAGATAATAAATTTATCAGTAAGCCGTTCGACTTAATGTAATTCTAACTGATTTAAGGCTCCTTAACTGATTGATTTAACTGCTTTGAAGCTCTTTGATTGATTTAAATTTCCAGTTCAGAACTGGTGCTGGCCCATACGAACTTAGGACTTCCTCCTTGGATTCTTTTTTTGCTCTAATGAAGTGTTCTTTTCTTTCTCTTGAATTTTTGAAATTATCTGTTCCTTCTACATTTCTACGGGTTTTTCGGTTGATCTTTAAGATTTAGGTTAGTGATTAAACTCGGCAATCAAGCTTCAGAAAGTTGAAAAGACAAGTAGACCACATAGTTAGCGTATACAATATGGCGAATCATCTGCACTCCAGAAATGTAGCCAAAATCCATCAGTACCTGACGCCAGCCCATTATTGTTGTATAGAATTGAACGTACATATATACATCGGATAACAGACTTTTCAAGGACCGCAAATGTCATGGCAATTTTTTTTCATTAGTGATCTCCGTGTTAATGGACATTTCTGCGTATGGAGCAGATGTTCTGATCAAAACTCGTTTCAGGATTTGAATATAAACCTCTCTATTTATGAATCATACTTTTTTAATATGAAAAAAGCTTATTTTAAGCTCCACGCAAATAAAATGCTATTGCTTTTCACCTATGACACAACAGGTTGTCTCTGCGAAATTATATTCCCCATAAAACATATATCATTATTATCTACTTAATCCAACTATCATAAAGACCTATATTAAAATTGTGCTTATGCAAACACAATCTAAACAAACCATAAAAGTCACAGTCCACAAAACTAAAAACCCCAATAGTCATAGAAAAAAATACATTAAATAAAACCCAAAAACAATATGACTATAGTCCAGACCCCCTAATCATAGCATCTCAATCTTACTTTACTACCAAAACCATCCCCCATCTACCGTAGAGCGAACAATTTTTCCTAGAAATCTGTCCGCACCATAACACACATCATAAAATATAATTAAATTACCTAACCATAACAATAATTCTATTTCTCACAATAAAAGGTCAATGAAAAATCCAAGAGGTGCACAGAGCGAGAGCAGTCAAACAAACAGACAGACAGCCTCCCAACAGAAATCTCCACAAAAGCTGGACAAAAACTGACAAACCATACGACTTATAGTATATAGCAGAAAGAAGAAAAAGTAAGGGACCTGAAAATGTTACAATCAATTAACAAGGCAAAGATTTAACGATATAACCAAAAGGCCATTATATCGCACCACGAGTTCACATTTATTACGTTGACAATTTGGTAGAAGTGAGAATGTCCCAACTCCAGTGGTTCGTATAGGGTACTGGAGGAACATCGATGTTCACCTGGTGGCGACGATGATGACCATTGAACCATCGTCAGAGGAGTTACGAGGCACAGCACACACAAACAGAAGAGTAACAATAATAATAATAATAATCACTTTACGTTTGTGTTTCACAATAAATACACAGTGAAAAAAAAGGAGAGGCAAGGCAAGAACAACAAGACATTATCACCACGCAACACATGTACTTCCATATGCCACAAAGACGACGCGACAACTCGATAGTGGAGACACAAGGTGCGACCTTTAAGCCGTCTCATCCGAGGAGCGCATTAAGAGTCCACCATAACCAGCTTTGCTGGTGATTCCGCGGCGTGCGCTTATCTTATCGCAGAAGATCTTAAACGCTTAAAAAGGAATGCCACCTCAGAGAGTTTCCACTTTGAGATACTTCTCGGCAGAGGCGACCGGCGAGCGGTGGTCGCACAACACTACGAATTGACAAGAAACGTAATTTTTTATGCCCACGAACAGCATACTAAATCCTTGTTGAAATGCTTGCAAATCCCCATTAGGATTCGCGATAATAGTCGGGGCCCGCCCGTGAATCGAGGATGACAAGGTGCATGCATGCGACATGCAAGCCTAAGAAAAGATTTGTCACCATGCCTAAAATTTTTATTTCTTGAAAAAGAAAAAAATAACAGAATGAAAACAAACCAGATCTCAGATAAAGTGAGAGGTGAGAACCTCTAAGAAGTGTTTCGCTTTGTGGTCTCTTCTCACACCAAGCGCAAGCGTGCGGCAATTAATTCATCAAATTCCACTCCATTTCAACGCACACCTGTCCTCACATCTCCGCCCCCTCATCCAATTAAATTCAAATCAATTCACTTATTGTCTGATTATCCACTTTATTATTGACTACAAAGAATGCACAGAGAATTCCAAAACAAAACGAAAAAACAATCTTATGGATACATTTATTCATTTTGATTTATACCCAACTAAGCGCCATATGAATGGCGATGGCCAAACAAAAGACACACTAACACGTGAGGAGAGCCGATTGCCGTGCGCATTCGAGATGCAGCCATCAGATCAGTAGGAACGGACCTAAGCACCCAGCTTCGAAACCAGACAAAACAAACAAAACAAAAAGAAGAAAAGCAATAATCGCGCCGAATAAAACCACATAAATAAAATAAAGACCCCAAAACAGAAAATCTTCCCAATAAGATTTAGTGTCCAAGATTTTCATCTCGTATTCTTTTCTCCGACATTTATGGATCTTTTTCATTGCTGCAATCGCGGGATCGGTATAGGGATGGGGTACCGATTTTGAAATCGGGACCCGGTGGTAAACGGACACAGTCACCTCCTCTGTTTCTTTTTGGCAGATTTTTCTTTGGTTTTGTGAGAAGAGAAGGGAACTGATTTTCTTTTTTTTTCTTTTTAACGCTAATATAGGGTGTGTTGTAGTCAGTGTCTGTTGCATGATGTATCATGTGGTATTTGACCATTTAGCTGCCAAAAGCATTTAAGGCTGTTTTTTTTCTATAACGTGGATTATTTAGATTTAGAAAAATATTGGTAATTTTCGGAGACTCCTAGATCACTTCTTTTAGGTTAAATCTGAGAAATTCATGACATCGAGCTAGGGTTTCTGCACCGCGCCACATGAATCATGGCGTCCCGTTTTATATTTTTTTTTGTTTAACTCTTTTTTTGAAACTATAAATCCGCCAGCCAACAACCTTTATTTTTTTATAAACAGAAACAAAAACAAGTTATTTTAATTTTGACACGGTTGTATATAAAATGTACAAATGCACCCAAACAACACATTGTCTTGTAAGATAAGTATATTATATTGTTCAGTCACAAAACAATCCAATCAAAAAGTACTATCCAAAATTTTAATGAAATTGGTGCCCTGATTGCCTTATCTTTTAGGCCCAATTATTAAACCACTTCTAGTAATACGATTTGACGTATCTTAAAAATGTTAAAACTTCTTGAAACTTGCACCAACACACTGTCTACCCTACAATCTACCATTGAACCACAGTCTCCCGTCTTCCCGACATTTTTCAGTACTTTTATACTGCGTGAGCTCTTCCCTCGATCCATCTAATCCAAACCACTTGAGTAGATCTTCTTAACCTCACAAACCTGGTAATTGAGTGAAAATCCTAACTGACACATTTTATTGGCATCGTGATTATCTACGATATTTGTCACAAAGTATCTGCTGGATCTGGATTTTTATGGTACTGTCATTGGGGATAGTAAATCCTTTCTCGATTTTAGATACTTAATTCTCCCCTGCCAGAGTGTCAGTCACTCTGGCACGAACTCTGTCTTGGTTTATTGGAAATGTCATATTAATGTAATTGTTTTACGGGTGGTCGACGAAGGCTGCACAGAGTGACAGATATTGGAAGCTATCGCGACATTCTCGCGGCCGAAAAAGATGTAAACATGATTGATATCGATCGATGAGATTGACGGTATGTTCTTTGGAATTTTATTTATTATTTGTGCGACTGTGAGTCGTTTATTCTTTTTTTGTTTCTTAAGTTCATTCAAATTTTCTGCAGTTTATTACAAAAGATTAATTGCTGAGTTCGGACGGTACATTTCACTCGGTAATTTTTGTTTTCCTTAGCGATATTTGTCTTTCGTAAGTGAAAGGAAAAACTCGTTTCAGTTTGCTTTTAAATAGTTTCATACATTCCAAAAAAAATGACAAAAAAACTTCATGGCCTCTCTGTGTCCTTTTTTCATACCCCTTTCATCACGCAGACAAAATAAATTCCAACCAATATGTAAGGATGAAATTTGAAACGAGGAAGTTACCTTGAGTAAATTTTGTCTTTCTCCTTGATTTCCAAATGTTTGCTGGTATTCGTTCGCAGCTGACCGAAACCAGACGATGGACAAATTTTAACTCTCCTTATAGACTGCCCTTCAGAGTAAGGACAATAATCAGTCAAATGGAAATAAATACCATCCGTCGAAGACAATTTTGTTCTTCTTTCTGTTTTTAATCGATCAAACTGCAATATTTCTGGAATAATGACATCTTGGTGATTGTCAGACTGATTCAGTTTAATAGACGATTTCGGCTTCCATTACCAAAAAGGGGTGTAACAACACCACCACCGGAAGTCCTCGTAACGCTAGGTCCTTGTGGTTACAAAACAAGAAATATCTCAGCTGCTGCTGCTGTCTGTCCATGGCAGCCATGACAAATATTTATCTTGACTTTCTGACTAAATCAATATTCAGATGCAAGGAAACGGATAGGGATCATCATCCATTGTTTTGCGACACCATCATCAGGCGAATTTCCCAGGTTATGTTTGTTGGTGGGATCTTTTGGGTGTTTTTGTTTTTCCTACTCTCAAGAGTGTGCGTTATTGTCAAGGAGCGGTCGGTCCATTAAGGAAAATAAAACAAAAGAGCTCCGCGTTTATTTTAATTTCAACACAAAGGATGAATAATTCTGTCAATGTTTTGTTTGGCGAAAGGTTAATGTGATTTTAATGAACTTGATTTTGGAGTGGGGTGCGCAAATGAAAGTGAAAGTGTTAAGTAGCTGTTCCAGATGCTAGTGGATGGAAAGGACTTTTTTCAACAAACTTCCGGTTAATTACTTATTGTTCCATAAAAATCAGATTCAGTTTCAAAGTCTTACTTTGTTTGTAAGAATCATCGCAAAATTTGTTGGCTCTGATCAATCAATTTTATCAAATAAAAAAAAAAGATGCTGTCAAAGAAATTTTCAAAAACAAAAAAAAAACACTTATTATAAATTTGAAAAAACGGGTTACTACAACTTGAAAGGTACACAACCAATTGCCGAATACATTTTTCAGTTCTCTGTATTTCAGTGGCACTAGGGTCCATGGATCTAAGGAAAGTTCGGTCTTAAAGCAAAATCTAAGTTTGTCAAGGATCATATCAAAATGAAAGCGTTATTGAATGCGAAGTCGTGTTTGTCCATTTTTCAATAACGCTCCAAGAGTTTTATATTGGATTGTTACCTAGTTGAACGGAATGTATTTTCCACCAGCACTCTATTTTGAATTTTGGCCGCATCTGAGCCTTAATTGATTTCAGGAATCTTCTGATTTGATTTGTTTGTTAAGAACCTCTACTTGCGGCTACCTGCTCTTGGTAATCTAACATTACAATTCGTTATCTCTACATACGGACGCCGACACCTTGTTCATGTTAAGCTCGTTATGAAGGATCGTCTTAGTGCTGTTATATGAGATCCCGGTAACATCAACTTGATATCTGATGTTCATGCTTCGATGTTCACTTGTCGATGTGAGCTTGAAACTCCAGCTTAGCAAGCCAACAAAGTAATCACCACAGCTGGGCCACCCATTTCACCCTTCCATTAGAAGCACTGTAAGGCAAGGACTGCATTCCTTATAGAATTGAATTGAGATGAAAAAGGAATTACATCTTAAACCGTTTGCGGCAGTTTAAGGGTTTCTTAAAAATATGTCTTTAAATGTCTCCTGTGTTGACGAATAAAGCTTATTGGAATTCTTTGTAAGGGTACTCATAATCTCTATCAATTGCGAGTAATTCGAATTCGAATTCGATTTCGAACCCAGGACCTCTCGACACAATCCACTGTGCAATGAGCTACAGAAATATGATTTGTAACTGCGTTGTATAACTTTTTACATAAAGAGAAACTACCCAAAATAGAAGGATTTTTCGCAAAACATACGAATGAACTCGCGCGCCGCAGATAATGAGAATGAAAATGTATCTCACCTATGCCAGCTGATGTTTCGCACGAAAAGAGCATGAACATGAACAATTATAACGATCTAAAGAAATGTCTAGCAGACATCGAAGCGCATCCTCTTCCTGTAATGGCACTGCTAGTTTCGTTCTTTCTGCTTGTTGATGGCTTAAAAAGCACTCTCCATTCGGTCAGTTAGCGTGTAAATATGAACTCACAAAAAAGCGATTGGCCAGTCCTAGGTGTGTGGTTGTTGACACTGCCTTGCACAAGCATCGTCGTCGCTGGAGCACACCGCACAAATCCGTGGTCTGGGACCATAATTTGTTTCGGGTGACAAAATATCTGCGATTTAACAAGCCAAACGATTAAACGCGGACAGACACGATTTGGGTACGCTTGTTTCTGACCAACTTCCAATGGTCTCTGTCGTTTATTCATTTGGATTATTTTAAATGTTCAGGTTACCGGAGCGCGGTTGGGTTATTTCTTCGTCTGTTTCTGTTTCACCAAGCAGCCTGGCCAACTTCTGTTATGAGGTCCACCACACTGCATTGGATTGTGATTATCTCACTTTCCGGCTGGAACTCCGACTCTGTGTGTATTTGTATGTGAATCGGGAGAGATAAGGATCGTGTTCAACAAGGTGTATTACTTGCGTATATCTCTCAGATATTTATTGATTCTCCATAATATGTTGACTACCTCAATGGGTGGACAATACTACTTAAAGGCACGAGATAGATATTAATGATGGTATTTGATGTTTAAGCCTTTTTCTCAAAGAAAACAGAAAAAATAAAAGACACCCGAGATAGAGTCGGGTGTTGGTGAGTTATTTTTGAGTCGCTGCTCAAGTAATTTGCGGGCTAATTTCGGGCTAATTGCAAGCGTCGATTCATTTAGGATTATTTCGTTAATTGGAAGTTATTCAGTTGACTTGACGTTGTTTACAGGAAGAGGTATTTGATGAATTCAGCAGAAGTCACACGCAAATATTATCAACAAGGCCTTAAATTCAAATACGAAGAGTAAAGTTATATTTGTACAGGTATTTCCTATAAGAAGCTTCAGAATAGAGCGCGATACTGAAGGACTGAAAAATAGAGTCACTCTACATCTCAAAAAAGTAAAAATAGAATTCTTTCGGAATGGCATTGGGATAGAAACTTGCTTCCCTTGTTGGCCAATCCAACAAACAAACAATGATGTTTCACTACAATAAAAAGACAAAAGCAATAACTGCCCCAGTTTATGTCTCAGCACCTTAATGCTTTGTAATTTATTTATCTACACTTTGTATCTTTCAACATTCAAAGCTTTAACTGCTCTCTAACCAAACATTAATCGGAACCATATAATTTATACAGCCGAATGAAATTGACAAATTTTTATATATTCTTGTTTTATTTTAGGCTGTGATACCCTCAGGCAGATGGAGCCTATTTCCAAATTCAATGTCAACCTCATTGCAACACCACAGGTAATCTAATCCAATACTAAAATAAAAACTAAATAAAAAATATGTAACGACTTGAGGCAGATCAATTAGCCTCCATAGGGACAAATTGTACGTACGACAACGTACAATGTCAAAGAATCCCAGCAATACTTCCGGCTGCTAAGCAATGAATTGTTTTACTACAATAAAAAGACAACCATGTCGCGTCTAGCCGCAAACAAAAAACGCATCTTCTCTTACCCCTAGGGACATCTCTGTCCTCTGTTGTTTGTTTATTATTCTTTTACTATTTTGAGGCGCATATCCTCAAATGAGATGTTTCCTTCGTGGGCTTCCTTGTTCCGCTTGCGTATGCCGCACAGATTTAGGTTACGTCATATAAGGGACAATTTGTAGAGTTAATTGTAGTTTAGCTCCCTTGACACTTAGTGAAAGCATCCTAATGTATCAATACTATCGGTCTTGATTGAAAATACTTACTGAGGGCGCTAATTTGAATATATAACGAGAGAACCGCGGTGGCTATAATAAATTGTCATTCAAAATATCGATAGAGATTTTCTCACACTTATCTAATATTCTTTATACAAAGCATACACATTCAACGGGTTGGGGTAATAACACTATGCCACATGATAAAAATAGATCAATACCAAATTTAGATTAGTAGTTCTCACGGTAGTTTTAGGAATGATTTAAAGTCTTTGTTTTGGAATTTTTCAATTTTTGAGTTAAATCATAAAATGAGTGCAAAAAATTACTTTAATTTACCCAAAGGCAACGGCAGATCCATAAGTAACATTACTTTAGTTTAGTGGTATTTCTCACGCGTAATGACGATCTTGGTCGCCACTTTTGAAGCTTGTATAATACCGAGATCTTTGCAAAATATTCAAAAAGCATCTGTAGCAATTGATTATTATGCCAAGATTTCTTAAAATACATTTGCTGCACTCTGGCTATTAACAAATTATTTTATTATTTCGTTTATTTTGTTTCTAGTCGATTCAATTAAAAAAGTAAATCGACAATGACATGTTACCTTTCACTGTTTCAGGAAGTAAGGCTGAGACTAACTAAACATGCTTAATAGAATCTTCCGGTGAACTGATAATTTTTCAAAATAAACGTATACCAATGGTGAAAACTCACAAACGTCATGTTGTCGCGTCAAAAAGCCACTTCCTTTTCGACTGGAAAAACAACTCAAATCAAATATCATTTCACGGCAAACGAAACACCTTCAGTATGCAATATCTATAAGCTTATCTCGTCAACGTCAAATCTGCTGTCGTCGTCTATCATTAGAATGCGTTTCCTTGATACGAGTACACAGAAAAAAACAAATTCTCAAATTTCACTAACAAAACAATGAAACACTAAACAAAAAAATTACTAATGAAAACAATCAATAGTGGCTCGGTTGTTGTCTGAAACCTAATCCGACTACATGGCCCACATTTCCCCGCTAAAAAGAAAAAATTAAAACTATTTCTGGTTCCCATCTCCTGTGGAAATTGTCGCAATTTCTTAATTTTTTTTTTATTACATATAAATTTGCATTCGTACAGATACTTTTAGTCATCAGTGTATGGCTGGAAGTTGCATATACTGACAGCGATGATGTTGAGTATTTCACGTGCTGGCATCTCGCGACCATCAGTGGGATAGACCCCGGTGATTCTGGCACATTCCTTAATGTAGTTTTCCAGTTCCTTTCCATTGATGGGCTTGCGGGGATCTTTTGCCTGGATCGAGGACAGGCATTTGCCCGTCATTTGTGTTAACTGCGATCGTGACGAACTGAAAACTTCGTCTAAATTGTATAGTTCCAATGGTGGCGAAGGTGGTTCACTGAATATTGGTGGAAAGGCCTAAACAAGAACAGAGAGAAGTTGGTTGATTTTTTTTTTTTTACTATACCTTTATGAAATTCTACCCCAACAAGGTGGATATACTCACCGCAAGCTGCAACGGTGGTAATGATATCTCAAACTGCGGTTTAATTATCTTAAGTGGTTCATATTTAACGTTTAATTGCCTATACGTATCTATGACATCCTTCAGCAGGCGATTGCTTAGCGAAAAGAGTGTCATGTCGAACATTTGTCTAAAATCCGATGGAGTTTCTGAGCCGATTGAGTCCACTAGGCATGGTCGTGGCAAGTCGGCCAGGAATGAGATATCCGTGAATACTTTTGTGTCATTTATCTAACATATATATACTGTGTATCTTATGTGGGATTAAAGGTGTGATATACTCACCTCAACGTCGTTAAAGTCCAAATGGGTGAACCGCATTTCGTCATTTGATAGGAGGTTGAGAAAATACTCCAGAATGGCGTCGTTTGTTTTATCTGTCAGATACTTATCATGCCAGATGTATCCAGAGCCAATGGCGAGAATTTTTCCATTACGCTCGTTGCAATAGTAGCCGACTAGGGGTCTATTGAAAGGATAGACAACCGGTCCAGTTGTCATCAGGATATTAGCTGGATCGGTGACATTTAATGTGGCACCATAGGGATATTGAAAGTGTACACGGTGTTTCTCATCGGTGAAGTCGTACTCAACAATTTCGATATCCTGTTTGAGGATATGGCGCCACATGGATTCACAAACAACGCCACCACCTATAACACACTCCTTGGGGTGGAAGTTCTTGTAGTAATGCGGGCGTATGACTGTATCTGAGAAGTAAAATTGTAAAAATAGGAATCTTTATACTCGTGTTGTCGATGTGTCTATCTGAATGGCACTGGCAAAATAATAACTCGCAAAGTTTCGTCACAATTGTCGAGAAATTTGTTATAAATATGTTTATCCGGACATTTTTACACAAAAATTCAGATTCAAGATAAGGATAGATATGTAAACTTTATTTTCAAATCTGTTTGCTAACAAACAGACAACTCATATTTCAACTATACTGGAAGCGCAGTCCTATAAGATGAATGTTTGATTCAAACTCTGATAGTTCAACGTATTTAAAAAAAAATACAAGGAAATCGAATGTTCGACTACGCTTGGAAAAATATTTTTCTACTGACGAAGAACACATTTATATATAAATAATATTTATTATGTCTTATTTATTTAACCTGGAAAAAAATAGTGATAGGTGTAGTTACCGAAAAGTTTCCAGATACAATACCTGAATTCTATTTCAGGATAGCAAGGAAACATTTTCAAGGTAAAATAAAGACGACTTATTAAGATACTTCGACTGCAATCCGTTACAATTAGAAAATATGTTTAAAGTTGCAATAGCCAAGCTGTTATTCATACCTTCTCTACGAAGAATAGTACTCGGTTATCGAATTTGTTCAGACTCAAAAATTATTAACAATTCAACTAAAATTGGAATCATATGAAAGGCAAATGCAAGATTTCCCACGAGTCAAAGAGTTTTAAGTAAGTAAGCAAATAGTTCTTAAGAATCACTTCAGAGAAAAAGAAAAGAGTTACATTGATGTACATTTTCACTGCCTTTCATTGCTCTTCTCTATATTTACCACTATTTATGAACATTCCATAGTCTTCCAAAAAAAAGTTTACATTCGTGTTGAAATCGTTCTCGCCGCCCTCTCCCAGAAGGACAATCACTTTCCCACCGTTTTCAACGAATTCCTTAAAAAAAAAATGTAATATGTTTTTATGTTTTATGATTTCATGTTATCCACTTTACTTTTAATACAATGAATTCATCTTCTGTAAATTTATCCTGTGGTCCAGGAAGAACAAATATATTGATCCTAGAGAGCTTATCCTTAGTTAACTCTCCATCATTTCTATTAAATCATAGAGATTTTGAAACAATTAAATTTTCTCCATTGAAATGAATTGCTACTCACTGTTCAATTTTCCAGTTCATCTTAACCTTACGATGCAGCATTTTGTAATTGTCCGACAATTGAAATCGCTCATTTTTCGAAATATCGAAGCAAATGAGACCTTTAGACATAATTGCAAAATCAAGTTATTTCTATTTTTGTTGTAAATAATTCGAGTAGATTGAGTGCGGCGATGATTTTGTTCGAATGAAATGTTTGCATTTTTTGTTTCCGGGGTAACGAATATTTAACGTAACGTTAGAGCGTGGATTTCTCCGCAGGTGATTATAGTGACATCTAGAGTTTGGTGACGAAATCGCCGATGTGTGATATAGGCTACAGGGTGGTGGTTTAAGAAATAGAAAACTGTGCTTGGCAAAGTTTTATATCAATTTCAAAATTTATTGGAAGTATCTTCACATGATTCCCATAAAAGAAAACGCTGAACAATTTTATTTAAATCATACGATCTTATAATTAAAGTGTGTGTGTGAAAAATAGCTCTACGCGATTTGCTCATCAAGACACATTGTTTTTATTTACTACGATTAAAATATATATGTTTTCAAGTGAGAGAGACAAAAATTCATTTAAGCCATTTAAATACTTTTTTGTTTCAAATTCTCTTTTTAAACTTGAAAACTATGTATAAGCAAGGGTATTTTCGCAAATATTTTCTTACATCAATCCATTCGGCTTTCCAATCAAGGCTGTTACATAAAAATGAATGTCTTGAAGAGCTTCGGAATTATTTGATAACATGGTGTATCTTTACCGTAATAGATAACCCTACATTAAGTCAGTTTTTAATTACTTTATCAAATCAAAAAAATGTAAATGACACAATGACTCAATAAGAGTCGATTTAACGCAACCTATTTATTCGCATCACATTATTCACAGACATCCCTGCAAATCTTAACCACACCCAAGTTCAGTTCAATCGAATGTCAGAATCTAGTCGATAGCCGTGAAGACTTTTCTTCATTCTCCGAGTGTAAAATAGTATTCGTCTTGTGAATAGGTGAAAATTTTCTTATTTAATAAATCCTTACGAAAAATGGCATCGCTTTGTGGTCGCATTGCCGTCCGTGCAGCAGCTCGTCAAAATGTCACCTACACTCCAGTCCGATTCTGCAAGAGTAAGTTTTTCCTACGAAAAGAAAAGACTTTATAACGTAACCCCAGTTATTGTTCCAAATGACGAAAAAAAAAACGAGGTTTCGCGTCTGACATTTCATATCAAATTGATTGTGCTCTTCAACAGCCCTACCAACCCAATGTTACGTAACTTTAAGGTTTCCATTGGAAAAACCATTGTTAATCCTTTGAAAATGTCGATGAAAACACATTCGATATGCACGTCTACATTAAAGTCAATATTATGTAATCAAGAAAGAATACCATGATAACTGGAAATCTCTTGTGCAAACGGAAAGGTGTGAGAAAAAAACATATTTGGAGGACCGCTTCAACATTTATGGAAAATATTCCATACAATTTTGAACAAATCCTGTAAAAATGAGAAAAAATTGCCCAATTTCTTTTCTTTGAACAAGCTCAAAAACTTTGTTTATGTAACACTATTGGCGAGGGGGCGAAAGGAGAGTGCTGATGAAAACAGTGAAACTCAAAAATAGATTCTCTCTTCCATTGTAGTGATGAACGATCCGCTTGAACACGCTACCGGCATTGAGAAGCGAGAACTCTTGGCAAAGGCTGCCGGCAACGATAATCCCTTCGATATGAAGGTCTTCAAACGTGGTGCTGGTACCAAGGATACACCAAACCTTATTCCATCTGCCTTTGATGCACGTATTGTTGGTTGTATTTGTAAGTTTACTCTCAACATATGAATTGGGTCTACACTTTATAACAAACTATTATTGGTTTTTCAAGGTAACGAAGATCAAACTTATGTTCAGTGGATGTGGCTGCAGAAGGGTACACCAAAACGCTGCGAGTGTGGTCATTGGTTTAAACTGGTCGAGAAGGCACCTGTATAAACATATTAGAATAGCTACGCCATCGCCTCAAACAACAAATTTCCTAGTTTATCTAATTATTTTTTCTGTTTGAAGTTAAATAACTGAAATACAACACAAAAAAAATGTTGATGAACATACAATATACAGAAAGACCAGTTAATCGATAATTTTGTGTGAAAGCAATGCCAATGAAACTTGAAAGAAAACACCGAAACAATTTGGATGTTTTGTGCAGAGTTATTATAGTTTCAACATACTTTACGACGTCATTTATCATGGGATCACGTAGGCCAAAACAATCAGCTGTGCTAATCGGTTTTTAGCACAATTAGTCTTTGGCTTTGTTGGAACATACATTCATAGATGGCTATTAGTTTCTCTTCTGTCATCTTGTTTGCGGCCTGAAGTGACTTATTCTACCAACAAATCGCTGATTCTTAAAGTCAAGGAGCTATAAAATAATTTAGAAACGCAATCGAACCATAATTATGTTCAACTGGAATTCGTTTTGTAGAGGGTTCGTTGTGATTGAAGATTCATTTTCAATTTAGAATAAAGTTTGCGTTTGTACGAGCCACTCATATTTCAGCATGTAAAGAAGAAACGCATTTGAAAAGGCAACACATTCTTAATTACTTTGCATCGATCCTTGGGAGATCTGAGCCTATGATAAAGATGCGTTTCACGGTGCATTTTCGGCTTCAACTTCCCCTATCGCATGAAAGCGTTTAAGCACTGTAAATGACTGATTGCTTTCAATCAGGCAAAAGGCAGTCATAACCATGAAGGAACGAAAACAGAAGCGAAGCCGTTATCCATAACCGTAGTCATAAGCTTCGCCGTGTCCCGACAAGAAAAAGTTTTTTTTATCGCAATTATTTAAAAACTTGAATTGTATAAGAGTATTGTATTTTCGAGTTTTTCATTTAATTATAAAACTTCAGTGACACCTCGAAATACCCTATTGAAACCATAAAAAGAATAGAATTGCTCCAGATAAACGAAGAGTTAGTAGCTGCAAAGAAATCAATAAGAAGCTAATTTATATTTAGTACAGATGCCTTTCACCTCTGCTTGAATCCGTATTTTTTCCGCTCGTAAAAGAGATCAGTTTTCGAGCTGCCAAGATTCACAATCTTCGGACATCCGTCTCGCTTAAGATGGGGAAGAATTTGTTAGGTCGTCAACATAAGTTGCTTATTATAAAAAATATTTACATCCTTCTCCTGAATTGTGCACTCCTTACAGTAGTAGGCATCAGAAACGCCTGGGCCACCGCATATAACACATCTTCCTTGGTATGATCCATAATTACACTCATCGCAGATTCGCACCAAGGTGCACGGGCGGACATAGGAATCGCATATAACGCATTTGCCGTCACACTTCTCACAAAGGCGTCCAATTGCTAAATGAATCGGTATTTAGATTGTTGAATAAAAGTTGCGAATGTAGTTATTACCAACTCCTGGCTGTTTTCTGCAAAAAATTAAATCTGGATGATGCTTTGCCATTCTTTTATTTAAAACAACAATTAAATACAATTTGGCCTGTAAACGTTGATAAACAAAAACTCGGTGACTTATGATAGTTCTGTTTTTTTAGATGTCTGTTGCCGCCGTACAAAGCTTATCGTTAGAAAAAATCAGGGCGAACGATTTTGTGTTCTTTTTTTATAAAATCTATTCTATATAAAACACCATTAGACCTTTCTAAGAACATCACATCTATATGCAGGCAATGCATCAGAGCTTACTATTATTTTTATTCAACTTCTTCCAGACCGAAACCATCAATATAAATTAAAAAGTCCAATATCACATCATCGTTCTTTTCTTTCGCAGCCAACTCATGCAATACGCATGCATACGCATAAAAAGAAAATCGAGCTAAATTGATTCACTATAATTTTTACCTTAATCTTCGTGTATGTGTATTCGATACCTTTATGTCTAGGGAAACGGGTCTAGTATTTTCTTTTCTTGCCTTTTTGACATATCACGCCTCACGTGTATTTTTGTTTTTGTATCCCGTCGAATAAGCGGCAAAATTTGATTCGCAAATCTTGTTTATTATTCGTTAATCCAATTCTAAAAAAAACAAAAATGCTTGATAATTTTCGAAAAATCAAATCTGGGGACTACATCATCCTGCAGCGCCAAAAGTATACGAAACTACACAAGTTTGGAAATGTTGACTCCACTGCAATGCTGGGCAAAGATAATTTGAAG
Organism: Orthonevra nobilis; assembly: GCA_963555765.1. Classification (NCBI taxonomy): domain Eukaryota; kingdom Metazoa; phylum Arthropoda; class Insecta; order Diptera; family Syrphidae; genus Orthonevra; species Orthonevra nobilis. The sequence continues at coordinate 83,548,006 of OY743226.1, forward strand.
CTTCGAGCCATTGATGGGCAACCGTACTATTCAACATTCAAGATGGTTCCAAAGGAGGGAAAAGGACGCCAACGTACTTGCATGCTTCAACTTTGCTCCGAAGCTGAAATGCGAAATATCTTCGACGTGCTGGGTGGCTCTGAAAGTGGCGTGGATAATCGCAATATCATAGATGACGGAGGGTCGCAAAACCTTGGGCCCGGAGATATTTCAAAACTTCGCGAAGAGTGCAATGAATCGTCGAAGATCATAGAGAAAATCGTAGAAAACTCAAAAACGTTTAATTCGAAGACAGAGTACTCGCAGGAAAAGTACCTTAAGAAGAAGGAAAAAAAGTATTTCGAGTTTGTCCAAATCCGTGAGCCATCGATAAGGTTGCTGACAGAAATCTACTATCGACAGGATGCAGACAAGATAATGGGAATTCGGATGGACACGCTTTCGCAAATAGTATCCTATTCTGGAGTGAATGGGTTTGGGGATTATCTCTTGTATGAGTCAGGTACGAATGGGCTGCTACCTGCCACTTTTCTCAATTCGATCGGCGCAAATACTGAAGCGAATTTAGTGCACATGCATCCAGGTAATGTTCCACAGAAGCAGGCGATTCTAGCTTTGAACATGCCAGAGGAGCAAACAAAGCGTTGTGTCTCTGTGAACATTTACTCGGTCTTAAGGGAGTTCTATCAGGGATCCGCCCCACCTTCAGCAGATATAGAGGATGCTCCCCAAACGCCAACTGACGAGAATCCCAGTAAGAAACCAAGGTTGGATGAGCCCACGGAGATTGCACAGACGTCGTCAGAGAAACCATTGCAAAAATGGCAAATCGAGAATAAGCGTGCGTGTGAGTTGATGAGGACGAAATTTGATTCACTGGTAATTGCAGTGAGGGAGCATCCTTTGAGCATAACTAAAGCGCTGCTGCCATTCCTGAAGCCCTCTCGACCGATTGTCATCTTTAGTCAGTGCAAGGAAGTACTCATGGAGATGTACTTGGAGCTTAAATCAACGACGGAAGTAACAAATCTGCACTTAACTTCGAATTGGCTGCGAATGTATCAGATATTGCCAAATCGAACGCATCCTGAAGTCAACATGAATGGGAACAGTGGATATATACTTTGTGGATACACAATAAGATAAGAAATAAAGTGATTTTTAACGGACTTATCAGTTTTTATTAAATTTCAATTTGAGAACTATTGCCGCTGAACAAATCGAGATGTTAGCTGCGGTGATAATCTGCACAATTAAATAAATATATTTAGCTTCTGAAAGACGAGAAATACACCAGTATAATTACAATTCAATTCTACCCTAATCTTAAAAGCTGAGACCACAGATAGGTTCATTCACAATCTGCACGTTTCGTGTTTCTTAATCAAAGACGAATCAATCATTTTACCCCATGCATGGAGAACCACAAACGAAATTGAATCAATAAATGTAAGTTATAAAAAATCAAACAAATCATGCATGATAAGCGGTTGACTTTGATTGGCCATAATTTATTTTTAAACGACCAATGTATAACTAAAGAAACCAGATTCTCAACAGATAGTCACACTAATTCGCCCGGCCCGTCTCAAACCGCATACTGCATACACCATATCGGTTTGCATATAAGCATTAATATGACCTCGGTTATAATCATTTGCAATTATACTCTCGCACAGATAACATACGTATAACATGCAGGCTGTAGCATCGGTGTCAGATGAAATTTCTCACACAGACGTGGAAAAAGAGTACGCGCCTTCGCGTTGTAGTAATCGTGCTTCTGATATCGAGCCAGACGACTTAGTTCAAATATTTGTAGATGTTCATAAAGAAGGTAAATATAACGCTGAACTTAAGAAGATTCATTAATTATCGCGAGATTAAAATCAACGTTAGAAACTAAACGTGTGCGAAATGTGTACAAAAGTCGGCTGGACGTACGTTATGGCGAAAGTAAGCGGGAAGCAATGGACATCTATTTCAAAGACAAAGAACTTGGTAAGGAAACTAGCTCACATGAAAAATTAAATGATTTAGTGCATTTAATATTAACTGTTTGCAATGATTAAGATACTTCAATATTTGTATATGTGCATGGAGGATACTGGGTAGCGCTGGATAAGAGTGATTCTGGAATTTGTGTTGCTCCTTTGGTTGAACGAGGCTTTCGGGTAGTAGTCATAGACTATGATCTGTGTCCCATTGTTACTCTGGAAGAACTTGTTAAGCAAATGAGAACATTTTTGAAAGTACTACTCGAATATGCTTCCACAACAAATGCTCGGTAAGAATCTTCGCATCTGTGAAGCACTATTACCAAATCAATTAGAGAATTAATTAATTAATTAGAATTTTTAAGAAAGCCTCGTCTACTGCAATTGATTTTGTAAAAGTCTTCAAAATTTGGCTTTTCAAATAATTTCATCCTGATTCAATTTAAAATCTTTCAGAGAAATTTCTATATGTGGTCACTCGGCTGGCGCCCATTTGATAGCAACTGTTTTGAAGACAGAATGTCTAGAGCTACCTCACGCACACCTAATTAAGAAACTTTTCCTCATATCAGGCATATACGATCTTTCCGAGTTGTGGAAAACCGAAGCTGCCAATCCTGCAAATGTTTTATCATTAAATGAAAGAAAAGCTGCTGCTTTATCACCGATTTTGCATAATGTTCCGAATTGCGTCGACAGTATTCAAATTTACCTTATAACGGCAGAACATGATAGCCGAACATTTCGTAGGCAATCCATAGAATTTTTCATGAAGCTTGAAATGAACAAAATACAAGTATTTCATTCGGTTCTTCCTGCATATGATCATTTCAATATTATTGAAGAATTACGTTTTGAGAATTCATTGATAACTACTTATCTGCTCACAGCATTGGGGTTCAAGAAACTTGGGAGTGGACATTGTTAACGAATGCCAATATTTAAAAATTTTGATAATAAAACATATTTCTTTCTATCGACAGTTGTCTTGACAAAAAATAATCATTTTTTTTTATCACTAGTTTATAACTTGCATAATTTTTTCACCCGCACACTTTAACTCAACTTGTTGAATTTGCTATTCGCATCGACCACTTCGGTTGCTATTCTTTCTGATTTCAAGAACATTTCAATACCTCACCGACAGAGGATCTACTTGATTGCTTAGTTTGAATTAGAACCAGAAATGTCATTTCAAATTTTTCTCGACGCCATAGCGCAAACCTGCTAAGCGAAAAATGTACTGAGATGACAGTTCTTCACGTAGCGAGTCGCTATGGGGAAATTTAAGGGATATTTGAGCGAAATTTATCAATGGCCCCGTTCCTTTGCTAAATTCCCTTCAAATTTCCCCGTAGCGACTCGCTACCCTCCGCTACCTTCCGCTATGCGACGAATTGTCATCTCAGTACATTTTGCGCGTAGCGGATCTGCGCTACGGTGTGCTGGAACGGGCCATTGTTATAAAAAAACTTCTCTTGATTTAAGCAAAAAGACTAACGTCAAGTACATAACTGTTATACTTGATTACCAATCAAGCTCGCTCGCTTTGTTAAATGAATATATTCTTCGTGGCGAATTAACGACTAAATCCTGTGTAAGGGGATAGCAAAATTTAAATCAAATATTGAAGTTGCCGTCCACTACGTTTAATGAAAATTTTGTAAGGAAATGCGATTAAGGGGTGTTTGTCTTCACTAAATTATATTGTCAGCCCTTTTATCTGGGGAACAACTCCTAAAATAGCCGCTGTAACCCAACTTCGCTTTTAACTGACACCTCTCAACTGACGGTCACACCAGTCAGCCAAAAGTCAAAATGCAAAAAGCCAAGAAGGTAAATAAAAGTTGAGCTATCCTCAAAATAAAAGAACTATGTTTTAACTAATAGATTTGTTGTTCCGTCAAAAATAGTTTATTTGGAATTATTTGGACACTTATTAATTAATTGCCTTATTGTGCCTAAATGCTTTCAAATTAGAATTTCCAAAACATAATAAAAAGAAATAAATAAATAAAGTGATGTTCTTTGGCCAAGCAACCGGCGGCGATCAATAATATCAACACTTAAATTGTTCATTTGGAAAAATAAAACATAAACGTGTTTATCTTAAATGGCGATCAACAGGATCTTTTAAGAGAAATTTTAACTTTCTATGCTTTACTTATAACCCATGATGTCCCACAACACTGACTACAATGTAGTGAAGGGTTTACCGATTGTACCTCCGCGCAGTATTTGGGCCGCTTCCGGTGGTGCCTTTCTTGTCTGTTTTGTTTTTTATTTTTTCTACGGAGGATTCCTCACACTAAGTCTCTTCAGTTGTCTTGTGTTTGGTAAGGTCTTTAAATAGATGTTTTATATTTGCATTCTAATGTGCGTTATTTAAGCTATTCTCTACTATGCGCAAGATATACTTTTGTATCATCCTGATTTACCAGCTAATTCGCGTATTTATATACCCATTCCAACTATGCACAATTTGCCACACGAAACTGTGAGTATACATACGCCGGATAAGGTGACGCTGCATGCCTTTTGGGTCAGTCAGCCTCAGGAGCGAAGCAAATGTGTGCCCACATTTGTATATTTCCATGGCAACGCGGGAAATATGGGACACCGAATGCAGAATGTCTGGGGAATTTTCTACAACCTGCATTGCAATATACTTATGGTTGAATATAGGGGCTATGGACTATCTACGGGTGCACCTTCAGAGAAGGGACTGGGAATAGATGGGCGAGCGGCTGTAGATTACCTTTTTACGCGTCACGATCTAGATCATGGACAAATTGTGATATTTGGACGATCACTTGGCGGTGCTGTAGCCGTTGATGTGGCTGCAGATGTCAATTACAGTGGGAAGATAATGTGTACCATTGTGGAGAATACTTTTACGAGCATACCTGACATGGCCATCGAACTAATCCATCCGTCTGTGAGATACATACCCAATATCTTTTACAAAAATAAGGTACGTTACCAAAACGTGGCCAAATGTTTATTTCTTTATCTTTATGACTGTTGTTATCAAATTTGATTCCACTCCAACTAATTTTGAAATCAATAGAACATTTGAAGACCGAATTTCAATTTCTGACTCCTTTTCAGTTTCATTCTCTTAGGAAAATTAGTATGTGCACATCACCGTGTTTGTTTCTATCGGGCTTAGCCGACAATTTAGTCCCACCTCGTATGATGCGTACATTATATACGCAGTGTGCCAGTGAAAAGAAACGTATCTTGGAATTCATCGGAGGATCACACAACGATACTTGGGTAGTGGATGGGTAGGACAATGTCACCATATTCCATTTTCAATTAAATTATTCTATCTTTTCAGCTACTACCAGGGCATAAAGGAATTTCTCAACGAATGTCAAAACGTAAGTCTACCTCTGCAAAAGCCACCAGAAAAGAGTAATATGTGGAACGAGATACAAACTGTGTAAAAGTGTTATCTCCGTTGCAAATTCAATTTTAATCAGTGTTCGGAGAAAAAATGTGAAATCCAAAACAGATTCTAAAATGCAGTTAGACAAAACGCTATGTTTTTTATTCCTCTAAGAAAATAAAGAAGCTACAAATAAACACGTTTCATATTTAAGTTTGTTGCCAGTAAAGAAACAACTGTAAACAAATTCAAGCTGCTAGATATTATATTTCATAAGGATATAAAACATAAACAAACAAAACTGAAGAACTGAAGAGCCTTAGAGATAATAAAACGTAGAATAATCTATTTCGAATATGAACTCCAGTATTCTTTCACCCCACTGAACAATTCAATCAAACGTTACTCAGAACACTAGATGGAGAACACCCTGATGGTGGGGTTGTGAACAATAACACCAAAAGTCACCGAGAGTTTTGCATCGGTGGTTGCGTAGCTCACGAATTGGAATTTCGTTTATTTTCGATCGACACATTCAAAAATGTCACTAATAATAATGACTTTTAACTAATTTATATTCAATTTATCTTAAATGCTTCATAGATTAATCATAATTACAATCTTCATTTGACTGCGAATATTCACAGTCGGAATTTCCTTTTTTGCGACGATTCTTTTCTTCTTTGTTCTCTTCATCTTTTGCTAAGGGTTTTGATTCACCCTGTGACCTATGATGAAAAACAAAAGAGACGCATTTGCTCGTGGCCCATGCTTGAGCCAATACACTGTCTGGCAGTCCCTTATTATTCGAACAGTGGTACCATTGAGATAAATGCGATGTGCAGTCGGTGTCTTCTGGCGGTGGCTGAACTTGAATGTTGTTGATGCAACGTTTACATTTTAATCTGAAACGGAATGCAATAGTTAGTTCTAGATCATCTAGGCCTTTCTGAATTACATACTTGTTATGTGTATCTGACAAAGTGTCATTTTCAAAGTGGAAAAGGTCCTTCAAATCGTCCCGTGAGAAATGCTTCTCGGCACTTTCGTTGTTGTCGATGATTGAACTCGAGAGGGACTTTTTGTGAGTCTGTCGCTGAAGGATTTTCTCCTCAATTGATCCAGTCTGTGTAGAATAATTCTTTAGGACATATATTTGTATGCACATATTTATATTTGTATGCTTACAGCAACTAGTCGATAAATGAAGCACGGTTTCTTTTGACCATCACGCCAGACTCGAGCCATTGCTTGCTCATCATTAGCAGGGTTCCAGTCAGGATCGAACATAAATAGGCGATTGGCGCCGATCAAATTAAGACCACAGCCACCTGCTTTTGAGCTAAGCATGAAAATAAAACAGTCTGATGTGGGGTCGTTAAATAGATCAACGACTTTTGATCGTTTTTTTATTGTCATCGTCCCATCAAGGCGTACATAGGAATATTTCCTAAAGAAAACATATCTTTTATTTAAACCGACTGTATTAGCTTTAGGTTTATAAACCTTCTCCTTGAAAGCCTCTCAAATAAATCCAGAGTTTGTGTATAGTTCGATATGAGAACCACCTTGTCATCTGAATTGCTTTTTATTGACGCTAGCATGAAATCCAAAAGCATGAACTTCCCACTAAATTCTGGATTAATTTCTCTGGTGGGCAGATTATAATTAAAAATATTTCGTTCTAGATTCGAAAAAAGTTAAATGGAAAGAAGAAATCACTTTTGGTAGAATAGCTTGAACTGCCCAATTATCAGAAAGTGCTTCTGCACTAAAGGCATTTAAACAACGTTGAACAAAGCATAATTACTTCGTTATACACCAACTAGAATGTATGTTAACTTCTTTTTAAGATATGAAAAATTGAGATATTAAAACCGGAGCTGGTGAATTGAAACGACAAAAAGAATCAATAATGTTTACAAGGAAATGGATGTCAAAAGATATATCAAAAGCTAGCTGGAGTTGTTTTGAATTCTACGAGAACACGATTATACATAAAAACTGTTTAAAAAAAAAATTGGCACGCCAATGCAAATCTACCACCTACGTCACTCAAGATACATGCATGCACACAAACGTCAAATTGTGATTTAGACGTCAACGTAGTATAACAACCTGAAAACATTTTTTTTTTCTTTTGTTATGTTATTCATATTATGCAACTCGTTTTTTGGCAAACAATCTAAAAGTTTCATTTGCAATAAGTTCTTTAACCGTGTGCACAGCTTTCGAAGCATTCCCAATCGGTTTTACCAGAATTTTGCAGGTGAGTAGACACGTAGGACTTTGAAAAATTCATTAAATTAAGACAACTAGTTCAAGCTGCCACGTTCAGAATAAAGGCAATAAATAGATTACTGGGCCGTATCATATGATTAATTCTTACCTATGACTCACGCTTACTACCTACTTTGGATTATAATTGCTCGGCAAAATATTTTGCGATTTCTCAAACCCATTCTCTTTAGCTACTAGTTTTTCATAAATTAAATCTGGGTGGTTGCACAGCTTCTTGAGGGTTGTAATATCAGCCAGAGCTGACAATGTTCCTCCTTCTTTTTCGGCGTTGCCTTAAAATAAGGAATTTAGTAAATGTTGCGACATTATTCGATTCGTGCTCACCTGCAAGGCTACGATTAATCTTATCAGACTTCAAAAAATTTATGTACAGCTCTAATTGTATAGCTGCCATTTTTGTGCAGATAACCATTTCAAATTTGACAGGAAGGTATTTGGTCAAAATCTGATTCGTTCGTCGTATGATGCACTGATTCACTATGCCAATCAACTCGTGGGTCTTCGCTAAAGCTCGCTCTCTCTCAGTATCGGATGAATCTGAATTCTGGCCACGTAAAATGGTATTCTCGTACTTTCTTTTGAAATCGGTCGCCGAACCCAGCATATTGGGATTCACAAAGTTTATAAGACTAAAATATTCAGTCAGATCATTCTGAATTGGTGTTCCGGACAAGAGAACTCGACGGTTTGTCTTGAGACCCATAAGGGCCTGATATGTCTGGTTTTCGCTGTTCTTTAAACGATGACCTTCGTCGCAAATGACCATTCCCACTTCAGAACGATTGAGAATGTGTGAATACAGGCGAAATGTTTCATAACTTATCAAGAGTACTGGAGTTCCACAGCGCTGGTTGGTGTTTGTGATGTACTGTTCGAGACTCTTGGTTGTCTCTTCCTTTGATCCGCTGTCGATTGCCAAACAGTGCAATCGTCCATGTAGCCACTTCGAGAATTCTTTCTCCCAATTCTTCACCAAGGAGCTAGGTGACACTATCACCGCCTTAGATATAGTTGGTTTACAGTGTGGACTCTGTCTCAGTAGTGTCCAGACTAGCGTCACGCATTGAAGGGTTTTTCCCAGCCTTGAAGAGAAAATCAGATAAAGAAATTTTGTTTTTCTGCCAGCCATCTCACCCCATCTCATCGGCCATGATGCACCCGTTGAAATTGCCTCTGTTTCCCTCGACGCAGTCATACATGAATTTCACGCCCTCCCGCTGATGCGGTCGCAGAATATTGCTCAACAGAGGATCAACAACAACATGAACCAAAATCTTACTAATGTCCATAGTTAAACGCTCATGTTCTGAATATTGTGGTGGTTCATACAAAACCAATGCATTACAGGCGTGCGGGTCATGTAATGCCTTCCGGATCGTTGTCCGCCGTATTCCCAAACATCTATTGGTACAGTAATCAGGAACATAGTCAGCGATTGGCACTTTAAATGGTCGCGAAAGAATCTTTGCTATCGCCTCCTCATATTCAGAATATGGAATTTGTGATTGGACAACGATGTTTTCCTTGGTTCTGCATTGTCTCTTTCGACTATTTTTGAAGGGTGTGACAAATGTGCTACTGCCGTTTGTTTGGCTTGGGGCCAGACTTCGGCGCTAACGTGAAGCTATTATTATAAGAATTCGGTATTTTATTTATTCAATATTATTTTCTTTACCATTTTGATGGGGCTACAAAAATAAACTCAAATTCAATTCAAGTTCATATTTGTAACGTGAAGTGTCAAAATGAAGTATGATAGAATTCTATTGTGAATTTGCCGAATGATAACGAGGGCTGTTCGCTTACGTGGTATTTTTTAAGTTTCGAATATACTTTTCAGTAAAACAAATCTTTCATTTATTTTTTTAAAATAATTGAAGTTTTTAAATAGATATTTTAGGGCTGTAATTACATCGAGTGCCGTAGCAACATAATAAGATTTTTCCGTTTTATCCAGGCCAAAGTCAAGCAATAAGTAAACGCAATTTTCATATCAATCAACTTCGATTTGTCGATTTGCACAATGTTTTCAAGAATAAAGAAAAACCCGTGGAGTATAAAAGAGTCAAGTTCAGTTGCAAACATTAAGAGCTAACTTTGGTTTAGGTCAGCACGCAAAAGGCGTTTTTTTAAATAATATAATATCTTAAACTAGTAAAACTCATTATTGCTAAAAAGAATCAAATCCCACTTTAGCTGCACAACTGAATTGTGCCAGAACACACGAAAATTGATGCTTTCAGGATTCGAACGATTTTAAATGCACTATTTTTTGTTTTCGTTATTTTTCATATTCCAACAAATTTTATTGACTCGCTTTCAAAATTTCGCATACATTTCCTTATCGCCACTGTACTATAAACACAATTCAACCATCCATTGAACTGTGGACCACCGCCACCTTCCACTTCGAAATTAAATTGTACACTATCGCTCTCGCTTACTCTTTCGGCGACAAGTTCGAAAGTAATTTCTTCGCATCGGGTCTTTCAAAATGGCCGCATAATTCCAAATCGCTGAATGTGTTTCTTCAAAGTTCTGCCAAAGCAATATTAAGCATTAAGTACCAAAAGGAAAACAAAACAATAAAAGTTCGCTAAACGTGTAACACAATCACATTCATTCGATCCAATCCGAATAAATCAGTTTATACATTTTCTACGAAACGAACAAAATGATTAAAAAAATCAGCCAAGTTAAGAAATTTCCTTCGAATATATTCGAATAGAAATTTCCCACATCTACCCGAGAAACGCGTTCGTGTGCGAGTCTTCATACAAGTAGCAGGCAGTATACTCTATTGTGTGTAGTAGTAGTGGAACAGCGTAGCTTCGAAAAAATTTTCGCCACTCGTATGACAAAATGGCGTCGAAGAAGAAAAGTTGAAAAGGCCATTGAAAATTTGCTTTGTTGGAGATTTTTGGATTTTTTCAAAATAAACACCTCAAAAGTGCATAAAACTTAATAAAATTGTGTGGATAATTTTGCGAAAATTGTGTTTTATCGATAAACTAAAATCTTTCATGAATGTTTAATGTCTGCGATTAAGAAAATAAATTTTCTTCAATTATATCATGAGCCAGGTAAGGTATTTTTGATGAAAAACTATAGAAAAATTAGCTTAAATCGTGTAAATGTATTTATTCTCAATTGCTGTGCTTTTAAGGAATGAATTGTAGTTGAAAAAACTTCATGGGTGTGGTTAATATTCGTGATTTTTACGCCTTAACAATTGCCTCAATCTATCGCTGATTCTAAGAGTATTTGTATAAATCTGACTAAATAATTGTTTATCTTTTATTGTTTCATTGTTTTCTCGATGAATTTAAAATCTGTGAGATTTTCTCTATCCGAAGAGGTCGGATTTTTGAAAATCCATTGGGGACCCATTTTAGCAATTTTAACTTGAAATACCATAATAAATCCACTTTTCTGGCTAAATCCCGCCAAAACGATGTCCTTTTCGACAAATTCGTACGTTTTCCGATCGAGTTTTTGATTGCGTAACAAGCTTTTCCTACTGCATTGTAGGGCAGAGTTTCACCAACACTTGGCTTGGTTTTTCCTTAATTTTAGGCTTAGAAAACGGTCCCAGCGTCTTGATCTGATTTGTGTCTGGTGTTTTTGTTTATTTCAAGGAAAACGATGAATCCTTCAATAGTGTTGGATCGGAGGAAAACGATGATACTCGCGAAAACAACAACCTATCGGGCAGTAGCAGCTCATCCGGATCTGATAGGTGGGTGATTTCGGCCATTTTTCTCCAGATTTTGGCTAATCCGACGAATGTTGATCTGGTTTTGCTTACAGCGATTCGGATAGTTCGTCCTCAAGTTCGGGAGGATCCAGTGATCGTAGTTCGCAAAGAGGAACCTCACCAGTACCAGCGTCAGCAGAGGCTGCCCTCGATGACAATGATTGTCCTGAACCAACCCAGAATTCGCTTATTACGGGCATGGAAACGCAGCAAGATGACACAAAAACCAATGGCTTCTCGGATGAGGATGGCACCGAAGACGAGGATTCTGAAGAGGAGAATACAGCGGTAAATGGTGATAAGGATACGTCGCATTCCAATGAAACTGACGACGATGATGACAATGACGGAGACGATGACGACAAGGAGAGCGAAGAAGACGATGAGCATGCTTGTGGTGCGGGAGAAGAACATCATGGCCATAACAATATTGCCAACAATTCATCTGGTGCGGAAAAGTCTGACAAATCATCCTCAGAACAGACGAGCAGTGTAAGACCCGAATTCACACTGTTTAACATTATTTTTATAATTTAAATTTACGTACGTGGTTTAGGAAGATGACGAGGAAGACTACCGACCAAAGAAGCCAGCGAGAATAGCTCGTAGGGCAGCGTCTACAGTGAATACATCACAGAAGAAAACCAAAAGGAAGAAACAAAAGTAATGGGATAGCATTGGCCAAAGTGTTTAGTGAAAGTTTTGTGATGTTTTTCTCTTGTTCTTCTCTTATCATCCGTATTATAGTTGGGAATCGGAGAGCAGTGAAAGTGATGATGACAGCGATCGAAGTTCTAGAAAACGCAATAACAACAATAATCGGAAGCAGAAGCGCAAAAAGCCACAATATTCCACCGACGACAGCGAGGACGATAGTAAAAGGTGTGTTTTAGCTAAGAGTTTCCATTTTAAAGTTTACGAATTTAAATGTTTCGTTATTCTCACATAATCTTAGAATAGTTCTTTATCTAAAGTAAGACCTATTTTTTTTTACAAACATCAGTAAATATCGGTAGAAGTTCCTAGTGCGATCTTAGTAAAACAAGTAAATTGTCAAGTTTGTTAAACAAAACAGCGTTTAACATTTTAATAAAATCTACCTTCTTCTAAAAGACATTTTCTTCTAGTAACATTTTAAATCTTTGAAAGTTAGTTTAATGTTTCAAAAATGAATATATAAAAGAAATTTTGCAATTAATTTACACATTTTAAACAGTTTAGTGTTTTTTTTTTAAGCTGAAGCTTTTTTGAACCGCGTAAAGTCTATATATATTTATATTCGTAAATAAGACTCTAAAAATAAAGTTTTATAGTTATTGCTACAATTTATATTTTAAATTTTAATTAATTAATGAAGTTAAATTTTTGTTTATTGTTGTGTCGGATAGCTTTTTTTTTCGTTATTTGCTTATAATTAAAAAGGTAAGTAAATATTTCTAACAAATATTTTAATTAACTTTCAAATAACAATCTAATGAAGCTTAGCTCTCAATTATATGCGTGGTTTTCCAAAAATGAAAACAATCAATTTCAACTAACTTTAACAGAGTTCAGTTGTAAAGCTATAGTTGTAAGTTATGAGGACGCCTTATATTTCCCGCTCAAGTACATTCACTTTGGATGATTGAAACAAAATGAGGGTTGAGTGTGACTTTGAGGGAACCAAGACCCATCGTTTGTTCTTTCGCACAAGAGATGAGACTTTAGTATAACAGCCTCTCGTGATATTTGTATTTCTCGGAAACTTGTCGATGAATGGCGAAAGATCGGGCAGCAAAAATTGTTACTTCCCAAGATTGATCCTTATCACTTGAAACATACACACTTGCTTTCACAAGATCAATTCATTCAAGTTTTATTTTTAATTTTAAATACTTACAATATATTCTGTTGCACCGGACATCTTAAAGTCATTTCATTTAACTGTTTTAAACCAGCAGCAATATTAATCCGTCAAACAACAGAGGTTCCCTGTTTAGGCTTATTAATTGTCGGCTAATTTCTCATTTGTTTCTTTGTGCATTTGCGTTTTATTCTTTGATTTCAGATTTGGAACAAGAAGGGCAGCGGCAGCAGTCAGTTACAAAGAAGCTAGTGAAGATGAGAAAACCGATTCCGAAGATCTTGTTGAGGTGGAATACGCGGGCGAAGAAAGCATTACTGCTGTTGGCGCTGATGCCGAGGAGGAAAAATGTGAAACTATAGAAAGGATAATGGCGAGAAGACGCGGGAAGAAGGGCGTAACGGGTAATCAAACGACTGTCTACGCAATTGAAGAGAACGGCGATCCAAATGATGGTGTAAATGAAGAAGACATCGAAAACACCGAGGTGCAATACTTAATCAAATGGAAGGGCTGGTCATATATTCACAACACCTGGGAGTCGGACAACTCCCTCCGCGAACAAAAAGTCAAGGGCATGAAGAAGCTTGATAATTTCATCAAACGCGAGCAAGATATTGAATACTGGCGAAAGTATGCCGGCCCGGAAGACATTGATTACTTTGAATGTCAATTGGAACTGCAAAATGATCTCCTCAAAAGTTACAACAACATCGATAGGATAATCGCGAAAAATGAGAAGCCTGATGGAACCTGTGAATACCTCTGCAAATGGCAATCGCTACCTTATGCCGAAGCGACATGGGAAGACTCTGGTCTTGTTATGAAAAAATGGCAACAAATGGCAAATGACTTTATGGATCGAGAATTGTCGAAATGCTCCCCCTCGCGTCATTGTAAAGTGCTGAAAAGTCGTCCGAAGTTCTCGAAGATGAAGAGTCAACCGGATTGTCTAGCGGAAGGCTTGATTCTTCGAGATTATCAGATGGATGGCTTGAATTGGCTCATTCATTCGTGGTGCAAAGAAAATTCTGTGATTCTTGCGGACGAGATGGGTCTGGGAAAGACAATACAAACAATTTGCTTTCTCTACTCACTGTTCAAAGCGCACCATTTATATGGACCATTTTTGTGCGTTGTTCCTTTGAGCACGATGACTGCGTGGCAGCGGGAGTTCATACTCTGGGCGCCGGATATGAACGTGGTGACCTACCTGGGTGACGTCAAATCCAGGGAAATGATTCGTCAGTACGAATGGTCGTTCGATGGTTCCAAAAGGCTGAAATTCAATGCAATTCTAACTACATATGAGATAGTTCTTAAAGACAAAGCATTTTTGGGCAGCCTTCAGTGGGCGGCACTACTGGTTGACGAAGCGCATCGGCTGAAAAACGATGATTCATTGCTTTACAAAAGTCTCAAAGAGTTCGATACGAATCATAGGCTCCTTATCACCGGCACACCATTGCAGAATTCTTTGAAAGAACTCTGGGCGCTTCTGCATTTTATCATGCCACAAAAGTTCGATACGTGGGAGAACTTTGAGCTGGAACATGGCAACGCTGCTGACAAGGGATACACGAAATTGCATCAGCAGTTGGAGCCCTTTATCCTGAGAAGAGTTAAAAAAGACGTGGAAAAGAGTCTGCCGGCGAAGGTGGAGCAAATTCTTCGTGTGGAGATGACCTCCGTTCAGAAGCAATACTATAAGTGGATTCTTACGAAAAATTTCAATGCGCTTCGGAAAGGTGTAAAAGGATCCACGAGTACTTTCCTTAACATTGTGATCGAGCTGAAAAAATGCTGTAACCATGCGGCGCTTATTCGTCCGTCTGAGTTTGATTTGGCTGGGATGTTGCAGGAGGAAGCCCTTCAAACGCTTTTAAAGGGTTCTGGCAAATTGGTCCTCCTCGACAAGTTGCTGTGTCGACTCAAGGAAACCGGTCACAGGGTGCTGATCTTCTCACAAATGGTTCGGATGCTGGACATTTTGGCCGACTACCTGCAGAAAAGGCATTTCTCATTCCAACGTCTCGACGGTAGTATAAAAGGAGAGATGCGACGACAAGCGCTGGATCACTTTAACGCCGATAATAGTGCGGACTTTTGTTTCCTTCTGTCGACCAGGGCTGGAGGTTTGGGGATAAACTTAGCCACCGCTGATACTGTGATTATCTTTGATTCCGATTGGAATCCACAAAATGATCTTCAAGCTCAGGCGAGAGCCCATCGAATCGGTCAAAAGAATCAAGTTAATATTTATCGGCTCGTCACAGCACGATCAGTCGAAGAAAACATCGTGGAAAGAGCGAAGCAAAAGATGGTCTTGGATCACTTAGTTATCCAGCGGATGGATACGACAGGTCGGACGGTCTTGGACAAGAATAGTCCTTCGACTTCCACTCCCTTCAATAAGGACGACCTATCGGCGATCTTGAAATTTGGCGCTGAGGAGCTCTTCAAAGACGAACAAGAGAACGATGACGATCTGGTTTGTGATATCGATGAGATTCTGCGACGTGCTGAGACTCGCAACGAAGATCCTGAAATGCTGGGTGATGATCTTTTGTCGGCATTTAAAGTGGCCAGTATAGTGGCATTCGAGGAAGAGGGTGAACCAACTTCGATAGATACCAATCTAGACACAAACAATGAAGACACAAAGGACTGGGATGACATTATCCCCGAAAATATCCGAAAAGTCATAGAGAACGAAGAGCGCAACAAGGAAATGGAAGATCTATACCTACCTCCACGTCGGAAAACGACAAACATAAATGCCGGCGATACGCCTCGTCAGCGGAAAAACAGCAAAAAAGAGGAGTCCGAGTCAGAAGACGCAAGTGATGCGAGTGGCGATGACCGACCGAAGAAGAGAGGTCGTCCACCAGTTAAAGAAAAAATTCAAGGCTTTAGCGACGCGGAGCTGCGCCGTTTCATAAAGAGCTATAAGAAATTCCCCTCGCCACTTACCAGACTGGAGGCAATCGCATGTGATGCAGAGTTGCAGGAGAAACCTTTAGCAGAGCTGAAACGAATAGGTCAAATGCTGCACGACCGTTGCGTTCAATTTCTCGGGGAGCACAAGGATGGTGAAGGATTAAAAGGTACAGGAACGCAAGCCAATGGTGAGGAAACAGCAGCCAAGAAGAAAAGTCGAGCGACATACTCAGTCAAATTTGGTGGGGTATCATTCAATGCCAAGACGCTGCTGTCTTGTGAGGAGGAACTGAAGCCACTCAATGAGATTATTCCACCAGTAGCGCAAGACCGCCTTTCATGGCAACTGGAGGTGCACACCAGGCCGGCTAATTTCGATGTTGACTGGGGCATTGAGGAGGACTCTAAACTGCTATGTGGCATTTACCAATATGGTATTGGATCGTGGGAAGCGATGAAAATGGATCCTTCTTTGAATCTCACAGAAAAGATACTACCCAATGATACGAAGAAACCTCAGGCAAAGCATTTACAATCGAGGGCCGAATACCTGCTAAAGATTATCAAAAAGAACGTCGAGCTAAAGAAGGGTGTGCAGCGGCAGAAAAGAACCAGGAAACCGAAGGAACCAAAAATGGAAGTTAAGAAATCAAATTCAGAATCAAACGCAGCTGAAGACGTATCGCTGGGCGCTACTGATTCAGATAAAAAACAAAAGAACAGAGACTCTGTCGAGGGATCCAGTGCCGATACAATCGAAATCGCCTCGGGTAAAATGACTGCCGCAACATCGGATGACGCGCCAAAGAAGGGAAAAACAAAACGCGCCAACAAAGAGGCAAAAAAATCAAAGAAGAAAGAATCTGAAAACAAACCGATGCATTTTACGGCAAACAATGAGCCGCGAGCGCTTGAAGTGCTGGGCGATTTGGACCCAAACATTTTTAACGAATGTAAGGAGAAGATGCGACCCGTGAAAAAAGCTTTAAAGGCATTGGATCGACCCGATTCGTCGCTTTCCAATCAGGAGCAAGTAAATCATACCCGCGAATGTTTGTTGAATATTGGAAAGCAAATTGACGTTTGCTTGAATGAGTACAAAGATCCGGAAAAGATCAAAGAGTGGCGCAGCAATTTGTGGTATTTTGTGTCAAAATTCACAGAATTCCATGCGAAGAAGCTATTCAAATTGTACAAGCATGCGTTGAAGTTAAGCGAGGAGGATGGAAAGAAAAAAAAATCGCCCACCGCTGCACATAAGGAACAGGAAAATGGAACAGCAGGCGTGAAGAGTGGAAAAGGCACAAGTAAGAGAAAAAAGAAAGATAAAGATAAGGAAGCGGGTGTGACAAAGAAATCTGTGGATGGAAACGTTAAAGAAAAGAAAAGATCTTCAGTGGTGGCCGCGACCGGGACAGCTGGAAATACGACGGAATCTCCATCAAAACGGAAACGTGATGAGAACGAAAGTGATGCAAAGACAATTAAGAGAGCCAACACTGAGTCGAGGTTGGTTATTCATTCTGGGTAATGTGATTTTTGCTTGAAATATTTATATTTCTAGAAATCGAGAACACCGTGAAAAGGATGAGCGCAAGAAACGTGACGATTACTTTGGGGGACAAAGCAACCCCGAGACACCAAATCGTGACAGAAGAAACTCGATAACATCACCTTCAACGCCAAATAGAAGCACGCATCCTGGTGCAAATCAACGAATGCCGAGCGGATATCCGGATGGCCGATCGAATGCGCCGTTCTTGGAGAACGATCGATGGAATCACAGGGAAAGGTAAACGGGAAAGTTATGAATTTAAGCGTATTAATTGTTTGTATATATTAAGGTATGGACCTGGTGATTTTAAGAGAGGTGGCGGTGATCGTTATGACGGCTACAGTGGTAGAAGTGCTCATTCTCATAGTTACCATAGAGATCACCGAGATCGCGACAGAGATCGAGAAAGGAGACCTGAGAAGAGAAGGTAAGTTCCTGATCATTATTCTTTTTTATTTGAAGTGAAACTTCTTAAGCGAGGGTGAGACCAAACATTTGAGTTTGAACAACAACCACTGAGAGTCAGCAAAAGAAATTTCATTTTAAACTTGCGGGTTTCTGAAAACTTTTCTTTTATAAATAAAAAAACGTTTTCCTTTTCGCAGATATCAACCACCAGCGCATGCGCCTCCACCAATGAACTATCCTGGTCATTATATGCCGCCAAACTATTATATCCCAAACGGTGGTATACCTCCGCCCGTGCCCCCGTCGCACGGTTACCGAGAAAACCGATATGCCCCATCGGGGGATTGGCCGCGAGACGGTCATTATCCTCCCGATTATCGTCGTGGTGGTGTTGGTGGCGGTGGCGGGGAATACGATCGACGACCACCGCCCACGTAATCCCGTCTACCCGTCACACACGCGTTTCATCGTCGTCCTTACTCATCGACACAAAAATAACAACAAATACATCCGCACACATACCTTTTGCATATAGTTACTATTAAATAATTTGTGTTAAACATAATAATTCCAAATTGGAATTAGATCATCTTTAATTTAACTTGTAATATTATTTAGTTCTTAAGTCAAAGGGTCTCTTTTAAACAACAAGAAAAAATCGCTCGCTCTGTCCTGAAGGGAGCAAATTATGTTTAAAATTATGTAAAAAGGAAATTAAACAAAACAATCTTTCGGCATATAATCAATTTTTATATGTTGGGGGCTTTTATAAAGTGAAAAATACTAAAGAAAGAAGAAATATCCAACAAAAAAAAATTGAACAAAAAACCATATTGTCATTATTTATAAATAAAAAATAAAAAAAAAAATTAACTGACAAGTAAAGATATTAAGAGTATTAACTTTTAATGATCATATAGTTTTAATGTTTTAATATCTTTAACAAATGAAAATCCCGTGTTTCAAATGATTTCCCTTAAGATTTCGTTGTATATCTATGTATTTATCATCTAGATTTTTTTCCTACACTGTAAGTTTGTAATATATAAATACAAATTAAGGCGCATTTTTTCGAACAACAGACATACTACCGGGAAATAAAATCATATATTTCTAGCAATAGGACCTTAACAAAAACACCAATAACATAACATTTAACAATAATGGTTTACAAGTTGATTTTGTATTCAATGCATAGTATAAACATATAAGTATATATATGTAAGTATATACATATATATTTAACTATTTATACATACAATTTTTCTTCATACGAAAATCGATAACAGCGATGATTTTATTATTTTACGTTTGAGCTCTAATAAAAATCAAATAAATACAAACCATTGTGCACAACACCATGCCACAGACTCATGTTGCTGTTATCCGCGACAACATCAACCTAGCATAAATATATATTGATCTACGAATGCATTGATATTTAAGGTACATATTTATGTGTATAAATTGAACTTAAATAAGCAAAATTAATACATATATATAAATATATTTGTAATTAGGTAAATATGTAAGACCTTGTAAATAAATCAGAGTACATAAAACACTGAAATAAGAGAAATCCAATGAAAAAAAAAGAACTTATAAATATAACTTAAAAACTTTTTGACTTTTTATTCGTTGTTTTGCTTTGATTTGTGTAAATAAGGGAAGGTTAAATAAAATAAATTTATATTTAAAAATGGGTAGTTGAATTACCGCAACACACCTCAATGCATTTGGTCTTCCATCATCGTACACTGTTCTGGCAATATATTCCGCTGTACTACTCATATATAAATATATTACCTATCTACCACTATAGATCACTGATTTACGCTAAGAGACCACTGATCCACCACTATGGTCTCTGGATTACTATCTGAGGGTTCATCTTTGTATGTATACACACCGAAACTTTAAATTTTTAATTTTCGGAAAAATTTTAGTCTCGAAAATCATTCCGAATGGGAAAGTTTATTCAAAAAAATTCCTTTCCCTGAAGTAATTATCCTGGAGTTCAGTCACGTTAATGTAGTTGAATAAACTAACTAACTAATAACACAAGAACACTTTGAAATGTTTGAGTCCTCGATATGCTTACCCGTTTCTGAAAATCCATCATAAAATCATGGAACAACGATTTAAATATGACAAAAATAATAAACAAATTAGAATTCTTGAGCCCGAATGACTACGAGGAAATTCTTCTTTTCAAATCAGGCCATCGTCGTCAACAAACTTTTTGCCTCACTGTATGAGACTTAGTCTGTCAATGTCGCTTGATAGTCACAAATCCCATATGAATTGTTTGACAGTTCTCGTCAGCTGGCTTGTGTTTTCATTGACGTTCAGTATTTTTTAAATTTTCATTTAATATTAACAAAATTATAAAAAAAAACAATGTTCAAATTATTTAATTCACGAACTTTTCAAGCAGTGCGCAAGTTTTCAACTGGGAGGTTTATTGATGTTCGTGAAAATCTGGCAACATGGAAAGCGAAACTGAGTGAGGCTGGTGTTGGCGACATCGACTTTAACCTCAAGTGCATTGTTGCTCATGTAATCAGGAAGAATTTTGTAAGTTTTCTTTTATAATTTGAATCTTTGATGTGATGTGCATTTGTCAAAATAGTGTATGGACTTGTATTTGGATGCATATTCAAAATTATTGTTGACACTACCTAAGTATGCCGGTGCGGCGAATTGGTTTTCTGCAACAGTAGAGTTCATTTTCATAGACTCACATTGGTTTTATATACATAAGTACCTTCTCTGACGTGTTTCCTTAAATATATTATTCCAGAGCCATGTGCAAAACTACGAAGATGTCCGCCTCTCAGAGCAAGAATATAAGGAATTTGAGCGGTTAGTCGAATGCCGTATCGCTCGCATGCCTTTGCAGTATATCGTAGGCGAATGGGACTTTATGGACATAACCTTAAAAATGCAACCGACAGTTTTTATTCCTCGCCCAGAAACTGAAGAATTCGTTCGTTTAGTGTTGGGAAAATTCGATCATGAAAAACCCTTCACGTTGCTCGAAGTTGGTTGCGGATGTGGTGCCATGTCCTTGGCCATTCTCCATCGGATGAAAAACGCTACTAGCTTTGCACTGGAACGCAGTGGAATCGCCACCAAGTTGGCACTAGAAAATGCTAAACTTCTTAAATTAGATGATCGATTTACGGTGTATCACCATACCACAACCAGCGATGCGCTAGTACCTGAAGGGTTAAAGAAATCTAAATTCGACGTTGTTATCTCCAACCCTCCGTATGTGAAGGACAGTGAATTCCCACTTCTCCAGCCGGAGGTTAAAGTGTGAGTTCCGACAAAAATTTCGTTAATTTTTCAGCGTTTAAGGAAACTGCTCGCGTCTCATTTGGCAGGTATGAAAATGTGAATGCATTGCTTGGTGGTCAGGATGGATTGCATGTGGCTAGACGAGTATGCGATGTGGCTAGCGAGTATTTGGTGCCTGGGGGTAAGCTCTGGATGGAATTAGGCAGTTCGCATCCACCATTGATACGTACGATCATCGATCAAAACTATGAAGGTAAACTCAAGTATTTAAATGGTTACGAAGATCAGTACAAACAAGAAAGATTCGTTGAAATATTGAAAGTTTAAATATTGAAATCGGCTTGTTTCCGTTGAAATAGCACGATAGGACTTGAATAATTTGGAAATTCACATAAATTGTAAATACAAATTGATAGTATTATATGCATAAATTTACAGTGAATAAAAAAAGAAGACTAAAAATGAATTTTGTGTTTTTTTGTTTCAGCTTATAAGATCCACTTTGCAAGTTGCTGGAATGTTTTCTTCACAACCGGCCTTTTCAGGCATCAATTACTTGAATACTTATTTAACGTTACAGCTACTAAATCCAGGCTTTATTCATTCAAAAAGATGCAGACAAAATTCTTCATTCAAAATCTGATGGCTTCTTCTCCACACTTGATTGTTCGAATTGCTGTTCCTTAGGCTTAAAAAAAATTATTTTTAAGCACTCGATTATCGACCAACAGCTACATCCATATATTTATGAATTATTACTTCCATCTGAATCAATTTGTGGTATCGTCGAAAAATTAATAACCTGAAGGACAATTCCACTTCTTGACTGAAAAGTATACCATCAATTTAATCGAAAAAAATGCGTAAATAGAATATATCAGCCACTGAAGACTCTCTTTTAACTTTCACTCGAACAATCTGTTATTCCTAAAGCACGGAAGGACACGTTTATTATCCTCGTTAACAAGAAGGACAGTAAAGATGTTGTCACAAATCATCGTCCAATTGCTAACCTCTTTGAAAATATTTTCTACGATTCAGTTAAAAGGCAAATGTCAAGGCGGCTAGAAAGTTAGCTTCTTTTTTTATCTTGTATAAAATCACTGACTTATTTAAAAACAAAAATGGTTAGCATTTCTCAAACTCGTAAAATTTGAAGCCATTATATTTTACATTCTAATACAACTTGATTAGCTTCTTTTCACTGAGTCAACCTTACACCTAATTCTGTCAAGTGGTTTTCTTCACCTCTTCCTGACAGTCATTCTCCGTAATCCTCTGTAAATATTTATTACATTCAACCAAATATAATCCACTCGCACGTATACTTGTTTTTATTCTTCTTCGATGAATCATTGTAAGGAGTTAAAGTGTCGACGTTCCTTTTTTCCTTTGATAATAAAAACGTGCTTAAAGATCTATTATTTAGGACAATTTTTGTATCAACCTTAAACACCAGAGTACGACATCCGGCCTTAATGATCGATCGATGAGATATCGCGTGATTTGATGTAGTATTGGTTTAGCTTCTAAACATTCTTCAATCTTTTCACATTTTTATAGCCCACTATGTCAGAGCTTTTGTTATTGTTGGAAATGTGTTTGGGGCACCGCTCGATTTAGGATACTTTTGTCCCAGCGAAATTTCCTGTTGCTCTAGGCCAACATAACAGAACGGAAATCCTACACCAAACTAATTTTCGGTGTGCCTTCAAAAGACCACCTTTTTACGCTTAATGCTCCCAAAAAAAAGAGTAAAGAAAAAATGAAGATAAACACACACGAACGCAGCCCACAGTCAATTTAAGTTGGATTTATCTGTACAAGTCCTTAAAATGCACACACAATACATCTCATTGTTTGTCTCCTTCGTTGTTGACTCGCCTTCTGTACACTCCATACATATATACTATATTACGAACAATCCGTTTTATTGGCTAGGGATGTTATACCATTTAACACTCATTAGGCTGCATCAAGGACATTCTTCAAAAGTGCTAAATTATTATTTACATATCAGCATGAGATTTAACATAAGAAAAAAAAAACAGGAAACAAAAACAAGACAGAAAAGCTTAGATTCCCAAACACACACATGGCACATGAAACGTGAGAATAACGCAAATTTAAAAGGATTAGCTCTTTCACCATTTCGTGCCAGTGTTCTTCAAAAAACAAAAGGCAGAACTCGAAAATTTACGAAGAATCATTTTTTCCAATTTACTGTGTGCTAAACTTTCACCCCAAAATATATAGAACGAAACAGAGAATAGTGAACAGCGAACGAACTCAATACAAAATTCAATTTGCACTGTGGAAAGCTTTAGTTTCTTTTTCTTTTGATTTTGTGCCTCTTTTTCAATGTTGAATGGCAGAAAAAGAAGAAGAGAACTCCAAGTTCTTTACTTGCAGCATCCTAAACATCCTTGGCATCCATCATCATACTCGCATTATACATATGGTGCCTCCACGAAGGAGAGAAAGGACAGGAGAGCGCCGCGTATTTAAAAAAAAAAAACTTAGAAACAAACACATCCATACAAAATATCTGTAACGATAGATGGATGGATGGATAGGAAACGGGTGTGCTTCTGGATTTCCATTCAAAAAAGGCACAAGTTCCTGCGCAAGCTTTCACACGTTATTTTGCTCCGTAGATACTCACATTTTCCAATTGAATTCTTACACACGCACACAATCAAGCAGTAAACAGGAGCATCAACGAAGCACCGAGGATACATCAGGAGGAGAGATGTTTTCCCATTCCCATTCGCACCAGTGATGGTCCATAGACAAAAAGCTGTTTGGAATAAATTTTCTTGTTCAATAAGTTGCAAGGGTACCCCGAGAAAGGACACATACCGTTCGTTCGCGTTCTCGCTCGAAGTTCTTTTTACAAAAAAAATTCAACCAAATACTTATTTTTTTCCTACTCTCTTAAAATAAATTTGACTTTAATTGAAAGAACTTTCCAAAAAGGAATCATAATCGAAATAGTGAAAAAATTGTGTTTTCAAAAAAAAAAAACGAAAAAATTTGATTACCCTGTGCGAACTTTAGAGATAGTTTCTTTTTCCTTTTGTTGCTTTTTACATCTCTCCTTCCGTTCATTGTTCACACAAGTCTAGTCTTTGTTCATTTTCGCGTTATACTTGAAGTAATTATAATCCAACCAAAGAAAAAAAGGATATACCATTATCATTGAAGGAAAAAATGTATCTCATGGTTGTTTTTTTTTTTTCCTTCTCGCTTGAATTTCACCTTGTACCCTAGTGAGGCATCATTTACGAAAGAAAAGAAAATTTTGAGCTCTTAACTAAATATTTAAAAAATCTTTTTTTAAGATAAAATTAATAAAATCTTAGTGCAAAAGAGCGGAATCTTTGAAGTGAAACTAAATCGCAAATTGGTGATATGGATGTTTGAGTGTGCCAACATTTTATTTCAAAGTATACTTCCGTCTATAATTTGAACAGAAACAATATTGCATAAAAAAAAGGAAGCTTAAATTCTCATGATAGGGCAACAATATATTTCGTTTTTCATTAATTCCATTTCTTGTGTGTATATCTACTTCATATACATTTATACATTCTAAGTTCTCAAAATTGGGTTTTCTTATTGTGAAGAAGAGGACAACAATAATAAAAACGGAAAGTCCTTCTTTTACCTGGAAATAAGAAAGAAAACTTAATTAATATTATTTACATTTATACAAATTCTATCGAATTCATTTAATCATTAAATTAAATCAGCAAGTCTCTTTAACGGAGAGACAAAAATTTATTTAAACACGGAATAAAAATAGTTACCATAAACCTACACTGTAAATATTTGTATAGAATCATTTGCATATCTTCTTAATCTTTTATTTTTGTCTGAAATACACAAGAAATTATTAAATCCATTTTATTCAACAAGAAGAACTAAAATTTGTTGTTCTATTTTTTTTTTAATTTCTTGTTAAAGAAAATAATTTCCTCAATTCGTATTTTCTTTTTATAAAAACAGCCTGCTGCAACTTTAATTTTGAATCGCTTCAAATATTTACACACATAATAAAATATAGAATATTAATTAACTTCCGACCAAAAGCAAATCAAACTAAAACAATAAAAAAATAATAATGACAATGCTTATTAAATAAAGTGTACAAAATGTAAATTAAAATAACAAAAACATTAAAATAAAACCTAATACAAAAAAAAATCTTATACGGAACGCAAAAATAAAAGAGAAAAAAAAAAACAAAATGCAAAACACAAAAAAGAAAAAATAATAATAACGAACCAAACGTAACTTTAAATCAAATAAAAATCAGAATAAGTTCACAACTAACAAAACTAAAAAAATACATCAAAAATCAGTTTAATAATTGAAAACTTTTATTTTAAATTTAATTTTATATTTTGCAAAATTGCACGCCTTATTCAACGCATTTGTCTTACTCTCCAGCACTCTTCAACAAAAATTTTAACAATATAAAAAATAACAAAAATTACAGAGCGAAAAAACAAAATGATAAATAAATGCAAAAATTTAAATAATTTCAATTGCTAAATTATTCTTTATTATTTTGTGTTTTTGATTTAAATCTATAATTTTGCCCTTAATTTGTATGCTTAACAAGATTGACAAATTTAAGCCTGTTTTCAGTTTTTCTTTTAAGTTTTGTTGGCTCTTTATGTTTTTGAAAATATATTACCTGCGCTCTACTAGTAGTTAGCTTAAAAGTATAATGAAATTCGTTAATATTGAAACAAAACAAAAAGAAAGATGTCAACGACATTTAATTAAATACAATGCAATGGAAATTTTTAAACACGCATTAAATGATCAACATTTTACATCAAATGGAAAATGTTACCTCAAACGAAAAACGGTATTAAACACATTTAAAAAATTATTTGTATTAAATATTTATTGTAAATATTTAAAAGTTTTATACGTACAGTGGTTGCGAAATTTTGCATGATTTAATCCTATTTAACTTATATGAAAAAGGACTGTATGTGAACGAAGTGTTGCTAGTAAGGCTTTTTTTAACCCTTTCGCTCCTGGTATGTATAATTTTTAAGCAAATATTAGAATTTTTTTTTTAAAGATTTTGACTAAAATCAAATCATGCTTTGAGGGTTTTGGTCCCATTTGAAATTTTGACACGTGAAAAAACTTCCCCCTTTCACGAATTCGCGTTTTATCAGAAAACTACTCAAAAAAGTTTTTCTGACACAAAAATAAGGCATAAATCTGTCGTCCAAGTACTTTTCACTTGGTAATCGTGATTTATGCTGCAGTAGGCTTGGCTCGATATAGACTTCTTAAACAGGACTCATTGCTCCGTGTATTCTCTTCTTTGTCTATATCTTGCTCTAAATACGACACTTGTTCTATTCTGCTAGCAGTCGCCTTATGTAAGATGGATCTTGTATTAAAAGTTGATCCATTGATTCATTCTTGGCTGTTGAGCTCATTCAACGCCGGAAATTATTTTGGACGCGTTGTCGATATTGAGAACCTAAGCCTGACCTAGCGCAATCTGAAATAACATACGGCAATGCTTGAGTTTACCCTGTTTTTTTCTGCTACTCATCAAAAACGGTTTGCAGAAGTCATCTTTCCATTTCCTGGATCGGTATTTAGTAAATTTTGCGAGCATCATTTCGGTTATTGCATAGTGTAAAGTGCGCTTCTCGTGCTCTATGCCAAATTGTGCAGTGGTTTCGCTCTTCACATCTCTTTGATGGCGGTGATTTCAACTTTTTAATAATATAGGTCCTCTTTTAGTTGTTCTGCTGCGTGTTATTTTAATTATTTGTTTATACCGGCATTATTTATAAATTAATTAGAAAATGTATATATACATTCCATCTTCCATTTGAAAACACATGACTATTTATACATATATGGTATATATATGCATGCTGCTATAGTGGCATCAGCCGAAATGGTTCTAATTATGCCGATGCATTAAGAGATGTATCTTCTAACTGGTGGTACTGCTTGATAGATATTTATAAATTATATTAAAAACATTAAAGCAAATACTGGTGGCTTGACTGATGAAATTGAAATCTAGGTTAAATAAGGTTAAGTTGGTCTATTTAAAATATAAGAAGTTAAGGCTTCGGCTTTACTTTCAATTTTTGGGCTTAACCCATTTCAAAACTAACTCGAACTATTTATGTTGCAAGTCGAATTCGAACATAACGAAATTTGAATTCACTAAATAATTTTTCGCTTTTTAACTTATTTTTTTTAAACCACAAATTGGGCAACCTTTCTGGAACACACACGACAAAACCCTTAACGAAAGTAATGGAGCAGCGTCGAATTGTATGAATTTATTTCGCAATCACTGTGCGCCCTCATCTAATAAGAAGCATGCAATAAATAAAAACAAAAGAAATCACTTTGACTAAACTATGTGCCATTTGTGCTAATCTCTTGTTAAAAAAAAATCTAAACAAATGCAATCCTCTCTCATCCTCAGACTGTAAATATGAAAAAAAAAAAATAAACAGAAGAATACTCTTACAAATTGTTTTAAACAAATCAATGGTACTTCACTTGTTTACATTTTTTTGCAATTTAAAGTTTGTGCCCTGTACTCTGATGTGCTTTTTTTCCTGAATTTCCCTTCCTCGCTCACGTTGTTTTCCTTTCCATTATTATCCATTTCATCGAGGACTTGTTGTTTGTGTTTATATTGTGTTGTTCAGGACGATGATGATATTTGTATCTTTTTAAACGTTTTTCCTCCTTTCCAGAATCTATTGGTATGGTATAGTATTTTCAATGTGCTTCTCTCAAAGAGAATTATCCTTTAAATATATTTTGGGAGAAAAGGATAATGAAAAAGAGAGAGAGAGAGAGAAAGCAGGAGAAAAAGAGAAATATTTTTGTTGTAATTACTCAGTGCTCGACTCCTGCGATGGCCCCCATTTTAGAGAAGGCTGAACGGTTTGTATCGGCAAGGACATGGTCGGTCGTTCTGTTGGATTTGTTTTTTTTTTTTTTTTTTTTCTATTATTTTGAAGGCTGATGTAGAGTGTGTAGGTTGTGTAGACGTTGGGGTTTTTTGGGTTGCTGTTGGAGAGAAATATATCGGAAAGAAGAAAAAGGATTTCATTTTTCTTTTCTTTTCTATAATCCCAGATTGTTTTTCTGCATAAGGGATGATAAGACCTTCTTAGCAGCAGCATTTCAGAATGTGTTCAGTATATGTATGTATGTAGGTATCTAGGGCAGGACAATGTAGGGAACAGATAAACAATTGGTTGGACTTTGAGAACGATTTGTTAGCTGCTTTGCCACTTCTGCTGCAGCTTATTCTGTTGCATGTGTATGGAGGAGTTATATTTCTTGTTCTTTGTTGCGGGAGGTTATTGCTTTCGTTTCGTTACTTGTTTTCTTCCTTTTAACTGGTATCCAGTTAGATAGATAGTGGGTAACAGAAGAAAGAAATGGGATTGGAATGTTTATTCAGGTTACTGAAGATGTGAATTGCTAGCGAATGAGGGACATTTCCATATAAACCAGCTGCGCCTGAATTTTGATTTAATTAAATTTTCACCAGATATTTCCGAGTGGATTTAGCTATTAAAGTGAAAGCCAGAATGAGTTTATTAATCTTGAAGTAATCTGTCGAAACGGGGCCATCGCGACCCATCGCCTTCTGTTTCAGGAGAATTTCAAAAAGTTTTGTTACTTGATTATATAGTACATGGTTAATTGTGAGTATGTGTATGAAAGAAATTGTGAGTAATGTGTATGAAAGAAAGTCATTTAGAATGTCTACTAAATTTCAGTATTTTATTTTTAATTCCTCCCACCTCATTTTTGATTTTGAATTATTTTTTTTTTAGAAAAGATCTAATGCCTCTGCAGTTGGGCTGTAAAGAAGTTCCCCTCTAGTTAAAATTATATTGAGAACATATGTATAATAATCTAAGCCTCAAATGCTTACGAATGTTTCACGCCTGACCAACTTTATTCTTGTCCCTCTACACTTGTTAGCTGTGATTTTCGAGAATCACGCAAGTATTACGAGTATGATAAGCCCTTTAATTTTTGCGCAATCATCAATCTAAGCAAGAAGTCCGTCGGACACAGCTGTTGAAAACTGTTTCCAACTTAGACTTCTTAACGTACATATGCATGTACATTAAAAATGTACTCTTCTCTAGTGTAAACAAACGATTCATAAGAACTCATCCTCGTTGATCCATAAAGTTGGAAGAAATTTTGTATGCGCAATTGAAAGCATGCTCGGCTCCTTATTTTTAATCAAACGCTAATGAGCATTAAAAATTGTGCCAAATACAACAAGATTTTATCATAAAGCCAACCATGCGAAAAAAGGTTCACCTAAGTAATTTTGTTTTGAATGAGGATAACGTAAGCTTAGCCCCAAAAAAAAAAAACAAATTTAAGCTGTCCATACATCAATCTACTTGATGTCATCTCTCCTTGGTGTACTGTTGTCTCTTTATTCTATCCAGCATGGAAATAGAAATAAAGAAAAACAAGCATAATAAGCCTCCGAAAATGAACCCATCAAATTTTTGAATTCAAGATTTACCTTACAATAAGGCCAGCATTTAAACTTTCTATAAATTAATTTGATTTTGCTTTGGAGGTATGAGTACCTCCCAACTGAAAAAGATATCCTCTCCCATATTAAGGTTAATGAATGATGACATGATTCCAACTTCGATTGAGATCGACTTTAATCACAAGGCAGCAGCTCTTCTTGTTTTTGCTCGTGTTTTCGCACACCAAAAAAGGTCATATTTCAATGGAGTGGAATATTTGTTTTCGATTTTCCTCCTTTCTTTGCCAAAGAAAATACGGCCAACACCTATACTACATACATAAATATATATATACGTATGTCTTTTATGGAATTGCAGCTTTAGTGGAGCAGAAATTTTCTCATACAATGGTGATTGGTCGACCAATTTATTCGATGATGGCTCATAAAAGACCAGAAATTCACTCAAAGCCAAAAACACAAAAAAAAAACATTTCTCTTTGAATAGTGAACGACAAGCATTGAAAATATTATAACGTCTATAAAACAGAACAAAAAAAAATGATACTAAAATATTGAAATGAAATCTAAAATCGAACACCGTCGCTCTTTAGTATTTGCGCACTGCAGAGACGCTATTAAAACCCCGACGTTATTTTCTAGAAAATAGTTATTTTTCCCGGGCACAGACAACCAAAGACGAAATGAGATTTTGTTTTTATTTATATTTTATTTGGGTCATAAACATGTGTTGTCAGAATTGCATGCGTTTTGTGGTGTTAAACAGGGGTGCCAATATTGATGCTTCTTTTGATGGACCAATTTGGTAGAACTAGCTGCGAAATACGGACAAACTATCAATAAAATAGAGTGCTTGCAGTATTGGAGTTTTTTTTTTTTAGAATATCAAGTAGTCCCGGTTTATAAATTGGAATTAGGGACCTTCTACCTGGTTTATTTATTTTCTTTCGCTCAAACGATCATTGATACTCTTGTTTTATAATCACAAAAACTTCAAACTTCTCTATATTAAGTTTAAAAGCGTTAGTTTGATCCCAATGGCAAATGGTGAACACTAGATAAAAGTTCAAGACTTCTAAAGGAAGTCTACTGAAAAACTTTCAGGTGCCAACTGAATAAAAGGTTCTTTTGGAATGTTTATGGTACACGATCAGTTCTCAAAAAGAAAATAAAGAAACTTTATTATTGTATAAATGTCTTCCTGGAAAGATTTTTTATGATCCGAAGAAAAACAAAATTAGGTTCAGTGTTTTTTTCAATATCCTATATCCTGTGGGATAATTGAGCTAAATGCGCCAATGTTTACTCTTAAACTTATACGACATTTTTGTTCTCATAGGCAGCTGCTCATATTTTCACTGATATTCCATTTCATCACTTTCCTGGTTTTATGTGAAGGCAACGGGCTTAACGTTTAAATAAGCCATCCAAATTTCATCCAATTTTTTTAAGCATGATACTTTAAGTTTAGAACCATTGTTTAGCAATTACCTATAAGCGATGGTGTTGTAATTACTTTTCTATTTGTAAATAAAGAAACATTTGTCTGATTTTTTTAAATAATTTTGTTTTAATTTTTTTTTCTCTTTCTCTTACCATTTATTCATTTTAGACTTCGTATTTAAGTGAAATCCATTCATAGTCTTAATAAAGATGTTATAGCGAACAGTTTTCTAAACAAATAAAGAAAAAAAAAGATAAATTTGAACGCGATAAAAACAGGACAGAAGAGAGTTTCCAGTTTGTTTCTCGAATTTTATTATTTAAAAAAATAACATCATGTAAAAAAAAAATAAAATTTCAAATACATATGAAATAAGAAAAACCTTCGTGAAACTTTGTGTGTCAATCATCTTTAATTTTAATTTTCATAAAATATTTTGCGCGTTAGTGTAAGTAAGACAAAATAATAAATAAAAATAGAACAAAAACTTGAGCTTGAATTCGACAATATTTCTGAAGTTCTCAAAACTAAAAGAACCTGAAAGATTAACTAAAACTTGGAGTACCTAAACAAACTTAAACTAAAATATTATAGTAATAATAATAATTATAATAAAAAAGAAACAAAAAGCTACGCATCAAAAGAATATAACATTCTGGCTCATCTGTGTTGGACGAAGGAGTTTAGTTTTTCATTCGGGCAACGACATAGGTGGGACGTAGTCTGCAGTGCACGGTTCTGGCGGCACTCGTGGTAAAAATTTATCAAGTTCGAATAGAAGAGGCGTATCATATCGCCAGGACAAACAGCCAGGGACATGGATACTCTCCTGTTCGTTTTGTTTATCTTTCTTGTGATAACTAAAGGTGAGTGATTCCTAAATTTATATAATATACAAATATTCAATTCCTTTCTATAAGCTTGCATAATTTCACATCAAATCAAAAAAAAATTATTTTTTTTTTAAATTCAATGTTAAATTTTTGTTTAAACGTCTCCCAATGCTTTCCTTATAAATTCTGAGTTGACGTTGTTGAACGCTCCTTTGATGTCATTCAATAAGAAAATTAGTTTTGAATGACGCTGATTCAGTGTTGTTTCGGATTTCCCTATATGTTCTTACTATAATGACATGCTTCAACACCTTTCTCGCTTCGAAAATTGGATGAAGCTTAATGTTTTCCTAAAGCTCCTTTTTTTAACCAAGTTATTTTTATTATTACCGTTTTTTATCTGAAAATCCTCGCCGATAATAACTGCACATTTACTCTTACTCCCTTCTTGAAATACAAAGTCTTTCTCAGCTCTGGGCTTACACAATCTGAAAATAATTGATTAATTTTTTAACATCAAGTACGTATGGCAAATTTAATTAAAACGCCCAACAAAAAGGATATTAACGCAATCACTTATGCACGCAACAACTCAAGCCTAGCCATGTTAATTGTGGCAATGTGCCATTATTCCATCATCCCTTGCAGTTCCAAGCTATGTCTCCACCACTGCTAGGTTCTGCCTCGAAAAGGAAGAGACTTTAATAATTACTAAAGGCGTATGATTGTGTATTGAAATTGCTTGCGCTTCACCCATAAATAAGATAGGAATGCAGTCAAATAAATAAATAAAGTTAAACAAAAAAAATGATTCCGAGCTTAATTTCCTGCTACTCTTTAGCTGTTTTTCGACGTGAATTAAAAAATTAAGCGTACATTTTAAGTGTTGTCCTGACTCCAATCAACTGATTCAATTATTCACGTTAATATTACATATGCATGTTATAGTATGTAAAAAAAAACGAAAGAAAAGCGAGTTGATTTTGGTTGGATGTGCTGCCATTGTGTCAGAGATAAAGGATATGACGAGTAGATTACATTTTTCTGGTTATATGAACCTTTATTTTTGTTTTTGCCAGCTAAGATGTTCCTTCAGATAAGGAAAATTACAGTGATAAATGTTAACAGCTTGTCCAGGTGAAAATTAATTTTTGCATTTTTTTTTCCCGTGTTTTTTGAACAAAACATGAATCTTCGCTTATCGTTGACTATTCTAAGGATACTTCGTAATAATATGGAGATAAGTCAGACGATTTTGGAGAAATGGGAAAAGATCAGGCTCTGCACTTTGTCATTATATTTGCAAAGGAAATTAAATATTTCCTTGTATCAGGTGTAGCCAATTTGCGCAATCGGTGAGGAATTATAACCCTCGCGGTTTATTCTAAAAAAATAATATTTTCACTTTCACTGTTGTTCAATCAAATACATACGAGTTTGAAATCCCAGATTTTATATAAGGTTCCGTGCGATCTTCTTTCTGGGCATGAAAGTAAGAACAACCTCGAGGACGATTTTCTCCAAATCTTCACGATTACGCGAAAATAAATTCACCATCCGAACTTGATTCAAGTTCAAATGGTTTGTTTAAGTGCCTGCCTTTCAATTGGATCAAATAAAAGGTTTCAAGTTTGAATCCTAGAGTTGGTCTTGAACTTTTTAAATGTTTTCGAAGCTGGCCCTACGACCAGAAAGAACCGTGACTTAATGGGTAGCGTATTCATATGGGCACATGTAGCCGTACCTTCCTCAAATTGTTTAAAGTACAAGAAGTGATTCCTCCTTATGTCTACAAGCGTGCTTAACCACTAAAAAGTCAAATTGCACACATAAAATTCAAAATTTTACGAATGAATAAACCAAAAAGAGTAATCCTCATCAGATTTTAAAAGCACTTGACCTCTACTGGAATTGTTATCTGATAAGCTTGCTTATGTGTTAATGAAATTAAAATATTTGAATTCCTCGGGTACTAATAACACCCATAAGTGTTCTGCTTGAAGTCAACAAAATGTTTACAGCATCTTTCCGTAGGACATGCGATAGTTGAAGTATTCAAGTGCTTTCGTTTCAAGATGTCAAAATCACGGATTTTATAATTTTCCTTTTCTCAATGGTAACAAAAACAAAAAAAAAAAAAAAAACATTAACATAAATACGATATGTCCTCGAAAAAAGTGCCACAATACTGTTACATGCTTCCTACATCCCATGTCACATCAACTCTCATCTGATCCTACAGTTGCCGACACCTCATCTTCATTTAGAAGCGCAACACGTATATCCTCTTTAGCCAAGCAACAGCAGCAGTAGAAGTCGCATAAAGGGTTCCTTTCATTGGAGATATATTTAAACAACGTGCCTCTGGTTTAAAGCATTCGGGACTCGAGACATGCAATTGCTCTGATGCCAGTAAACAAGGGCAGCAAAGAGAGCAATCATGTTATGTTTTTCATCTTCTTCTTTTTTTTTGCTTCGTTGTTTTTCGTTTGCCTCCATCCTGTTCCATTATCCTGTTGCTTCTGCTGTTGCACTTTTAAAGTGGGGTAATGGAATTCTTACTGATGAGCATCATTATCATCAACAACGCGTGTAAGAGGTGGGCAACGACTAGCAGGAAACACTTTTCATAGTTCACATAAATAATGATAATTTCGACGCTCTGACAACTGTAATTGATCAAGCTAAATTGTTGTCTACATTTGAAATATTGTAAACCCATAAAAGTGAATATACTCAACTAGCGGCCTACCATCTTCTACTGCATTCTGACCCTTAGTTTTTCTTGGAAGGCGAAAAATAAATTGAAAAACATGATATCGGGATCCGAGAAGGCAAGGGCTTCATAATTTCGATAAGCAGGGCGCTGGTTATGAGGCATGACGGTTTGCAAGAGGATGTTGTGGTTATTTATCTCCTATCATCATCATTTCTGTGAATCCTTGAAAGCTGATGCCTGATGGGTTGATTAGCATCGTTCTCTGAATGGTGAGGCAGGTGAAAGGCTTAAAGCTGCTCCACAAAAAAGCTTTTCTCTCAACACTCCAATAATGTGCATATGCGCGTGTGTATGTGTTTGAAATGTGATATGTAATTTGGAAAATCTTGGAATTTGGAATATGGAAGGACCACCGCTGTTGATTGAAGGAGAAGAGAATAATGCTCCATTGTATATACAATGGATAAACAAATACATTGCCAGAAATAGTAGTGCGTGTGCTAAATACAAGCATAAGAAAATTTCATTGAAGGAACTTCTGCTCGAGACGGAAAAAGGACAAGGTGTGGGCGGTTGGATGCCATTAAATTTTTTTTTCTGTAAATATTGCTAAGATGAAATGTTAAGAATTCGGTTTTTCGACTGGATGATAAGGACCAGTCTGAGATTTACTTGTAGACAAGCCGGATTAAATAGTCTAGGCTCACTTCTTCAACAAACCTGATGATTGTCTTGCACTGCTCCAAATACTCGAGCAGAAGCACGCATTTGAACCGATGGGATGTCCCTGACTTCCTGTTGATCCAATGTACTATAGTAGAACTATCTTCATGAAGCAAATATTAAACGGTAAGCAAGAGAACAGAACAAATCTTAGGGATCTTGGAAAGTTATACACCCTGGCATGAATACTCATAAAGGTTTTATGTTCCTATTTGCGAGGAAAGCAAATGGATGAGAAAGTACAATCGCGAATCCTTCTATGTAGATTTAGTTCAGGAGCCAAAAATCAGTCAACTACAATGGTACGCCAACATTAAGCAAATTGATAATGAACTAAAGTTCGAAGCTTTGATGCCGATGGTCCGGAAGGAGAACGACATTCCTTCGAAATTGCACTGCTTTTCAATACTGCCTCATTTTCGTAGCCATGCGATGCTTAACATTAAAAAACTCAATTTATACTGGATGATATTGCGTTCTTGGGAAGAAAAAGCCAATAAAATACTTTCTTTGAAATTTGTGAATCTTAAGTCGACTTGAACTTTTTTCTACAGTCTTCTTAAAGTTGTATGCGTTTGCGGAAATGCATTGACATTAATTCTATGACACCTCTATTGTGTATAGTTCGCGGCATTTTGCATGTTTTCTTAAAAGCTTGTGCCCGGAGAGTATGTCGACAGTAGTTCTTGGATTTGTCCCTCCAATGATGATAAATTTCCTTATTCTTCAATAAGTTACCGCCGGTCGCAATGACTTTCAGACTCTGCAAGGACATATACGGTCTGCAAAACTCTTCGCATCGAAATGAGCGCCTCGTACCACATAGAAGTGGTTGAATTTCTCTGCATCAGAGCCTTGTCTTGTCTGACAGAAAAATCGGCCACGAATTTGAAAAGAAAAAAGTAGACTTCTTAAGCCAAAAATATATAGCTTCGGCAGAGAATGTTTCGAGTTGAGATCAGTTGATCTCCCAAATAATTGAGTATTTTGTAGAATTCAGAATTCGGGAAATGTTGCGTTTTCAGAAGTATCTAGGAGAGGCGATTTCAATCTACCATATTTTTTTCTTAACCCTTATAGCTCTTAACTTTCTTGGGAAAGTTATTATGTAATTTACAAATTACTGAATTCGCCCACGAACCATTTAATTCGACGCATGGAATCCTTTGTTTAAAAATTAAGTAAAGTAAATTACGGCAGACAGTCGACAACCATAGTGAAATTGTTTTATTTGTAGATAAAATCTTTCAAAATTAATACTGACTTCAGCATGAAGAAGTTGCTTTGGCCGATTAGATTCCAATATTTTCACACAAAACAACAGAGAAATTAACTTGTGTCCATCGATATCAGTCTCTGAAACAGGTTAAGCTTTTTAATGTGCGCTTGAAACTGGAAACTAGGCTTTGCTAACGTGGACATAAAACGGCAAAAAAACCACACTAAGAAGATGATTTATGGTAAAATTCCTACGCTTCTTTAGTATAATGCCTCTTCTGCAGAATGAAGGAAGTAATTTTCACAAACCACTATTTCGAGGCTGTTTTCGTAAAGGAACATTCACCTTCAGGATAATCAGCATGTGTTACCACCAGGCCACGGCCACTCATTTGGTCCGCATGGTCAATGATACAATTGACTGGACGTGAATTGAAAACTAGTTCATATCTAAGACATCAACATCAACTAGAATTCGACCAAAGGACAAATTAAATGGCCGGACTTAACCAGCTCTTGATATTCTGTGCTTCAATATTGGCACTCGCTTCTTTTCACAACTTTGTTTCTATTCTAAATCTCTTACTCAGGTGTCTCATTTGTTCTTCCAGCAATTAAATTTCGTGCTTGTTCGTGCTTTGAAAATAAAATAAATATAACGCGGTTGAGATTCTTCTATTGTTTTCATTGACGCTAGTATCGACCAAGACACCCTGGGTTGACATCACTTCATCTGATATGTCACTACCACGAAGCACTTGTGACAGCAATCATACAAATTAACAAAAGACCGATTATCACAAACCAAAAAAAAAACGACCCAAAAACCATTTTATTTTTGAAGTGGAAAAAAAATAAATTTTAAATATACGTAAATTGCCATGTCTGCCAGTTGTCGTAAAGATCTGTCATTTCATAGCTAAAATTTCCCTGCAACCATTGCCATGTCAACTGCGACGATGACCTAGGATGTCACTTTTTCATTGTGTACGCTGCCTTGCCCTATATTTAGGCCAGTAAGCTGTAACAACCTTCACTCAGAATTACACCACACAAGAGAGCAAAAGAGAGAGCGAGAAGGTATAAATTGCTTAGATTCGTCCTTCCATTCCCTTATTCGACATTAATTGCATAGCTTATTGGAGGCTTAACACCTCAATGGTATGCGACTTTGACAAGAGCCTTAAAGCCCAACAGAAACAAGAAAATAACATGAAGGATATTCCTTTGGCAGCAAAGTATTTCGCTAACACTACGGTGTGAAATATTAATGGCCAACAGTCTAAGGGCATAAAAGTCAGGGCTTTGATAGAATGCGAAGGTGAACTTCGTAGGAACAGGTGATTGTATTGGTATAGCTACATAGTATGGTCCGTTCGGATGTAACCTATAAATGTGAAAATTAACACTATTTCAAGGAAAGGGCTGCGCGGCGCATGACTTGCATACTGGCTGTTAGACACTTGTGAATGTGCGCGCTTTTGTTGCTCTCTCGGACGACCGTGGAGAGAAACAACATTTCCCCAAGCGTGTGACATCGAAAGGATGTGTACGAGTATTATAATAAATTTATGTATTTGGCGCGTATACTCGTGTTATTCCTTAGGTTGAAAGTGAAGGCCCTGATCTATATATTGTGGTGGAAGCTGGAAGAGCTGGAACTTAGTTTCCAGCACTTACTTTGGCATACAAATACCAACACACATGTGACACTTTGAAAATGAAATTCCCAATATTTGGCTCTTCTTCTTCTTTACAATGTTCTTTTTCTTAGTTCTTCCTTGTTCAACTTTTAACACTGAAACAGAGACGTTTTGGGTTCACGTTTTTACTCACGATTCATGGTATGGGGTGGGAATGGGATGCAGTAAGGAAGACGATGGAACTGTCGGTTGAAATTAATAATTTCTCTTTTTTATGTCCATGAAGTTAGAACCGACATATTGGAATTTCAACTTAAAAAAAATTGTGCTAAAATGTGCTTGGTTTGTGCTATCACGTGCCGTATCGCAAAAAAAAAAATTTCTTAAAGGATTTAATTTTTATAGGGAGGTCCTTTTTCTCATGTGAAGTTGGCCCTGTGTTTTGATTCGATAGGAACGTTACTCCTCCATTGTTTAGAAATATTAAAACTCCAGCCGCATAACAATTTTAACGTTACGACTGGAAGCAATTTTCGTTAGAATGTCGTGTCGTTTTCGGCGAACAAAAAATTGTATTAGCTTTGAAGGCGTAGATTCAGCTTCAACGAAGCAGATATGGCCTTGACATTTCTATGAAGAGATCGGATTTCGCACGGTAAAGCCCTGTTGATTATCACATGAACTGTTAACATCGACTTTAAGTGTATATAAATCAATCTTCTGAAGAAGGTTAAGAATTAAACATTCGCCGAAAACGACACGACATTCTAACGAAAATTGCTTCCAGTCGTAACGTTAAAATTGTTATGCGGCTGGAGTTTTAATATTTCTAAAAAATGGAGGAGTAACGTTCCTATCGAATCAAAACACAGGGCCAACTTCACATGAGAAAAAGGACCTCCCTATAAAAATTAAATCCTTTAAGAAATTTTTTTTTGCGATACGGCACGTGATAGCACAAACCAAACACATTTTAGCACAATTTTTTTTAAGTCGAAATTCCAATATGTCGGTTCTAACTTCATGGACATCTGAATTCCCCATTAAGTATCAAGAGGATGGATAAAATTTTAAAATGTGAAAATCTGATCATTTTATAATTGAACTAAATGTCCAAACATAGAAAAAACCTTAAAAACAAAAGTTTTCCTAAAAAAAACATTCTTTCATATTTTTTTATTTTTAAAAAACAAAGACATTTTAACATCTTATTTTTGGATTTGACTAAAATTTCATTAGAATATTGAAAGAAAAAGGTGCACTTAATAATGTAAATTTGCATTTAATGCAAATCACCGTATCTATACGAATAGTATCTAATCGTTTCGTATCTTACACGGAAGAATTTTTTTTTCCAGGTAAGATATAAGCACCCTTTGTTTTTATTTTAAGATCTCCAGAATACAACATATATTTTTTTGTTGTGTCTTTGAATAATTTTTCGATCTCGTTTGTTAATCGATGTTGCATAAAATCCGACCAGATCACCAGGCGCCCAGAAACGCAGGAAAAGTAACAAGCATCGCAACCACGCTCTAATATCGCACCCCAGGCAGAAATCTGGTTCAAAACTTGAACGGCAAAATAAACAAAAACAAGCCGATATTGCATAAAATCCGGCCAGATCACCAGGTGCCCAGAAACGCAGGAAAAGTAACAAGCATCCCAACCACGATTTAATATCGCACGCCAGGCAGAAATCTGGTTCAAAACTTGAACGGCAAAGTAAACAAAAACAAGAGGATGTTGCATAAAATCCAGCCAGATCACCAGGCGCCCAGAAACACAGGAAAAGTAACAAGCATCCCAACCACGATTTAATATCGCAGCCAGGCAGAAATATGGTTCAAAACTTGAACGGCAAAGTAAACAAAAACAAGCCGATATTGCATAAAATCCGGCCAGATCACCAGGCGCCCAGAAACGCAGGAAAAATAACAAGCATCGCAACCACGCTCTAATATCGCACCCCAGGCAGAAATCTGGTTCAAAACTTGAACGGCAAAGTAAACAAAAACAAGCCGATATTGCATAAAATCCGGCCAGATCACCAGGCGCCCAGAAACGCAGGAAAAGTAACAAGCATCCCAACCACGATTTAATATCGCACGCCAGGCAGAAATCTGGTTCAAAACTTGAACGGCAAAGTAAACAAAAAACAAGAGGATGTTGCATAAAATCCAGCCAGATCACCAGGCGCCCAGAAACACAGGAAAAGTAACAAGCATCCCAACCACGATTTAATATCGCAGCCAGGCAGAAATATGGTTCAAAACTTGAACGGCAAAGTAAACAGAAACGAAACCAGAACTTCAGATATCTGGCCGATATTGCATAAGATCCGGCCGGATCACCAGGCGCCCAGAAACACAGGAAAAGTAACAAGCATCCCAACCACGGTTTGATATAGCACGCCAGGCAGAAATCTGGTTCAAAACTTGAACGGCAAAGTAAACAAAAACAAGCCGATATTGCATAAAATCCGGCCGGATCACCAGGCGCCCAGAAACGCAGGAAAAGTAACAAGCATCGCAACCACGCTCTAATATCGCACCCCAGGCAGAAATCTGGTTCAAAACTTGAACGGCAAAGTAAACAAAAACAAGCCGATATTGCATAAAATCCGACCAGATCACCAGGCGCCCAGAAACGCAGGAAAAGTAACAAGCATCCCAACCACGCTTTGATATAGCACGCCAGGCAAAAATATGGTTCAAAACTTGAACGGCAAAGTAAACAAAAACGAAACCAGAACTGCAGATATCTGGCCGATATTGCATAGAATCCGGCCAGATCACCAGGCGCCCAGAAACACAGGAAAAGTAACAAGCATCCCAACCACGGTTTGATATAGCACGCCAGGCAGAAATCTGGTTCAAAACTTGAACGGCAAAGTAAACAAAAACAAGCCGATATTGCATAAAATCCGGCCAGATCTCCAGGCGCCCAGAAACGCAGGAAAAGTAACAAGAATCCCAACCACGATTTAATATCGCAGCCAGGCAGAAATCTGGTTCAAAACTTGAACGGCAAAGTAAACGAAAACAAGAGGATGTTGCATAAAATCCGACCAGATCACCAGGCGCCCAGAAACGCAGGAAAAGTAACAAGCATCCCAACCACGATTTAATATCGCAGCCAGGCAGAAATATGGTTCAAAACTTGAACGGCAAAGTAAACAAAAACGAAACCAGAACTGCAGATATCTTGCCGATATTGCATAAAATCCGGCCAGATCACCAGGCGCCCAGAAACACAGGAAAAGTAACAAGCATCCCAACCACGATTTAATATCGCAGCCA
Organism: Orthonevra nobilis; assembly: GCA_963555765.1. NCBI lineage: Eukaryota > Metazoa > Arthropoda > Insecta > Diptera > Syrphidae > Orthonevra > Orthonevra nobilis. The sequence continues at coordinate 83,589,943 of OY743226.1, forward strand.
GGCAGAAATCTGGTTCAAAACTTGAACGGCAAAGTAAAAAAAAACGAAACCAGAACTGCAGATATTTGGCCGTTATTACTTAAAATCCGGCCAGATCACCAGGCGCCCAGAAACACAGGAAAAGTAACAAGCATCCCAACCACGGTTTGATATAGCACGCCAGGCAGAAATCTGGTTCAAAACTTGAGCGGCAAAGTAAACGAAAACAAGAGGATGTTGCATAAAATCCGACCAGATCACCAGGCGCCCAGAAACGCAGGAAAAGTAACAAGAATCCCAACCACGATTTAATATCGCAGCCAGGCAGAAATCTGGTTCAAAGCTTGAACGGCAAAGTAAACAAAAACAAGCAGATATTGCATAAAATCCGGCCAGATCACCAGGCGCCCAGAAACGCAGGAAAAGTAACAAGCATCGCAACCACGCTCTAATATCGCACCCCAGGCAGAAATCTGGTTCAAAACTTGAACGGCAAAATAAACAAAAACAAGCCGATATTGCATAAAATCCGGCCAGATCACCAGGCGCCCAGAAACGCAGGAAAAGTAACAAGCATCCCAACCATGATTTAATATCGCACGCCAGGCAGAAATCTGGTTCAAAACTTGAACGGCAAAGTAAACAAAAACAAGAGGATGTTGCATAAAATCCGACCAGATCACCAGGCGCCCAGAAACGCAGGAAAAGTAACAAGCATCCCAACCATGCTTTGATATAGCACGCCAGGCAAAACTATGGTTCAAAACTTGAACGGCAAAGTAAACAAAAACGAAACCAGAACTGCAGATATCTGGCCGATATTGCATAAAATCCGGCCAGATCACCAGGCGCCCAGAAACATAGGAAAAGTAACAAGCATCCCAACCACGGTTTGATATAGCACGCCAGGCAGAAATCTGGTTCAAAACTTGAACGGCAAAGTAAACAAAAACAAGCCGATATTGCATAAAAGCCGGCCAGATCTCCAGGCACCCAGAAACGCAGGAAAAGTAACAAGCATCCCAACCATGATTTAATATCGCACGCCAGGCAGAAATCTGGTTCAAAACTTGAACGGCAAAGTAAACAAAAACAAGAGGATGTTGCATAAAATCCGGCCAGATCACCAGGCGCCCAGAAACACAGTAAAAGTAACAAGCATCCCAACCACGGTTTGATATAGCACGCCAGGCAGAAATCTGGTTCAAAACTTGAACGGCAAAGTAAACGAAAACAAGTGGATGTTGCATAAAATCCGACCAGATCACCAGGCGCCCAGGAACGCAGGAAAAGTAACAAGCATCCCAACCACGATTTAATATCGCAGCCAGGCAGAAATCTGGTTCAAAACTTGAACGGCAAAGTAAACAAAAACAAGTGGATGTTGCATAAAATCCGACCAGATCACCAGGCGCCCAGAAACGCAGGAAAAGTAACAAGCATCCCAACCACGATTTAATATCGCAGCCAGGCTGATATCTGGTTCAAAACTTGAACGGCAAAGTAAACAAAAACAAGCCGATATTGCATAAAAGCCGGCCAGATCTCCAGGCACCCAGAAACGCAGGAAAAGTAACAAGCATCCCAACCATGATTTAATATCGCACGCCAGGCAGAAATCTGGTTCAAAACTTGAACGGCAAAGTAAACAAAAACAAGAGGATGTTGCATAAAATCCGGCCAGATCACCAGGCGCCCAGAAACACAGTAAAAGTAACAAGCATCCCAACCACGGTTTGATATAGCACGCCAGGCAGAAATCTGGTTCAAAACTTGAACGGCAAAGTAAACAAAAACAAGTGGATGTTGCATAAAATCCGACCAGATCACCAGGCGCCCAGAAACGCAGGAAAAGTAACAAGCATCCCAACCACGATTTAATATCGCAGCCAGGCTGATATCTGGTTCAAAACTTGAACGGCAAAGTAAACAAAAACAAGCCGATATTGCATAAAAGCCGGCCAGATCTCCAGGCACCCAGAAACGCAGGAAAAGTAACAAGCATCCCAACCATGATTTAATATCGCACGCCAGGCAGAAATCTGGTTCAAAACTTGAACGGCAAAGTAAACAAAAACAAGAGGATGTTGCATAAAATCCGACCAGATCACCAGGCGCCCAGAAAAGCAGGAAAAGTAACAAGCATCCCAACCACGATTTAATATCGCAGCCAGGCAGAAATCTGGTTCAAAACTTGAACGGCAAAGTAAACAAAAACAAGAGGATGTTGCATACAATCCGACCAGATCACCAGGCGCCCAGAAACGTAGGAAAAGTAACAAGCATCCCAACCACGATTTAATATCGCAGCCAGGCAGAAATCTGGTTCAAAACTTGAACGGCAAAGTAAAAAAAAACAAGAGGATGTTGCATAAAATCCGACCAGATCACCAGGCGCCCAGAAACGCAGGAAAAGTAACAAGCATCCCAACCAAGCTTTGATATAGCACGCCAGGCAGAAATCTGGTTCAAAACTTGAACGGCAAAGTAAACAAAAACGAAACCAGAACTGCAGATATCTGGCCGATATTGCATAAAATCCGGCCAGAAACACAGGAAAAGTAACAAGCATCACAACCACGGTTTGATATAGCACGCCAGGCAGAAATCTGGTTCAAAACTTGAACGGCAAAGTAAACAAAAACAAGCCGATATTGCATAAAATCCGGCCAGATCTCCAGGCGCCCAGAAACGCAGGAAAAGTAACAAGAATCCCAACCACGATTTAATATCGCAGCCAGGCAGAAATCTGGTTCAAAATTTGAACGGCAAAGTACACGAAAACAAGAGGATGTTGCATAAAATCCGACCAGATCACCAGGCGCCCAGAAACGCAGGAAAAGTAACAAGCATCCCAACCACGATTTAATATCGCAGCCAGGCAGAAATCTGGTTCAAAACTTGAACGGCAAAGTAAACAAAAACGAAACCAGAACTGCAGATATCTGGCCGATATTGCATAAAATCCGGCCAGATCTCCAGGCGCCCAGAAACACAGGAAAAGTAACAAGCATCACAACCACGGTTTGATATAGCACGCCAGGCAGAAATCTGGTTCAAAACTTGAACGGCAAAGTAAACAAAAACAAGCCGATATTGCATAAAATCCGGCCAGATCTCCAGGCGCCCAGAAACGCAGGAAAAGTAACAAGAATCCCAACCACGATTTAATATCGCAGCCAGGCAGAAATCTGGTTCAAAACTTGAACGGCAAAGTAAACAAAAACAAGAGGATGTTGCATAAAATCCGACCAGATCACCAGGCGCCCAGAAACGCAGGAAAAATAACAAGCATCCCAACCAAGCTTTGATATAGCACGCCAGGCAGAAATCTGGTTCAAAACTTGAACGGCAAAGTAAACAAAAACGAAACCAGAACTGCAGATATCTGTCCGATATTGCATAAAATCCGGCCAGATCACCAGGCGCACAGAAACACAGGAAAAGTAACAAGCATCCCAACCACGGTTTGATATAGCACGCCAGGCAGAAATCTGGTTCAAAACTTGAACGGCAAAGTAAACAAAAACAAGCCGATATTGCATAAAATCCGGCCAGATCTCCAGGCGCCCAGAAACGCAGGAAAAGTAACAAGAATCCCAACCACGATTTAATATCGCAGCCAGGCAGAAATCTGGTTCAAAACTTGAACGGCAAAGTAAACGAAAACAAGAGGATGTTGCATAAAATCCGACCAGATCTCCAGGCGCCCAGAAACGCAGGAAAAGTAACAAGAATCCCAACCACGATTTAATATCGCAGCCAGGCAGAAATCTGGTTCAAAATTTGAACGGCAAAGTACACGAAAACAAGAGGATGTTGCATAAAATCCGACCAGATCACCAGGCGCCCAGAAACGCAGGAAAAGTAACAAGCATCCCAACCACGATTTAATATCGCAGCCAGGCAGAAATCTGGTTCAAAACTTGAACGGCAAAGTAAACAAAAACGAAACCAGAACTGCAGATATCTGGCCGATATTGCATAAAATCCGGCCAGATCTCCAGGCGCCCAGAAACACAGGAAAAGTAACAAGCATCCCAACCACGGTTTGATATAGCACGCCAGGCAGAAATCTGGTTCAAAACTTGAACGGCAAAGTAAACAAAAACAAGAGGATGTTGCATAAATTCCGACCAGATCACCAGGCGCCCAGAAACGTAGGAAAAGTAACAAGCATCCCAACCACGATTTAATATCGCAGCCAGGCAGAAATCTGGTTCAAAACTTGAACGGCAAAGTAAACAAAAACGAAACCAGAACTGCAGATATCTGGCTGATATTGCATAAAATCCGGCCAGATCACCAGGCGCCCAGAAACACAGGAAAAGTAACAAGCATCCCAACCACGGTTTGATATAGCACGCCAGGCAGAAATCTGGTTCAAAACTTGAACGGCAAAGTAAACGAAAACAAGAGGATTTTGCATAAAATCCGACCAGACCACCAGGCGCCCAGAAACGCAGGAAAAGTAACAAGCATCCCAACCACGATTTAATATCGCAGCCAGGCAGAAATCTGGCTAAAAACTTGAACGGCAAAATAAACAAAAACAAGAGGATGTTGCATAAGATCCGACCAGATCACCAGGCGCTCAGAAACGCAGGAAAAATAACAAGCATCCCAACCACGATTTAATATCGCAGCCAGGCAGAAATCTGGTTCAAAACTTGAACGGCAAAGTAAACAAAAACAAGAGGATGTTGTTTAAAATCCGACCAGATCACCAGGCGCCCAGAAACGCAGGAAAAGTAACAAGTTCCCAACCACGATTTAATATCGCAGCCAGGCAGAAATCTGGTTCAAAACTTGAACGGCAAAGTAAACAAAAACAAACCGATATTGCATAAAATCCGGCCAGATCTCCAGGCGCCCAGAAACGCAGGAAAAGTAACGAGAATCCCAACCACGATTTAATATCGCAGCCAGGCAGAAATCTGGTTCAAAACTTGAACGGCAAAGTAAACGAAAACAAGAGGATGTTGCATAAAATCCGACCAGATCACCAGGCGCCCAGAAACGCAGGAAAACTAACAAGCATCCCAACCACGATTTAATATCGCAGCCAGGCAGAAATCTGGTTCAAAACTTGAACGGCAAAGTAAACAAAAACAAGAGGATGTTGCATAAAATCCGACCAGATCACCAGGCGCCCAGAAACGCAGGAAAAGTAACAAGCATCTAAACCACGATTTAATATCGCAGCCAGGCAGAAATCTGGTTCAAAACTTGAACGGCAAAGTAAACAAAAACGAAACCAGAACTGCAGATATCTGGCCGATATTGCATAAAATCCGGCCAGATCACCAGTCGCTCAGAAACACAGGAAAAGTAACAAGCATCCCAACCACGGTTTGATATAGCACGCCAGGCAGAAATCTGGTTCAAAACTTGAACGGCAAAGTAAACAAAAACAAGAGGATGTTGCATAAAATCCGACCAGATCACCAGGCGCCCAGAAACGCAGGAAAAATAACAAGCATCCCAACCAAGCTTTGATATAGCACGCCAGGCAGAAATCTGGTTCAAAACTTGAACGGCAAAGTAAACAAAAACGAAACCAGAACTGCAGATATCTGTCCGATATTGCATAAAATCCGGCCAGATCACCAGGCGCACAGAAACACAGGAAAAGTAACAAGCATCCCAACCACGGTTTGATATAGCACGCCAGGCAGAAATCTGGTTCAAAACTTGAACGGCAAAGTAAACAAAAACAAGCCGATATTGCATAAAATCCGGCCAGATCTCCAGGCGCCCAGAAACGCAGGAAAAGTAACAAGAATCCCAACCACGATTTAATATCGCAGCCAGGCAGAAATCTGGTTCAAAACTTGAACGGCAAAGTAAACGAAAACAAGAGGATGTTGCATGAAATCCGACCAGATCACCAGGCGCCCAGAAACGCAGGAAAAGTAACAAGCATCCCAACCACGATTTAATATCGCAGCCAGGCAGAAATCTGGTTCAAAACTTGAACGGCAAAGTAAACAAAAACAAGAGGATGTTGCATAAAATCCGACCAGATCACCAGGCGCCCAGAAACGCAGGAAAAGTAACAAGCATCCCAACCACGATTTAATATCGCAGCCTGGCAGAAATCTGGTTCAAAACTTGAACGGCAAAGTAAACAAAAACAAGAGGATGTTGCATAAAATCCGACCAGATCACCAGGCGCCCAGAAACGCAGGAAAAGTAACAAGCATCCCAACCAAGCTTTGATATAGCACGCCAGGCAGAAATCTGGCTCAAAACTTGAACGGCAAAGTAAACAAAAACGAAACCAGAACTGCAGATATCTGGATGATATTGCATAAAATCCGGCCAGATCACCAGGCGCCCAGAAACACAGGAAAAGTAACAAGCATCCCAACCACGGTTTGATATAGTACGCCAGGCAGAAATCTGGTTCAAAACTTGAACGGCAAAGTAAATAAAAACAAGCCGATATTGCATAAAATCCGGCCAGATCTCCAGGCGCCCAGAAACGCAGGAAAAGTAACAAGAATCCCAACCACGATTTAATATCGCAGCCAGGCAGAAATCTGGTTCAAAACTTGAACGGCAAAGTAAACGAAAACAAGAGGATGTTGCATAAAATCCGACCAGATCACCAGGCGCCCAGAAACGCAGGAAAAGTAACAAGCATCCCAACCACGATTTAATATCGCAGCCAGGCAGAAATCTGGTTCAAAACTTGAACGGCAAAGTAAACAAAAACAAGAGGATGTTGCATAAAATCCGACCAGATCACCAGGCGCCCAGAAACGCAGGAAAAGTAACAAGCATCCCAACCACGATTTAATATCGCAGCCAGGCAGAAATCTAGTTCAAAACTTGAACGGCAAAGTAAACAAAAACGAAACCAGAACTGCAGATATCTGGCCGATATTGCATAAAATCCGGCCAGATCACCAGGCGCCCAGAAACACAGGAAAAGTAACAAGCACCCCAACCACGGTTTGATATAGCACGCCAGGCAGAAATCTGGTTCAAAACTTGAACGGCAAAGTAAACAAAAACAAGCCGATATTGCATGAAATCCGGCCAGATCTCCAGGCGCCCAGAAACGCAGGAAAAGTAACAAGAATCCCAACCACGATTTAATATCGCAGCCAGGCAGAAATCTGGTTCAAAACTTGAACGGCAAAGTAAACAAAAACAAGCCGATATTGCATAAAATCCGGCCAGAAATCCAGGCGCCCAGAAACGCAGGAAAAGTAACAAGAATCCCAACCACGATTTAATATCGCAGCCAGGCAGAAATCTGGTTCAAAACTTGAACGGCAAAGTAAACAAAAACAAGAGGATGTTGCATAAAATCCGACCAGATCACCAGGCGCCCAGAAACGCAGGAAAAGTAACAAGCATCCCAACCACGATTTAATATCGCAGCCAGGCAGAAATCTGGTTCAAAACTTGAACGGCAATGTAAACAAAAACGAAACCAGAACTGCAGATATCTGGCCGATATTGCATAAAATCCGGCCAGATCACCAGGCGCCCAGAAACACAGGAAAAGTAACAAGCATCCCAACCACGGTTTGATATAGCACGCCAGGCAGAAATCTGGTTCAAAACTTGAACGGCAAAGTAAACAAAAACAAGCCGATATTGCATGAAATCCGGCCAGATCTCCAGGCGCCCAGAAACGCAGGAAAAGTAACAAGAATCCCAACCACGATTTAATATCGCAGCCAGGCAGAAATCTGGTTCAAAACTTGAACGGCAAAGTAAACAAAAACAAGCCGATATTGCATAAAATCCGGCCAGAAATCCAGGCGCCCAGAAACGCAGGAAAAGTAACAAGAATCCCAACCACGATTTAATATCGCAGCCAGGCAGAAATCTGGTTCAAAACTTGAACGGCAAAGTAAACAAAAACAAGAGGATGTTGCATAAAATCCGACCAGATCACCAGGCGCCCAGAAACGCAGGAAAAGTAACAAGCATCCCAACCACGATTTAATATCGCAGCCAGGCAGAAATCTGGTTCAAAACTTGAACGGCAATGTAAACAAAAACGAAACCAGAACTGCAGATATCTGGCCGATATTGCATAAAATCCGGCCAGATCACCAGGCGCCCAGAAACACAGGAAAAGTAACAAGCATCCCAACCACGGTTTGATATAGCACGCCAGGCA